>CM047585.1:14981520-15114220 GCA_026184515.1 Peronosclerospora sorghi
GCTTGACACGGTAGTAGTCAGAATTAGAATGATTGTGGCCCTTTTTCTAAGATGGAAATGGAGTGGGAATCGCTGACTCACCTATTTCCTTAAAATTAACTAATGTGTCCTCTTCGGTATGTATAGGCATGATGAACCAAGCACATCTCAGTTGTGATCGTTATCGCAGTATCTGTGGCACTTGCACATTACTTTGTCCTATCATATGTACGTTTTCGTTCAACTATGTCGGAGGAGCGTTACTTCTTCGGGGTACGATCAAGAGTTTTCTCGTCTGATTGCTGTGAGTCAGTGATCACCAAAGCAGCATTGATCATCCCTAGTACACGAGCGAGCATACGATAAGGAGCGCAACTGAGATGTGCTTGGTCCACGACCATATTTTATACCTTCTCATCCAACACATGTACTTCGCAGAGAGCGAGCACCGCTCCTTGTCGTACGCTTGACACATAGTAATCACAAGTAGAATACGTGTGGCCCTGTTTCTCAACTGGGCAGTGCCGCATTGTTCAAGGAAATTCACTTTTGGTTTTTCACTCTCTCTCACGCCGCACAACTACCATGCGGTCTTGCCTAAAATTGATCACCGCGGTTGCTCTAGCTGTCAGCAACGCTGTTGCGCTCAAAGATGGTCTATCGATGGGAATACTAGTCGGTGGGCCCCATGGCGACTTTAAAACGAACCTCCCTCACATGCAACCTGCTCAAACGATGAAGTGCATCAAGATCCGCACTGGTAAGCGTCTCGATGCTATCAGCCTCGACGTGGTACTCCCGAATGGCCAACCGACGACGTTCTACCACGGTGGGGATGGAGGCACGGAACATACTCTCACTTTAGCCGACGGCGAGTACGTCGAAACGATCGAGTATCATACGGGAAAGAAGAATGGCCACACGCGCATTTTCTACATCAAACTGTCTACCAACAAGGGCAACTTTCTCGAGGGTGGTACCCAGACGCGTGATGTCTTCGTTGACCAGGCACCTCTATACTACCAGCTTGGTGGCTTCCAGGGTTTCAGCAAGGATGAGGTGGACATGCTCTCTTCCATTTGGTCAAGCACTCGCCCGATTCCGCCGCTTCCAGTTCCTTCAGGTGATGCTTCACAAAAGGAGCCATATTGACACGGCTGTATTCGGTTTTGTTGGCTGCACACTGAACAACGGTTGCTTAGTCTAATTTCTTTTCATTCGTGTCAAAGCAGTGGAAGAGAATGACATACATATACCTAAATGAATTTGCCTGTTCCTAGTTCGTACCGGTTGTGACATGTTGTATTCACGATAGCTTATGTTTCTTCTCAACCTTTCAAGTTTCTTTCCAAAATTAAGACATGTATTACGTGTATGGGACAAGGGGCGTGCAAATGGTTATGTAGAGGCTCAAAACAGAAGTGCTACTTCCTCCATCGTCGGGTTCCAAACATCGATTGTACCCCTTGCCAGGAACTCACAGCCGTGTGGCATAGTGGTGTCGTCCGAGTAGCAGATGCTAAAGTTGCGAAGGGTTGGGCCGTCAAAGTATAGGGGATGTGAAACCGGATTCTAAAGGCTTAACACCAGGAATTCGCGACGTAGTGCAAAGCGTAGGATAGACATTTTTGGAGGTGTGGTTGTCCATACAATCCTTGAAGAACCGGTTGGTAACGGTAATACTTGTTGGTCTGGTATTTGACCGGTAGGCCGTCGCGAGATTATGAGCCCAAGCGCCATGTCCTGAAGTAACTCTTCCGCCAGCATCTGCATTGACAAGTTCAACGGAGACAACTATGCGACATGGTGTCGATACATGCGCGGTATATTCCTCACAAAGCCAGTCTGGCATGTCGTAAATCGTGAAACAACCCCAACCTTCACGGACTCCCGCGGCATGGATGAATATGTGATGGCAAGCAAGGTTGCGTTTGGAATGATGTTGCTACATATCTATGCGGAGTATCATCACGTGGTTGATGATGATGAAGAAGCTTGGGTCGCATGGGTACGCTTAAAAGGCTTTACGGTGGCTCCGAGAAAGCAGGACAAATCTATCTCAAGCAAAAATTGTTCAGCATCTAGATGGCAGAAGGAGATAATATTTTGCATGACTGTAATGAAGTTCTCAACATCGTGGCAAAGCTCAACAGTATCAACGCTAAGATGGAAGATGAAGACGTCGCCATATGCCTACTCCTCAGCATTCCTAAAAGTTATGAGAACGTTGCTCTTAACTTGGAAATGAACAATGCAGAACTTCGAACTAGAGATGTTATCACGGTGCTAACGAACGAGCACACCAAGCTTGAAGATGAGAAGAAAGTGACAACAGCATCGACACTGAAAACCGAAGAGGCAACTAAGGCATTCAATACCATACGTGAATCATACAAATGCACGTACTCTGGCAAGATGGGTCACACGGTTGATCGGTGCTAGTCAAAGCAGAAAGATAAAAGTCGAGGATCCCGACGCGGCGGAAATGGTCGTGGACGCGGGGCAAACATTCTTCAATGGAGAGAGTATGAATATGAAAGAAACTATGATCGAGTGGCTTTTTCAATCTCGTTAGGGTGCGGACTATCAACAAGCAAGAATATCTCTAGAATGTGAGCTATTGACAGTGGTGCTACACACCAAATTCGCAACGACAAATCTAAGTTTATATGTCTGGATGAACACAATGAAGGTGAAATTATGGTGGCTGATGGGAATAAGACGGCCTTCAAGGGTGTTGGAACCGTCCTTGAATGAGTGGCTCTGCCCAATGGGGAGGAATATGAAATTGAAATCAAAAACGCACTATATGTGCCGAAGAAAAACAAGAATTTGCTCTCAGTACCTCATATCAACAAGCATGGCAAGTTTCAAGTAATTTTTAATGGAGCACATGTGGTGGAGCGGCTGATCAAAGTTTTTGAGGCTTGATCAGCCGGTACCACGGCGCCCGGACTGCCGACTGACGAAGGGGGTCCTCCGATTGTCCTTGACTGCCTGTGTTTCTGCTCACCTTGTGTACCCGACGGCTTAGGCGTGGGTCGCTCTTCAGGTGGCGGGGACGCAATCACGGCAATTCCTTGCTGCAAGATGGGAATAGCTTGTAACTTAGTGTTCCAAGTGCTGATCAGGCGTGATCAGGCACAATCAAGCTTGAATCTGGTGTGATCAGGTGCGATCAGCAGTGATCAGGCTTGATCGGGCTCGATCAGGCACTAGAAGTCGTTGATCAGGCTTGATCAGGTGCGATCAGGCACTAAAACGTCGTCGATAAGGCTTGATCCGGTGCGATCAGGTACTAAAACGATGTCGTTCAGGATTGATCAAGTGCGATCAGGTACTAAAACGTAGTCTATCTACTCGCTGACGCGATCTGTGGGCTGATGATCGCAAGGCGCAGTTGCTGATCGTTGATTCCGGTGAAGATTAGGGGGAAGGGTACTCGATCAGGCAGCGGAAGTCTTCACTGCCTGATTACGTAGCCTCTAGTCCTTAACGGCTGAAAGAATACCCAAATCAAATGTATTCTTACTCCTAGACTTACGAGGGTTAATTCGCTAAATCCGCCTAGAGTTCCCGTAGGGCGCTTATAGCAGCCGAACTCTAGGGGCCAAACGTGAACCAAATGGGGAAGAGGTGAGAGCGCCGCTCAATCACGTTCCCAAGACCCAAAACCCTCAGAAGATATCCGCTGACACAGCGGGCGGAGTTGAACGGCGAGTTCTAACACTCTACGCCTCCGGTGGGTCAAAAAGTGCACTTCGTGCTCCTGCCTGGGACGTAGAGGTAATTGCGAAGAGGGGGGGCTCTAGTTTCCCACCCTATAAACGACCTACGTAGTCGTACGCAAAAGGAAGAACTTTTTATTATTATCTAAATCCCTTATATCCTAAGAACTACCAATTACCTAGATATGCACCAATCAAATACACCCGTTCCCACGTCGTCAGTCGACCAGTCGAGCTGATTAGTCCGTCGCTCGCCGCTGTTCGTTGCGTAACAGTCCCATCTCCCGATGTCCTGTCTATGTCCTGTCCTTGTACACCCCTGTTGTACATTCCACTGTACACAATGGTACACAGTAGTACACACTACAGTACACGCAATCATACACCCTATAGTACCCGTACTAACGCCCCTAATAATGGCCCAATATAGCGCCCCCTAATAATGGCCCAATTGGTGCCAATTTTTAAGACACGCTTTCCCACACACATATGTATATTACTCGCAAGAAATCAAAACAAGTTGTGGCTATAGCGGATCTGATAGATGGACTGCACTGGCTTCGCACCCAAAAGAGATCAGCAAATCTGACAAGGGGTAGCAGAAACAACCTTGATCTGCATGAGCGAATGGGACATGCTCCGAACGAAGTGCTTCGAAAGATGATCAACAGCAATATGATCAAGGATGCGAAGGCTACTTACAATTCAAGTGAACAAGGGATGTGTCGAGGATGCCAAGAAGGAAAGATGGTTCAGAATCATTTCCAAGCAACTGTGACAAGCGTCGATATGGAATTTTTGAACTTCTCTATTTTGACATCTGTGGCTCTATGGAGATTGAATCACTGCAAGGCAGTAAGTATTTATTGCTGATAGTCGATGAATCCAGCGGATGTATGAAGGGATTTTGTCTGCGAGCCAAGTCGGAGAGCAAGCATTACATCAAGAACTACATTGTGATGCTGCAGAAGCAATTCAATGTGAAGGCCAAATATGTGCGTCACGATGGTGCTCGTGAGTTCGCACCGAATTCGCAAAGTGAATTCTATGAAGATGAAGGCAATGAACAACAAACAACTGTTCCATACCCCCACCAAACCAATGGAACTTCTGAACGCGCCATCCGGACAATCGTTACTATGGGGAGAAGTATGCTGCACCATGCGAAGTTAGACAAGTGTTTTGGGACTGAAGCCGCCATGACATCAATCTACGTAAAGAATCGCCTGACTTCACCCAAGATTACGCACAAGACTCCATTTGAGATAGGCTACAAGCGCAAACCAAGTGTCAAGAATATGCGCGTTTTTGGATGCCATGCTTACATTCTCACTCCAAGAGAGAAGCGACTAAAGTGGGATCCCAAAGCCTGACATGGAATTTTTTTGGGCTATGAAGAAATATCCATAGCTTTCCGTGTGTTTGACATCGAGGCGGGGCAGGTTGTTATCAGTCGCGATGTCAACTTTGATGAAACGACCTTTGGACTCCCACCGATCATTAATTATGAAGATTATGATGGCCTGGAATTTGAGTCATTAGATCTGTCTGATGATGATCTTCTTCAAACACAGTTCAAGCAAACGGGCAAGCGCAAAAGTCGACCAAATGAAGAAAATTAAATGGCAAGCAAATATCGCAAGGTTCGACGACGGCCAGGTTGGAAAGAAGCCAATGCACCCGACACTTCACATGACGATGAAAATTATGAAGAAAAAGTCGAAAACAATGATGAAACGCTGTCTTCACCTGAGTTTTGGCATTCAATCACTAATGCAATTGAGGCAACAACAGGTTTCTTAGAACCTACGACGTTTGAAGAAGCAGTAAAAGTCCCCGATCAAGTTCATCGGCGTAAAGTCGTAGATGCAGAGCTTGCTTTAATGAAGTTACGCGATGTGTTCTGCAAAGATAAACTTCCTACTGGACAGCATACGATTGGCACGAAATGGGTTTCAACATCAACGTAATTCAGACGACGGCTCTATTGAAAAATACAAGGCACGACTTGTGGCGAAGGGCTTTCGACAGAAATACGGCGTCGATTACAAGGAAACATTTTCGCCTGTTGTCAAATATGCCACACTGCGCATTATTATTGCGAATGCAAAGCGCTTCAAATGGCCACTGGTTCAACTTGACATTGTCACAGCATTCCTGTATGGTGTGATGAGAGAGGAAGTATTTTGTGTGATTCCGGAAGGTGTCAAGTTGGATGGTGAGTTCAACTTCCTAAAATTAAAGAAAGCCATCTACGGACTCAAACAAGCCTCGCGTGTCTGGAACGAAACCTTTGATGAATTTGTGTGCTCTATGGGTTTCAAGGTGTCAGGATTCGATCCATGCCTTTACATTCTGACAACAGAAAGCCACTGCGTTGTCGTGCTCGTTTGTGGTGGAGTCCTGTTCAAAATCGAACACCGAAGTGTCCGGAACTGAACCGCCATCGCGCCCATCCGACCAACTAACGGAGGGGTACTCCGCAAACCTTCGCCTGGGTGTCGATCGGGTAACCGATCGGCATTACAGGACACCGATTCCGATTCGTCTCGTGTATCACCTTGTGTACCCATTGTTATGGGTGGCTACACACTCGGTGGACCGTTTCTTGGGTGTCGATATGGGGGTACCACATCTGGGGTACTGACCCAAATTCCAACAAAAAGATGATCCAATATAGCCGATCGGCAAACGAAGCGGAAATCTTCACTCGGAATGAAATTAAATCTGGCACTTGACCACCCGTGGCAGTGAGTAAACCAGAAAAGGATAAATTCTGGCACTTTACTGCAAAGCAGTGAGTAATCCAGCCAATGATAGTTTCGGGTACTTGATCCCAGATCGCGATGAGTAATCCAGACAATTCCTGGGTCTTGACCGCAGATCGCGATGAGCAACCCGGCCAAATAACACGTCTCCTTAACGTGGCCGAACTTGAGGGGTGAGTGAACGTAATGGGTGCTCCCTGTCGCGGGGCTTCCGGTGGAGCTCTGTCCTGGCCGTGCAACTGGATTCAGTCCAGCTCAGCTATATCAAAGGCGAAGAGCTGTGTGGATCTGATCCTTGAGGAAGCGTATAGCGAGCGGAACTCGAACAGAAGTGTGAGCCGATGCTATGCCCTGGTGGTCTTGAGTCTCGGTACGTGGGGATTCGAGACGAGGGCGGAAGAGGAGGCGACTTGAGTGGTGAAAGGTAAAATTGCAACTGTGAATTATTTAGGTCCTTAGTTCGCTACCTCTAGGCCTACTTGATTTTCTACTGGATACATGCTACTGGATTATTTAATCGATTCTAAGTTACCTTAGCCAATAAGCGGCTGCCACGTAGTTGTCCATCTTGTTTCCATAATCTTCAACCCATGCTGTAGCCGGTGCGTATACGCACGGTGCGGCTAGCGCACAGAGAAATACTTTTCCTTAAAGCGGCGTTCGCCGCTACTTAGCCGATACGCCCTTATAAAGTTTTTAGTATGAGAGAGCTCTCCTACTCGGGGCCAAGATTCCCGGTTTGGTTTACTTTATAGCCTTAACGGCAAGGCTCCCTTACTAAGGCTGTAGATAAAGGGAGGGCTCCCTTTTACGCTACGGCACTCACTACACGCGCGACCGGTCGAGGTCGTGCGTCTGTAGATAATAGAGTGAAATGTAAACTGAATGTATATTTAATATATAATTAGCCTAAATTAATTTAAACTAATGTAAACTATATGTAATACTAAGTAGAACTTACCAAATTCGTACCTAGCTAAAATGTAGTGTACACCACCTGTGTACCGACACGTGGATGGCTGACACGCTACCCCCAAGGGCTCCTGCCCTGATTGGTTAAAATAACCAATGGTTCAAAACCTTTCGAACCAGTCAATACTGACCCCAAACCGTAGTGTACTCACGTACACCACCTACTAAATGTGACTCAATGTAACACTGTTACATCCTCCCCCATCAAGACTATTGATTACTCAATAAACAAAATTTTGTTGGAGAACTCCAACGCCAGTACCTCTGGCTATCCATGAGCACCATTAGTGGTGCTATGGAGTCTCCTATAGAGGAGGTAGACTACTCCGAGAACTTGGAGGTGGATGCCCTTGGGGATACCTCCCCAACCGTCAACCGCTCCGACAGCGCCGAAAGGCGTTGTGGGCAGCCTAATCCGTTCCCCACACGTGGGGAAAATGCACTAACCAGTGCGCCACCCCTGCCCATATCGGATGATACATCCGAATCGCCAAAGGCGATCGTCACAAATGAGCTGGACGCAGCTCAAGAAACCCAACTTGCCGCACAGGCACTAAGGGCTACGTTACGCGCCCCCAAACGCCCACCACGGGCGGCCTATAATTTTGAAGGTCCTCGTGACCTTCCAAAGTGCGCTAGGCGTGTTGTAAGGACTGGTTTAGCATCCTATACCCTTGGCCCAGCGGATGAACAGCCGTATCAATGCGAACGCCGTGAGAAACTCCGGCAACAACTGCTCACCCAGAAGCAGTTCACTAGCATCTCATACCGAGAGCGCCTCGACAGGCAGGCACAGGGTGCCCCTGTTGAGAGCCTCCGCGAGGTTCCTATCATTCTCTCTCCGGAAGAAAATCGTGAAGATGCAGAAAAGAAATTCCTCGCTTGTGCGGAAGGGGAGAAACTCCTCCCCAGCTTTAATGAGCTGCACAACAGCTTTTCCCACCGTGACGCTTGGGTGGAGAGGGCGTTGCGCATGGAGTTTGCCAGAGCCAAAGAGATGGGGCTATTACGTGCCCCTTATCGCACGAGCTATGCCAGCGCCCCTGCCCCTGCCCCCAACGCGGTTCCAGAGAACAGTGTGAGCGCCACAACTGCATCCGGCGAACTCCCAACTACTGGGAGTGAAGGGGTTTCTCGCGCCCCTTTAGTCGTCGACCCGCAGTGGGATTCTCCCGCTCGAAAGCGTCAACGACGTCACGGCAATCCTGCCGCAGGGGCGTCACGGACTCCCACGAACTCTGTGACTGTGGATAACCCTTACACTTCACCAGATACTGGGTTTGACCCCGATGATGGAGTCGCGCCATCAGACGCTCCACATGATATTGTGGAGTATCTCCGCATCGAGCATTGGAGGTCGCGCAATTGCGACGTGAGATTCGCGAGCGCTGTGATAGACACAGCCATCGCATCCATGATATCCACGAGGTACTTCGCGATGAGTGGGATGCCACTGATCGCTTCGAGAGGCGGATTGCCTCTCTCGAGACGACCGTTGCGGAGCTTCGTAGTCGCATTTTAGACCTTTCGGGCTTCCTCAGCCCTGCCGTGTCTTACAGCTCTTACGGCTATCCGCCTTGCCAACCTCCTCCAGGAGGGGGCCCTACTCCGGGTCCTGGTATGGCTTAAGCATACCCACATAGAAGGTTGGATGCGTACGCATCGCCTTCGGGATGTCCAAGGTATACGATAAGCCCTTTCGGGCTAGTACCTTAAAAGTCCCCACAAACCTGGGGCGCAGTTTATTGCGCAACACGTTGGAAAATGCATGTGTAGGAAGATTTTAGCGTTTAATAAAACACTTTCTCCTACTTTGTATAACTTTTCGTTACGCCGCCCCTTGCCGTCAGCTTGCTGTTTCTCCTTGTCTTGGCTTTCCGCCATGGCATCGCAGACGTGTCGTAAGACACTAAGGAGCGTCGATAAAAACTTATCGATGTGCTTTCGCACAGATACAGGGCTGACATCAGGGAATCCTCCCACCTCAAGCCCTGGGCCACACACGTGTTGTCAAAGGAACCCTCGGATTTACTAATCCGTTCACGTAAAACGGGGTAAACCCCGTAGATGAATGGACAGAATTGTTTATTGCAAATTCGGCCATAGGAAGCATCTCACTCCAACCCTTTGGAGAATCCGGACATAAACTCCGTAGAATATCCTCTACAACGTGATTAACGCGTTGCGTCTGCGGATGATCCGCAGTGGCCATGAGAAGCTTGGTGCCCAGCACCTTAAACAACGCTCCCCAGAACTGTACCGTAAAACGGGGATCCCGATCCGACACAACGGAATCGGGTAGACCATGCTGTCGAAAAGACACGGTCTAGGAACACTTTTGCTGCTCCTTGTCCATCTATGGACTCTGGCACCGCCGCCAGGTGAGCCATCTTGCTCAATCGGTCTACAAAGACCAATATGCCGGTGTTCCCGGCCCTTTACTTCGGAAAACCGAGATAAAAACCATGCTAATGAATTTCCAACACTCCGTTGGAACCGATAAGCTCTCCAAAGGCGCAGCTGAACTTGCATAGGGTTTAACCCTCTGACAAGTCTCACAGGTGCGTATATACGCACCGAAAATTTATACATATTGGGCCACCAATACAAAGCGCTTAGAGCGCTGTAGGTCTTATCCCGACCTAAATGACCCCCGGTAGGGGCGTCATGTGCCTCAAAGAGGACTTTATATTTCAGTTCCTCATCATGAGGAACAACCACCCGCGGAGTGTCCTCCTCGCTCGTGCTATAAAATAGCAGACCGTCACAGTACCTGTAACGGTGTAAACGAGCTCTAGCTCGACTTGACAGGGTTGGCTCAGACGAGCCAAGACCCTTTTCACCTAATGCGATGATAAGCACCGTACACTGTGGGTCTTTCTCATACGCCTGGCGTATGAGATCCACCCCAGATGTGGTGACGAATGTCGCGTGAGCGAGCTCGTAATTGGGACGACACGATAACGCGTCTGGAAGCACGTTCTGCTTGCCAGGTTTATACTTAACCTCAAAGTTGTACTCCGCAAAGAAGGAGAGCGAACGGGCCATACGTTGCGAGAGATGAGGCGACTTTGTCGCTGTCCGTAAGGACGTGTGGTCAGTATAAACCACGAACGGCTTTGAGCCGAGTAGGTGAACCCTAAATCTGACAAGAGAATACTTCATAGCAAGTAGCTCCTTGTCATGAACGGGATAATTCCGTTCCGCAGCTTTAAGCTGACTCGACTCAAACGCAATTACGCGTTCCCTTCCTGCATCGTCTGCTTGTAACAAAGCACATCCGATTGCGAAATCGGAGGCATCGCTGACGACACTAAATGGTTTCCCAGAATCTGGTAGAGCAAGAACGGGAGCTTTTAACAAGCTCCCCTTAACCGCTTCAAAAGCGTTTTGGTGTTTGGTTTCCCAACACCAATCCACGTCCTTCTTAAGAAGGTCGGTTAATGGCTTCGCCATTTCAGCGTAGTTCTCGCTGTACTTGTGGAGATAGCTGGCTAATACAAGCCACTTCCATAAATCTCTAAGATTTACAGGCGAAGGCCACTCCACAATGGATTTCACCTTTCCGGGATCCGACCGCACTCCATCCTTACCGATGAAGCATCCGAGGAAAGGAATTTTGTCAGCACCAAAGATACATTTGGATGCGTTTGCATATAACTTACGCTCTCGCATAAATTCGAGCACAGGTCGAAGGTGTATCAGATGCGTCTGAACATCAGACGAGTCGCCTTCCGCACGACTATGAACGAATATATCGTCGAAGTACGTCTGAGCGTACTTTCTATGAGGGCGGAAGAGTTGAGTCAACAAGCGATTGAAAGTCGCTGGCGCATTCGAAAGACCCTGTGGCATAACAATCCACTTCCATAGCATGTCGCTAGGCGTGCTGACCGCTGTAAGCGGAACATCTTACACTCGCATGAGCACCTGATAATACCCGTCCACCAGATCTAAGGCACTGTACACAGCACAGCCCGCCATATTGTTCTGGAGGAAATCCTTCCGAGGAATCGGAGTCTGCATGGGTACAGTCGCTGCATTCAGCTTATTGTACGCATGCAAAATGCGCCGATTTCCGTTCGGTTTACGAGCACAAAAAGTGGGAGATGAGTGGGGAGACATGCTTTCCCGTACCATCCCTGTCTCTTCTTTCCCCTTGAAGAATGCGTCGATGAAGTCGCATTGCTCCGTGGGGAGAGACCACTGCCTCGTGACGCAGTATTTGGTTCCAGGAACCAAATCAATTTCATGTCGGACTCCCCGATCCGGTGGTAGCCCCATCGGCGGGTTATCACTAATTAGATCCAACCGAAACAAACCCAGGGCGACGTGGCACGTCTTCCTTATTAATCCAGATGCCCAAAAGCGTATCATCGAGTAGGGTGATTGGATGATCACCAACATTCGTAATACAGATATACCGTAAATTGCCCACGCCCCTAGTCATAGTGGGGACCCAGTCTTTTCCGCGAGTAATCCATAACTTCCGAGATCACTGATCACGAATCCGAACCTCAGTAAGGAATGGTAAGGGTCCTCGGGATCCGCAAGGATCTTGAGGACGCTTCGGGCATTCAATGACTGTTTGGTTTTCACCAAAACTGACTCGTCCATCGTGGATGAGCAGTTCAACTCCTCTTCCGGACGCAACACGACGACCACGTCGATTTCGCCTGCTCTCAAAGCAGTTCCAAACTCGTTGAAGGACATCTCCTCCAACGACAACAGTTATCATACCCCAGGCAACCGTTCCAGGCTTACGCCTTCTGTGACAACACCTGTCACACTATTCAGCATCCGATAGGACTGCTGACTACTGGCCTCGGGACTCATCCCGAGACCCAGATGGGGGGAGTCAATTGCCCCATCAATTGAAAGCGCCTCGCGCCTATCCACAGAGGTCTCTACCTCTACCACCGGTGACTCGCCGGTCTCACCTACAACGGCGTAGTCGGAATCATTTCCGACGTGCGAAAGAGACGAGCTTCGGGTCTCTTCGCTTGGAAACGCCTCGCGCTTAACCACAGGGGTCTCTACCCCTACCACTGGAATCGCCTCAGAGGAGTCCACCTCTGCCAATGGCGACTCATCAGTGTCACCTATAACGGCGTGGTCGGAATCATTTCCGACGTGCGAAAGAGACGGAGTACGGGTCTCTTCGCCCGGAAGCGCCTCGCGCTTAACCACAGGGGTCTCTACCCCTACCACTGGAGTAGCCTCAGAGGAATCCACTTCTACCACTGGCGACTCACCAGTCTCGCCTATCTAGGCGTGTGGATTAACCAACTAATCCCCCTCGTCAAGGAACTCTTCCTTGACCTCATTGGGACTGATCATTTCAGACATCCCAATCTCTGTCATCTCTCGCCAGAATCGCTTTTGCTATCGAGCAAAGGTGGGTTCATTACTCGCCAATGCTTCACCCGATCGCGGGTGCGTTGAGCCAATGGACTTAGACTTCCAGTCTATACATGTCTCGTGGCGTTCCAGCCACTTCATGCCCAGAATGATGTCATACCTCGAGTCCAAATCCAGGACTAGGTAACGTTCTAAGCTGTCGAAGTCTGCAAACTTCAGCTTAAGGTCAATAGAGACCTTGGGTACAGAAACCTGTACGCCCGTCTCAAGACGGACCGTGAGAACGTCACGAGAACGTGCCTCTAGGGCCTCGGCATACAGCCGACTCTTCTCTACAGAAGCTCGTCTGACATAATTGTCAGACGCGCCAGAGTCTATCAAAACTCTTCAAGGCGTATCAAAGACTTACACGTCTGCAAGGACTACCAGCAAACTGGCTGGTACACCAACTCGGTGCTAGAAAGCACCGCTTCCCTCGGGGCTTTGTGATGTCGTCCCCTACCCTGGAGATAACAGCAATGAGGTATCCCCCAGTAGGGCGCCCCGAACCTACTTGGAGCCGTCGTTTCCCGACGCCTTGGGCAAGGGCTTTTTCCCAACCCTTGGCCCTTTAAAGTGAGTATATCGCTGGGGGTTCCGCGGACATCGGTTTCACAGATGATCCGTGCTCCCACACAGGAAGCATCTCAGCGGCCCATGCCGCTGCAACATTGCAAGGAGCTCTGCCTCGAAGCCCTGCGAAAAAGAGTCAGATTGACTCTTAGCGGAAGGTTTCTCTTCCGCTTCTACCTGACTCAGGTCCATGGGTTCCGGACCCACCTTAGAGAAACGAAAGTTCCTCTCGGCGTTGAACGCCATCTTGAACGCCTCCCCCAGGGATTGGGGTCGGCATCGGAAGAGCTCCGATCGCGCTGGCCCTTCTCTTAGGCCTCCCATAAAGACGGGGATGGACACATCGTCCGAATACGCTTCGCGTACATCCCTGCCAACAGGGTCTTAAGTTCTTGGATATATGTTTCCAAGTCTCTAGTGCCCTGACGGCACCTTAGAAACGCCAGATGATTCTTGAAAACCATATCAGGCGTTGCATACATGTCGATAAGCTTCTGCTTAAGGACCTCCCAGGTAGGAAACACGTTCATGACCGAATCCGAACACGTAATAGCCCATGCACGGGCTTTACCCGTAAGATGGTTCGGTGCAAGTCCCACTTGAAAGTGATCAGCGATCACATTCGCTGTGGTGAAGGCCGTTTCGACCTCTCGCAACCACACGTAAAGGTTATCACCTTTTCCCCCGGTGAATTCCTTTATCTTAAAGGACAATGGGGGACGCACCCCCGTTGAACGACCTCCACCTAAACTCGCTTCATTAGCGATGAGGCCATTGACCCTTGCCTTTACGGCCTCAATGCCCTGCTCCACTAGGGGCTGCATGCCTTCGTCACCCAGTATGGATAACAGCCTCTTAAAGGCTTCCTGCTGGACGAGGGTCAACCTATGCCAATCGTCCTGATTAATCCCTTGCAGAGGATGCCTTAGTCTACCAACACAGGTGTTGGATTGACTACAAGTGCTACCAGATGTAGCCGGTGCGTATACGCACGGTGCGGCTAGCGCACAGAGGAAGAATTTTCCTTAAAGCGGCGTTCGCCGCTACTTAGCCAATACTCCCTTATAAAGGGATTAGTAGGAGAGAGCTCTCCTACTCGGGGCCAAGATTCCTGGTTTGGTTTACTTTATAGCCTTAACGGCAAGGCTCCCTTACTAAGGGTGTAGATAAAGGGAGGGATCCTTTTACGCTACGGCACTCACTACACGCGCGACCGGTCGAGGTCGTGCGTCTGTAGATAATATAGTGAAATGTAAACTGAATGTATATTTAATATATAATTAGCCTAAATTAATTTAAACTAATGTAAACTATATGTAATACTAAGTAGAACTTACCAAATTCGTACCTAGCTAAAATGTAGTGTACACCACCTGTGTACCGACACGTGGATGGCTGACACGCCACCCCCCAAGGTCTCCTACCCTGATTGGTTAAAATAACCAATGGTTCAAAACCTTTCGAACCGGTCAATACTGACCCCAACCGTAGTGTACTCACTCACACGTCTGCAACTTCCAACATTTGTCTTGGGAGTCCGACATGAAATTGATTTGGTTCCTGGAACCGAATACTGCGTCACTAGGCAGTGGCCTCTCCCCAAGGAGCAATGCGACGTCATCTCACGTACACCACCTACTAAATGTGACTCGAATGTAACCCTGTTACACATGCGACAGGCATACGACAGCCGTGTGACAGTGTGGCGTCAGCACCGGTATCTTACCGGTATGCCACAGCGCACAAATACATGGGTATCGTCGGTATTACCGGTATCCAATCGGTAATAGTCACCCATGAGCACTGTGAGGTGATGAGTACCACACACATCTACCTCCATGTAATGGGCATTGGAGGGCCCATTACATCACCTCCCCCTTAAAGTACAACTCACACCGACTTCTCCGAATGATTCGGGAATATTCTAGAGTGTTCGAGAACCTTCCAGATTGTTCGAGAACAAACTATATATTTCGAATGTTTAAGGGGTGAGGTCAATCTATGTTCTAAGATGTCGCATATGTCGCACGCGACAAGTGGACAATGTCACACGGCCACAAAGACACGCATAGAGGCTGTCATGCTTTGGCTCATTTGGCATTTTGCCACCAAGCTGACAAGTGTTCGTCGAAAACCCGAAAAGGGGAACGTTTCAAGCCAGCGACTCCGTGCTCCTTCATTGCTACCCCACACTCCGTGGCATAGATCCAGACGAGTGGGTGACGACAAGGCTAACCACGTTCTGGTCGTTTGGAAGTGTGCGGTCATCCGCACACGGGGCGTTCCAGACTTTAACACAAAGTCATTTGGGTATTGCCTTGAATGCCGGACTGTCCACACAGATCCGGTCGGAGTGGATAGCTTTCCCTCCGATTCACTCTTGGAACTCTTGAATGGCCTAGCCATCAAGGTTCCTGTTCCGCGTTCCCTTCCGCATCATGAAGCGCGCAAGTGAACCAGGAACCAACATGTTGGACTCTGATAAGAGCCAACACCACGCGTACCGCCCAGCCTAGCAGCAAAAGAAGTCGGCCTTCAAGACTGATCTCTTTGATATCTCCCTGATCGAAGATAAGCATCGGGATGTAGAGTTCTATCGAAACCGCTTCTTTGCTTGGCGCAGGATCAATCATCGTGATGATCCTGGTCAGTCGTTGTTTGACAAGACCGACTCTTGGCGAGCATTTATTCGCCTTGAGAAAGAGTTCAACATGGACTCCTTGTTAAAGAAAACTAACTTGACCGCTCGTCGGGGTTCGGAAGCTCATCGAACCACCGATCGAAGTAGCGTCGGAGGCTCCGACACAACATCCGGCTCTCGTACTCGCGAACGATATCGGGGACATCAGCCGCGAGGCTCTCACGATGTTCCCAAGTATCTTCGCTCGGCGGGTAACCGCGCCACACGAAAGAAGCGATTCAATCGATTCTTTCGGCGGTGTGTCGACGGAGTCGAATCATCCCTATGATTCACAATTGACTCCACCAGCCACCGACGATCTCCGTGAGAGTCAATCAACGGAGGTGGGGCTGAACGTAAAAGCGATTGAGCGACTCTGGAGGTGGAAGAGCGCTCATCGTGCCCAGATTGTGGAGCTGCGTCAGCATTGCTCCGATCTGATTACTCCTTGAAGCTCGCTGTGGAAAGTAAGAGGACGACCTTGCTGACGTGTGGACTTCCACTGCTCAGACCTTTTCTCAGAAGGCTGAGTTCGAGTCGACGCTTCAGCAGAGCCGTGAAGAGATTCACGAGCTCCAAAAGCGGGAGAAGGCTCGTGACTTGATTCACAGCCGCGTCCTTTGTGCCGTTGAGGATGCTGGCTCGACACTTGATGCTCTTCGAAGCGGGTTCAACTCTCGGCTCGCTGCATTGGAGGCTGTGACTGACCAGTAGTTTGAAGTCCTTCAGTGTCTCTTTGCTTAGAGTCAGCTCCAGACTGATGAGTTAGGTCAACTTCGATGTCAGATCGAACATCTCCAACAACAGATGAGGTGCCATCGTTAGGTTCAGCAGATCCACTTGGTAAGTATGGATTCAGTTTGCCAACGTAAAACGTTGGGTGAAGAGGCATACTTTTCGGAATGTCTATCTTATAGGCATCACCGTAGCATTTCAGAATGTTGAAAGGCCCGATAAATCAAGGTAGCAATTTCTTGCTTCCAAGATTGGACACTGCATGTTCAAGTAGGTTCTACGCATTAAATAATACGAGGTCAACAACCTTGAGTGTGAACATGTTTCTTCTTCCATGCTTGTCTTCTTGCTCTTTTTGCCGATCCTGCGCTTGCGCAATATCATCACGTAAAAATCTCACAATGGCTTGTCGTGTATTGACGAAGCTGAGAATTTGTGTTTGGCATGTTTTTTTTTGCCGAGACATTTTGGATTTTGGAACCAAAGCATCAAAATTGGCATCTGGCGGTGACCCACTTGTAGTGTTCAACTCCGCATGCGTCGAAGTTCCTCCCCCACCACAAGTAGAACCTTTCCCCCAAAGAGTTGATGGAACTCTGGGGTGGAATCCATAGTTGATGAAAAACGGAGAGTATCCCGACGCGTGTGTTGAGTTGTTGATTGAGAACTGAACAAGTAGAAGAAAATCACCCCACTGTTTGAAGGATGTGGCGTAACTTCGCAAAATATCCTCAATCACGCGATTGACTTGCTCCGTTTGACCATCCGTCTCTCTGGATGTCCTGCTGTCGACATCGACAACTTCGTTCCCAGGCGCTCAAACACTGTGCGCCACAAAATGGAGGTAAGTCGAGAGTCTTGATCAGAAACAAGCTCTTCGGGAAAACCATGAAGTCGGAACACAGTATCCACAAATACCTGTGCTGTTTGTTCCGTGTCGATGGTATCCCGAACGGCTGTCATGTGAACCATTTTTCTGGATTGGTCCACTATGACAAAAACGCCGTTCCGCTCTTGCGAGTCTGGTGGAAGTCCGAAGACAAAGTCCATGCTCACAGACTTCCAACTGTCAGTTGGGACAGGTAGTGACCGAAGTGGATCCTGAGTTGAACTCGAAGGCTTCACGCGCTGGCACACCTCACAAGTACGGATGTACTTGCGTACCCATTTGTACATGTGGGGCCAATAATAATCTCGGGAGAGACTTATAAAAGTCTTTTCACGCCCTAGATGGCCTCCAGGGGGACTGTCGGGGTAATCTAACAGTAGACGATGCCGAATCTCTTCGTTGTTTGGGACAACGATTCTTGGCACTTCTCCGTTATTAACCCCATATAGAAGTAATCCTTCGCAAACGGAATGTCGATAGACCCTTGATCGCTCTTTTGGCGACAACTTGTGAAGCTTCTCATTGCTTGGGTCTTCTAGATAGCGCAGCATTTCTCTGCAGCTTTCATCGTCCTTGTACACTTTTTTTAAATCTGCTTGAATGTACGAGCTTGCTCGGACTGCGACAGAATTCGCGGACTCTTGATCATCTGGAAAACTTTTACAAGCGGCGGTTGATGCATCCTTACTCGATCGAGAGTCATAATCTGGACGTCTCGAGAGCGCATCGGCCAGAATATTCGTTCTGCCAGGCTTGTAATGTACAACAGAGTTGTACTCCGCAAAGAATGAGATCCACCTTGCCATTCTTTGGGATAAATGAGGGGTCTTCACTGCAGTGCGCAGTGACGCATGATCTGTGTAGATCACGAAGCGGTCTTCACCAAGAAGGTGAACTTGACAAGATCGTACTTCATTGCAAGTAGCTCCTTGTCGTGAACTGAATAGTTCCTTTCCGCTGGATTCAATTGTCTCTACTGATACGAGATCGCCCTCTCATTATCATTTCTATCGTGTTGAATGAGTGCACAACCGATTGCAAAGTTACTTGCGTCGCAAACAACGTGAAATGGTTTTGGATTCGTCAGGGAGTGCAAGCACAGGGCCTTCGCGCAAACTCCTCCTGACATACTCAAACGAATCTTCTTGTTCTTGTCCCCACTTCCACTAAGTGGCTTTCTTGATCAGTCGGGTCATTGGCTGAACCAACTCAGCGTAGTTCCGCGTGTACTTGTGGAGGTAATTGACCAGACCCAACCAATTTTGTAGTTGATTCACGTTCTGGGGTATGGTCCAATCGTTGATCGCCTTGATCTTCTCCGAATCAGCACGGACTCCATTCTTCCCAACGAAACAGCCAAGGACTGGGATCTCTGGCGCGCAGAAGATACACTTCTTCAGATTCGAGTAGAGCTGGTTCTCTCGTATCACTTCGAAAAGATTTCGAAGATGATTGAGATGAACCTCTAAGTCCGTTTGGTTGTTCTCAGCTTTGCGGTGGACGAAAATATCGTCGAAATAGCTTGGAGCGAAGTATCGCAAGGGACGGAGAATATTAACCACCATGCGATTGAAAGTCGCAGGAGAATTCTTCGACCCTTGTGGCATCACAAGCTATTCCCACATCATACCACTTGGTGTGCTCACAGCCGTTAGTGGAACGTCCTTGTCTCGCATTCGGATCTGATAGAACCCATCCATCAAATCCAGAGTTCTGAAGACTGTTCTATTCATCATTCCGTCAAGAATACTATCCTTGCGAGGAACAGGTGTCTAAGCAGGAATCGTAGAATCGTTCAGCTTATTGAAATCATGAACAATTCGCCCAACACCCGTTGCTTTATTCACGCAGAACGTCGGGCTACAGTGCGGAGACTTGCTTTCACGCACATGTCCAGCTTTTTGACGCTTCTCGAAGAACTCGTCGATCACCTCGACTTGTTTCTTCGGCAAAGGCCACTGCCTTGTCACACAATACTTGGTTCCCGGAGTCAAGTCAATTTCGTGATGAACTCCACGATATGGTGGGAGTTCTTCCAGTACCGAATCGGGAAAGATATCCTTATACTCCAGTGCAAGCATGCACAATGGGTTTCCCTTGAGCGCTTCCCACGATTGAGCTTCATATATCTCAATTTGCGTTTTCTCTTCCAACCCTTCAAAATCCATATTCGAGGACGTGTTGATTTTTTTCATGATTGGCCTCAGCAACGATAAGACACACTTGCACAATCTCACCAGTCTTGAGATCACGGAGGAACTTCTTCTCGCTCATCTCTTCTAGAGAGAGCACTCTTTACAGCTAACACGGGGGATCTTGAATTCTTATCTTGTGCACACCTTGTGCCTTCCCCAAAGAATCGTATGCCAGCCCATGGACATACCGTTAGCTTTACGTATCATCGCGTTCGATGCAACCTTCGTCAGGGATACCGATCGGCGCATGCATACCTTGTTCAGGGGTACGTGTTCCACTCGATCCCGTATCGCTCGACGGATCACGACAAGTGAGTTGAACACTCTCACTCATCGAGACTTCTTCCAACTTCTATTGAGGCTTCTTTACTTGACTTAAAACGCGCTCTTCATCGCTGGACTCGACAGACTCACTCTGTGATCGCGTGGGGCCTTCGCTCGCCAGGCGACCACCAGAGGAATTCGCGATTTCATCAATCGAAGTGGTTACCCACAATACTTGTTCCACATTCGCAGCTTGCCACTGCACTGTGTTCGAACCTTGAACACCGATCAGACGCCGTTTACAGTCGATCTTCGGTTGATATCGCATCAACGACGGCATCCCAAGTATGATATCATACTTGTCATCGAGGTCAAGAGGCTGAACTCATCCTCTCCCCGGAAAACTTCACATTCGAGTCGTAGAGTAACGACTCACTTCACTTGTTCGATTGATGAACCATCAGAAAAACGAACAGCCATCTTGCCCGTTTCTCTCACTTCAGAAGCAAATACCTTGCTTATAGTGAGGGCATCTTCCCGAACAAAATTATTCGACGCACCAGTGTCGATCAGCGTACGCAAAGAATCCGGAGATCGATCCAGCTTCACGTTAAGAACGATTAGCTTGGACCAGTGGCCGACACTTCCCTTCATTTTCATTTTGGTGGATTTCTCTCGTGCATCTTGCACGATGGGACCGAAGCTCTGGGACTCCACCGTCATCGCAGAACTTGTCTCTTGGCCATTAGGGAGGCCCTCCCCTACTGGTCGTTGCCGTTTTTTGCTTCCTCGCTTCGCCCTCGAGGGTATTTTATACCCGACGATGTTGAGCGATAGCGCTGCGGAAACGACCGCTTGTCGGTCCGCATACGGCAATCCTTTGCAATATGGCCCATCTTGCCACAGCGAAAACACTTCACGTTAGAGTTCGGATGCTTGTTTCCGTTTCCTTGTGCCGACACTATAGACAAGTCCATCGGTTCCGTACCGTTGTGGACTTGGCGTTGGTAATGCTGTTGTCTTGGTTGAAGATGTGGCACATGGTTAATATGCGCTTGACGCAGGCTGAATTCTCCTTGGAGAGCGAGGTTGATCGCATCTTCCATCTTTGCAGGATACTCGCGAAAGAGTTGCGTCTTCACTGGGCCATCGATCAGACCCTTCATAAACGTCACGACTTGGGTAGCTTCATCGATCAGATCACTCACGATTCTTGATACTAAGTATCGAGCACGTTGAGCGTAGTTGTGCAGATCCAGCCGCCCTTGGCGCAGATCCAAGAACTCGACTCGAGCTCAAAATTTGCACTTCGGAGGCTCAAATGTTTGCTTGAGGTCGTACTTGAAGTTATTGTACGTTGGAAAGCAGCCTGCAGCGGCCATTCGCTTTCCGAACGCCCAGGTATTCGCTCGTCCACCGAGCTTCGACATAGCAAAAGCTACTTGCTGAGCCGGTTCGGTCAGCTGTCGAGCTTCAATAGCGGCGTCCAGCCCGACGAACCATCTCAAAAGAGGTTCATTCTCGCCACCACGGTATGGTGCGACGTCGAGTTTCAACGGGGATACCCGACGCTGACTGGAAGGAGTTGCGGTCTTCTGTTGGTTGTACATCACTTCTTGTTGCATGAACCTGACGGCATCCATCTTCTGCTCTTCTGGAGGGAAGGTGGACAACATCATGCCAACACTATCCGCTCCAATGGCATCCACCATTCGCGCAAATGCAGACCACTCTTCATCCAACAGATGAAGGTAATCGCTGCGGTCGAGCACCGTCTTTCCAGATGGTGCAGTCAACTCCATATTCTTCCTTGGTCACAAGGAGTTGGAAGGACTCCTATAAGTGCTACCAGGTGTAACTGGACTTAGTCCAACTCAGCTATATCAAAGGCGAAGAGCTGTGTGGATATGGCCCTTGAGGAAGCGTATAGCGAACCGAACTCGCACAGAAGTGTGAGCCGATGCTATGCCCTGGTGGTCTTGAGTCTCGGGCCTTGGGGATTCGAGACTAGGTCGGAAGAGGAGGCGACTTGAGTCGTGAAAGGTAAAATTGCAACTGTGAATTATTTTAGGTCCTTAGTTCGTTAACTCTAAGCCTACTTGATTTTCTACTGGATACATGCTACTGGAATATTTAATGGATTCTAAGTTACCTTAGCCAATGAGCTGCTGCCACGTAGTTTTCCATCTCGTGTCCATAATTTTCAACCCATGCGACAGGCATGCGACAGCCGTGTGACAGTGTGGCTTCAGTGTGGCGTCAGCACCGGTATCTTACCGGTATGCCACAGCGCACAAATACATGGGTATCGTCGGTATTACCGGTATCCAATCGGTAATAGATACCCATGAGCACTGTGAGGTGATGTGTACCACACACATCTACCTCCATGTAATAGCCATTGGAGGGCCCATACCAGGCCGGGCTTAATGAGCGAGAGGGGACCGTGTTGGACCTCTGCTCCCAATGACTCCTACTGTAACAGGACTGATCCTGTTACAGGCTTACACTGTATTTTGCGAGGAAGCGCGCAATACAATAAGGGCAGGATTAGTTGGTAAAAACTAATCCTATACTAAAAGTAAATATAAGTATTTACTTATTCTTTAGAACGCAAAATTAAGAGTGTTTATTAAATGGGTGGTTAGCGTCTAACAGTATAGTAATTACCTAACTAATTAAATAATATCAAGTATTAAACTAACTGTACTATTATTTAACCTGCATGATTCGGTATTTATACTGAATTGACTATTCCTTCGTAGATTATAATAACTTATAATCTTTGTTTTGAATTTCAGACAACGCGTCTGAAATTCAACTGTGATATTCTAACTTGAATATCAATTATGTAATGACACCCCATTACATCACCCCTCACTTAAGGTGGTTGGCCAATAATAATTCTTATTTTGGCCAATCATAGGTGGCACTTGTTGGTCGGAATTTTTCATTCACCAACTGATTGACCATCGACTCGATGGTCGAAGCACGGGGCGGCGCTCTAAAGAGCGCTGCTGAAAACATCGAAGGAGATTCTTCCTCCGCCTCAGCACTAGGTGCTGAGGTGTTGAGTGACAACAGTGACGCTTCATTAGCAGCGTTAACTACGCAAAGGTCGGAAGACGTACCGTCTTCGACAACAGATGCTGCTAAGGCGGCATCTGGCAAGAAACAGGGAGATGTTACTAATGCAACATCTCGCACGATGAAAACCCCCGAATGGTGTGCTGCCAGGAAAGGTTCTTCCATGTTCGGAGACAGTTGTGACTCCGAAAAAATTGAGTAAGGCACAGCTTTCCCCGAGAAAGGATCTAGCGAGTCGAAACTCTCTAGGTGCTCATCGCCTAACAGCGATGATAACTCTTGTGTCGCTGTCAGCTATGACAGCGACAATGATCATCACAGATGGTTGCGGGAACGCAGAAACCCACCTGGACCAAGTACGTCTCCACGTCGGGGTGGTTTAACCCCGGCGCGTGGTGTTGAAGCAGGCGGTTTTCCACCTGCTAAAAGAGCTCGAACAGAAGCGGCGCCTGCCTCTTCTGAAGCGTATCATCGTACGGAACCACATGTTCCGTACAAAGTGGGGTTTTGGACCCCTGGATGGGCTATTGCCCCCAACAGTGGCAGTCAACGTATGCGGGACTGCCAATATGCGTTGTTCGATATAAACGTGCTGGATGACTGCGAAGACATCCAGTCACGTCGATTCGATCGAAGTACAGACGATAGACGTCTGTACTTTATTGACCTCTTTTTCCAGGTTCGATATTATTCGATCCGGAAAGGGTCAAGGAAGAACAGGGACGATAAAGACGCCCTGACTCAGAGTTGGAACGCTTTTGTTGAAAACTACAACAAAAGCCCAGATGATTACGTGAATAAAGTTCACTTAATGCGCGAGCGCTTTTAAAGCACTCGCGAACAGGCAAAATGGAATACATACATTTTGCTTGCATCAAAGAAGGGTTGAACTGTGGTGTCCCTTCTCACCTCGTTTGCCCGCGGTGTCCGCAGGGCGCTCCTCGTCTGTCAGAGGAGGAGTTGCGGGGGTACGGTGGTTTTTCCGTAACCGCCGAAATTCAGGGCTTAATCGATGCCCTAAATGCATCAACACCTAGTGTTGATGCTACTTCGCATTATGAGTTTGAAACTCCTTCTCAAACTCACTTAAAAGGTCTGGGGCGTCGGCTTTCAGAACCTCAATCGGCTCCCAAGAGTCGAACGCTTGGGGGTAACCCAGCCAGCGTACTAAGTACTCGGTACGCAGCCCCTTCTTCGAAGGAACCGAGCGCTTCGAGATCAAGCGCTCGAGAATGTATCGCTTATTCCCCTGATTATCGATCAGGGGCGGCGGAGGTTGAGAATTCCCTCGCCGTTGTTGTTGCGGAGAATGGTTATTTGCTCCGCAAACTCGAGGAGGGTTGTTCCTCCTTGAGCAGCGATATGTCTCACTCTGTGAAGACATATCGGTCTCTTCGCGAAAATGTCAGCGACATCCTCGGGGCGCACACTTCCCTTCAGCAGAAGAATGACCTTCTGTACATCGAGCTTTATCGCTGTAAGGAAGAGCTCGATCGGCACAAGGCTGATCTTGAGCAGTCGAAGGCGGAGGTAATGACTCTCCGCTCCGCTCATCAACGGCTGGAAGCCGATTACAAGTATCTCTTGGGGGACTTGGAGAAGCACGGTATCTTCCGTGGGTCTGCGTCTCGTCGTAAGACGAAGATGAATGATACGGTTTGAGCCGCCCAAAATAGAATGTTGGGTGGAGCCGCATTGCTATGGGAATGTCTAAAGTATAGGCATTCCCCCGAATATCTTGGACCTTGAAAGGTCCAATGTACTTAGGAAGCAACTTCCGTGTAGGGAAGTTGCTTATTGCATGTATAGGCAAATTGGTAGTACTTAATAATACCAATTCGCCTTTCCGAAAGGAGTTTTTGTTCTTCCTTCCTTGCTTGTCTGCATTTTGCTTCTGCTTGGCAAGAGCAGAGACAAGTGCATCTTTTACATAGCGTATTACAGCTTGGCGATGTAATACGAATTCATCTACTGCTTTATCAGCAGTAGGTGCGTTGACCTCGTTGTCTGCATCCATTGCTGCAGACACATATTCATCATATGCAGCTTCAGTTTCATTTGAAGCTGCTTCCGCTTCTACTGTACTTTCAGTAGAAGGGCCATCGTTTTTTTCACAAGTTGCAGTTGCAACTTGCGCATTGACTCGCTCAAAATTTGAGCGGGTACCTCCCCCACTTAGATTTGGCGTACCGCCAAGTAAAGCTGGGGTTCGTGGATGCCTTAAGGCATTCACGTAGAACGGTGTATGCTTAGTTGAAGCATGCACCGAATTGTTAATCGCGAATTCAGTGAGTGACAGGTAGTCACTCTACTGTTCAAAGGCATGTGCGTATGATCGCAACATGTCTCCGAGAACGCGGTTAACCCGTTCCTTCTGCCAACCCGTTTCCGGATGGTCCGCAGTTGACATCTTCAACTGGGTTCCCAACAATGAGAACGTTTCTTGCCAGAAACGTCCTGTAAATCTCGGATCTTAATCCGAGACAATGTCTTCCGGCATTCCGTTCAAACGGAATACCGTATCAACGAATATCCGCGCTGTTTGAGCGGCGGTTACGTTCGCTGATACTGCAGTGAGATGTACTATCTTACTGAAACGGTCTACAAAGACCACTATTCCAGTCTTCCGACTATTGTCGGGTGGAAGACCGAATACGAAGTCCATTGAAACGGACTTCCAACACTCTGTCGGAACCGGCAGAGATCGCAGCGGAGCCTGTGCAGACTGCGCAGGCTTAACGCGCTGACAAATCTCGCAAGCGCGTACGTATTTGCGTACCCACTTGTACTGGTTTCGCCAGTAAAAGTCACGTGCGAGAGAAGCGTATGTCTTCTCTCGACCTTGATGCCCCGAAATCGGTGCATCATGATACTCAAACATAATTTGATGTTTGAGATCATCGTCGTTTGGAACGACGATGCGACTTTCATCTTTTTGGTCTGTGCTGTAAAGCAGCAGACCATCGTGCAGTCGATATCGATGCACGCAAGCGCGGAGGAACTCTGGGAGTTCGTCGCGCTTCTCACTTGATTGATTACGTAAGTAATCAATCAACATACGTGTCTCCTCGTCTGTCTTGTACGCCTCGCGTACTTGTCGTATAATTGACGACGCCAAGGCAGTGCAACGGATTGCGTTTGCACTGTCCCCTTCGGTTACGGACGGTTTCGTCTCGTAATCGGGCCTTCGTGATAGCGCATCCGCTATCACGTTCAACTTTCCGGGTTGTATTCAACCGTAAAGTTGTACTCAGCAAAGAATGACAGCCATCGAGCCATTCTTTGAGAAATGTATGGTGAATTCACGGCCGTGCGTAGAGACGCATGGTCCGTGTAAACCACAAACGGTCTATCTCCCAAGAGATAGATCCAAAACTTGGCCAGTGCATACTTCATGGCAAGGAGTTCCTTGTCATGCACTGGATAGTTACGCTCGGCTGGGCGCAACTGACGCGATTGATAGCAGATTACGCGATCACGATCATCGTGATCACGCTTCATCAAAGAACAGACGATAGCGAAATCGCTCGCGTCGCAAACGACGTGGAACGGACGCTCGTTATCGGCTATAGCCAAGACAGGCGCTTCAGTTAAGCTTTGCTTGACTGCATTAATAGCATCTTGGCATTGGGTATACCAATGCTATTCGACATCTTTCTTAAGTAATTGAGAAAGAGGTCGTATTAGCCCAGCATAGTTGCACGAATACTTGTGCAAATATGTTGCCAACCCAAGGAACTTTCGAAGTTCCTTAACGTTGTTTGGCGTAGGCCATTCAACGATCACCCTGATCATTTCTGGATCAGAGCGCACCCCGTTCTTGCCCACAAAGCATCCAAGAACGGGTATCTCAGGTGCACCAAAGGTGCACTTCTTTAGATTTGCATAGAGCTTATGCTTACGCATAAGCTCTAACACTCGCCGTAGATGTTCCCTATGGAAATCTACATCGCTTTTATCGTGTTCACCCTTACTATGGATGAACACGTCATCAAAATAACTCGGTGCGAATTCTCGCACCGGGCGTAATAGATGCGTTACGCATCTGTTAAACGTAGCAGGGGCATTTAGAAGCCCCTGTGGCATAACAAGTCACCCCCGAAGCATGCCGCTTGGGGTGGTTACCGCCGTGAGAGGGATATCCTTCTCACGCATTAGGATTTGATAAAATCCATCTCTTACATCGAGAGCACTAAAGATGGTGCTCCCGCACATGCCATCGATGATGACATCCTTCCGCGGTATCGGCGTCTGCGCCGGTACCGTCGCTGCGTTCAGCTTGTTGTAAGCGTGAACGATTCTCCACCCACCTGTGGACTTTTTCACACAAAAGGTGGGGGTAGAGTGCGGTGAGATAGACTCCCGCGCTTGGTCTGCTTTACGAAGAGCTTCGAAAAACTCGTCGATCGCTTTTACTTGATCACGCGGCAACGGCCATTGCCGCGTGACACAATACTTCGTGCCTGGCACGAGGTCAATCTCATGACGAGTTCCCTTATCCTTAGGGAGCTCGCTAGGTACTTCTTCTGGGAATACGTTAGCGTATTCCCGAAGTACCTCATAAAATGGGGAGTTCGCTTTAAGCGACTCCCAGCTCTGCGCTTCAAAGCGCTGAACTTTGGTTTGATCATTGGGAACCTCTTTCCCAATGTTTTCCACTTGTAATGTGGATATTCGTTCACGAATATCCACTACATCATCTTTTGCTACCATAATACAGATCTGTTTGATATGATCATCGTGCAAGCTTATCATAAACTTCTTCCAGCTTAGCGCTGGAAAAGCCATCACCTCCAAACCTTATTTCGGAGGGTATTCCATCAACAGAGACTGGGTAGCTAATCCGGTCTCCGTTTGCGTCAAGACGTTGATCGTCTCGACGGAACTGTCCTCTCGACGGAACTGTCCATGCGATCAGACTCACTAGTCTAATTGACTGCTACACGTTGATTACGATTCACCGTGTGCGAATACTCATCATCATGGTGGCCACTGCCTACCATGGAATTTTCTTGGCGATCAGATGTGCTCGTCTGATCGGCCGCCTGTTCTGCGACACGGTGGTCTTTATCACCCGTGTGCATGGCTAACTTAACGTGGTGGGCACTGGCCACCACGGAGTTGTGCTCACGATTTCACTCGATCGTGATTTCACTCTCATCAACACGGAATTCTTTCATCGTGTTGGAACCTTCGGTCGCACACTGTGTGTTTCCCACTGTGGATACTATTTCATTCTCACGGTGGGTGTTTCCCACCGTGGATATAACTTCATTCTCACGGTGGTCTTTATCACCCGTGGATATCTCTCCAACACGCAACGACTCTTCCGTTTCGTGTGGTAGTCCCTCTGGACTCTCACCAGCGGAGGTACCTTCCGCTGATCGTGTCGGAACAGACCTGGTGGTTCCATCGCTATCCACCAGAATGTCGGCGCTGCGGTTGTATCTTCTGATACAGCCGGATTACACACAGGGTGATCAGATCCTGTGGGTCCGCCGCAGTCGATCGATAGGTTAACCCAGTCGATCGTTTAAACTTGGACATCCATGGGATTCCAAGTATCACATCGAACTTGTCATCTAAATCGAGGACGATGAATTCATCCTCGAATGACAGTTCATTCAACTCGAAGCGTGTTTTAATCACACGCTTTGGAATAGTCACGGTTGCACCTGTTGCTAACCGGACTGACAACATACTTCGTGGGGTTTCTACCTCCACGAAGCTCAACAGCGTTAGACTATGAGTTCTAACGAAATTGTTTGACGCTCCTGTGTCAAACAAAGCTCGCATGGGGACATCGCTCTCGTGCGGGTGAACATCCAGGGTGATAAGAGGCTTATCATCACCCTGCACCTTTTGACAGGACTTAGTCCCGTCTGGGGCTATTACCCTCACATGCCCTATGTCGGCATGTGGGATAACATTCCCAGTAGGGCGCCCCGCCCCTACTGGTGTTCTACGTTTTTTGCACCAACAGGGTGATGTCCCTGTTGGTGCCGCCGTGCAGCGGACGGTTCCGTCCGCTGACAGCGTGGTACCGGACGCGGTGCCATAGACTCATGGGCAAAATGCCCCATTTTCGCGCATCTATTGCAGCGAATATTCTTTTTAAATTTCGGTTGCTTCGTGTTCGAATCAACCGCAACCGATAGGTCCATCGGCTCTGGACCTCCACCGCCCATGTTCTGGCGCGGGTGGCTGTTTCTTGAGACGAAGTGTGATCTTCTTCTGCCTGACTGCTGATTGTTGACATGCCGTTGCGGCATGTCAAAAGCAAAGGGCTGTTGAGCCCCTCGGCTGTACCCAGAATTCGATGACGCTGATCGCATGCTGAACTCCTCACGGATGCTCATATCAATGGCATCCCTTAGAGTCTCTGGCGGGTGCCGGTAGAGACTCTGTTTGACGGGACCATCATTGAGTCCCTTCATGAAGCCAGTGACCTGCATAGCAGGGGGCACCGGCTCATACACAATATTTGACAGAAAATATTGCGTCTTCTGAGCGTAAGCTTGAAGGTCAGCTTACCTTGCCGGAGTTCCATGAACTCCTGCCGACTACTTAGCTCCATTTCTGTAGCTTCAAAGTTGAGCTTTAGCTCAGCTTTTAATTCCTGATAAGTCAGGAACGCAGAGACACCAGTGCCTCTGCGACTCATCGCCCATGCCCTGGCTCTGCCGCCCAGACATGTTGTGGCGAAGTACGCCTGTTGACGTTCGTCAACAATATTTTGCGCAGAGATGACATCTTCCACCTCTGCGAACCATCTACGAAGGGGCTCGCCCCCTTCACCGGTAAAGGGCGGTACTCGCGCCTTTACCACTTCAACGCTAAGCGTTGCAGGTGCAGGTGCGGTCCGCGCTGCCTCTTGCGCGAGCCGTGCTGGCTTTTCGAGGTGGTTTCGCCTAAAGCGATTCACCACCTCTATCGCTTCATCCGGGGTCTTACCCAGGAGGAAGGTAAGGATGTCGGTCCCCATGGACCGAACCATTTCTACCGTCGCGTCTTTACTACGCGACAAGAAGTGGGGGAAGTGTTTCGTCACCACTTCCAGCGTTCTATCTCGCTCGGCAGGCGTCATGTCTCACGACTTGATGCCGAGCGGCTCTTAATCTTCGCTCCGCTAGTTGACTAGCGGAACGGAACTGTGGTCGTTAAGACGGACCACAAAGTGCTACCAGGTGTAACAGGACTGATCCTGGTACGGGCTTACACTGTATTTTGCGAGGAAGAGCGCAATACAATAAGGGCAGGATTAGTTGGTAACAACTAATCCTATACTAAAAGTAAATATAAGTATTTACTTATTCTTTAGAACGCAAAATTAAGAGTGTTTATTAAATGGGTGGTTAGCGTCTAACAGTATAGTAATTACCTAACTAATATAATAATATCAAGTATTAAACTAACTGTACTATTAGTTAACCTGCATGATTCGGTATTTATACTGAATCGACTTTTCCTTCGTAGATTATAATAACTTATAATCTTTTTTTTGAATTTCAGACAACGCGTCTGAAATCCAACTGTGATATTCTAACTTGAATATCAATTATGTAATGGCACCCCATTACACCTACGGAGCCATTGACGACTTACGCAACCCAATGTAATACGAACACTGTATTTAAAATCCAATTTGTAAACTACATGTAAACCGTGTGTCTTACCTCAAATCTGCGTACAAAACACTCCAAGCACACTATCGGCCCAAAATACTCCGTCCTTTCAGCCAACCCGATCGATCTGCCTTGCAAACGGGTAAACTGGTACAAAGTGGTCAACAAACAGTCTTCAATTCCATGCATTCTTCCGAGTCCAATGTACCAGGTAATTCTACTTGATCTCCGATCGCCACATTGCTTCTTTAATACCTTCATCGTAGGCGATCAGTGCCCGCAATCTCCTCATATTCCTACTTCTGGCCGATCTGACAATTCCGACGACTTGGGAGATACTCAAATTGTCAGCGAACAAGATGGGCACCGAGCCGAGGTCGATCGTACGCAGAAAACAATTGATGCACTCCGACAGGACTTAAAAGTCGAATGTGAGAATCAGATCATAGTCAACGCCGCGTTTCAGAGAATGCGTCGAGCCACAGAGCGGTTCTCCAAGATGATTGACGCTATACAAGCTGGTCGCACACTCTTGATGGCCTACATTAAGCATTCCAAAGCCTCGGCTCCGAAACAAACCAAACCAGGTATGTCAATCCATTGTTAACTCTACTTTGGACCTGTCCTCACTTCCTTCCGTATGTAGATCCATTACCAATCATGGTCGTTCAAACCGTGCATACACTGGTTGATGCCGATCGGCAGATGCACAGCCACTTCGATCAGCTCCGACCGGTGTTGGAAGGTCTGATCGGCGCTCGTCACAACATACGTCGCTTCAAGATCTGCTGATCGCATCTCCAAGAGCAGCTCGGGGTGGTCACTCGACAGAGATCGTAGAATAATCCCGACCGATCGGTTCTGTATTCTCAAAAGCGTGAGTTGGATCGGCAGATCGACGAGTTACAACTCACGATCGACGGTCACTCCTAGAGAATTAATGCCTTCCAAGGTCGGCTCAGCGTTCGCACTAAGAGTCGAACCGACTCTGGAGAATTGTCCACCGGTGATACGATGAGCTGGCTACGTGTCTGTTCAGTTTGCGCTAGATCCATTCCTTGCGTGGAAGTCTCGAGCGCCCTCGTGGACCCGCAGTCGCTTTCGCCGGCAATATTTCCAAACAAAACTCGGGTGGAATTTCTCGCCATTCATTGACTGAAATTCCGCCCCCCAAAAAAAACGCACGCACAGCAACAAACGCAAGGGAGCGGAGAGAGGTGCGAGGGCGCTGGGCGTAGAGGCCGATCCAGATTACGAGGAAAAACCAGCGGCACCGCGGAAGATGGCCAAGACACCGGCAAAGCCTTCAAGTGCAACAGCGGGTCCAACTACACAAGTTCAAGTCACAAAAACTCAAGCGCCCTTGACCCCAACTTCCGCTCGGTCAAGTCAGCATTAGCCTCGCCTGGGGCGGATTCTGAGGGTGGATCGACGGATTCAGATGAGCTACTTCCCGCTCTATCTCAATCCCGATCCACCCAGCGTCGCCGTCCACTACCGCAGTTGATGCGCCAGCTCCAGGAGCCGACAAAGTGGTGCACCCGAAGGGCGACAGCGTTAAAGAACCATCGAAACCGGCTTGTAAGGCACCCAAACCAACTCTTCTGCCAGGAAATTCTGGTCTGTATATCATGCATTGTTGGGGGCATTGAATGTTGACGTTCTTCTCCCTCCTTCTGGTATGGATGATGCCGTAGGAGCCTATCGGGTAATCACTCACATTTCATTAATAATAAACTTCATTTTCAGATCACCCGATCGTCTTATCTGTCATAGCTTTTATCCACATCAGTCACGGTCCATCCTTACCACATCCAACTGTATTTGAGGTGAAGTGCAAGTGAAAATTGTTGACCAGTTTGTTCCAGTGTACCAGTTTTCAAGGCAGATCGATCTGGTTGGCTCAAATGACGGAGTATTTTGGGCCAATCGTGTTCTCGGAGTGTTATGTACGCAGATTTAAGGTAAGACACACGGTTTACATATAGTTTACATATTGGATTTCTATTGGCTAAATAATATAGTGTTCGTATTACATTGGGTTGCATAAGTCGCCGCTCCGTAAGGGTCATCGGGAGCAGAGGGATAATAAGGTACCCTCTCGCTCATTAAACCCGGCCAGGACAGAGCTCCACCGGAATCCCCACGACGGGGAGTACCCATTACGTTCACGCACCCCACAAGTTCGGCCACGTTAAGGAGACGTGTTTTTATTTGGCTAGGTTACTCATCGTGATCTGTGATCAAGTCCCAGAAATTGGCTGGATTAATCATCGCAATCTGCGATCAAGTGCCATAAACTATTATTGGCTGGATTTCTCACTGCTTTGCTGTCAATTGCCAGAAACCCCATTGGATAGATTACTCACTGCTACGTGCAGTCAAGTGCCAGGTTTAATTGCATTCGGAGTGAAGATTTCCGCTTTGTTGCAGATCGGCTAGTTCGCATTATCTTTCGTTGGAATTTTGGATCAGTACCCCAGAATTGGTACATCCATATCGATCTTCTCTAAAGTCTCCACCAAGCAGCGGTCTACCAAGTGTGTAACCAGCCCATTCCATCGGGTACACAAGGTGTGATAGAGACGCAAAAATCGGACCAGGCGTCCTATGATGATGATCGATCGTCTGATAGCATCGGACGATCAGATCGGATCGTAGGCGAAGGTTCGCGGGTTAACCCCACCCGTCAGTTGGAAGGCTGGGCACGATGGTGGTCGGTTCTCAACACTACGGTGTTCCATTTTGAACTTGACTCCACCACAATGATGCGCGTGCCTGGACCATTTGGTGACCGTGGATATCACCGCGATATCCAGCAAAATTTGGATTTTACGAATTTTAATATGGATATCCTTTGGAGAGCACGCAAGGAACGCATATCGCCTTGTGTACTAATCCTAGGAAAGGATGGTGATGTTAGATCTGATCAAGGGGAGGATCAGATCGAAATTAATGAATTTACGACTCCGCATACCGCTTCTGGCGGAGCCGATCAGCAAGAGGAACGCTTATCGCCTCGTGTCATGGTTGTGGAGAAGAATGAAGATGATAAATCTGCCCAGGTGGAACACCAGATCGATATTAACAAGTTTATTCCTCCCCACAAGGCCCCGATCGGAGCCGATCGGGACTATAGCAAGTTTTGCTATAGTTCCAGTAGGGATCCGGACCTTGTTCCTGATCCCAGAGGGGATCCGGACCCTGTTCCTGATCCCATGCATATCGACAAAAAATTGCATGTGAAGAACACTGTGGGGGCGGATCACTCCGATCTGCCCAAATTACCAATTAAAAAGACCAAGCAGAGTCTCGCAATGCTTTCGGACGACTACGACTCGGAGGAAAAGTCGCCGATATATGATGGGACTGTGGATCACGAGGAGGTGACCAAGATGTACTACATGTATGAACTGAAGAAATTCGTTCGCGAGAACGAAATAATCCTAATTGTCAAGCCCCTAATTCCGGATTGTCTATACGGGCCGACTACCGAACGAACCGACTCCGATCGGCCGCTGCAACTAGTCAAGAATCTTTTGGCGATTCTAGCAGAGGTGGGGATAAAGGTCAAGAATGCTAATGGTGTTGGCAAGCTATTTGAAATGGATACTTGGAAGTTGAAACAAGCGATGTCAATGCTACATGACCATCTGACGCCATTGGTGGGAGCGGTGCGCCGCCCAATCGCGTTAGAAGCCCCAAACCTCGTGCAATCACTTGTCTGGAGGTCATTCTCCGAGGATATATCGCTATATGGGTCGCCACCTTCCTCCAAGTGCTCGTCCGAGTTGGAGGTTGGCGTGGAGCGGATGACCATGGATCGCTGTACCTGTCACGGTACCAGTCGTACGGAACAAAAAAGGTACGTGCGGCAACGAGGGGAGGCATGCCTGTCGGGGCCCCAGGGGCGCCCACAGGTATCGACACTCCCCAATACCGATCCAATCACCTAGACCTCGATGGAAGCAAGCATGAAAGCCATGTTCGAGGCTATGATGAAGCGTGACGCCGCAGATCGAGGCAGATCACCTCTTCGCCCTCGTGCACCAAGCCGATCTGCCCACGAAAACGAGGCAATTTGTGCGGACGTCGAAATGCAGTCAATGACATCAACAGAAAAGCTGTCCGAAGGTGTTATACCTGTTTTCAAGACAAAACGCAGGTCCCGCCGAATCCGCCCCCGCCGATCGGCAAGTAGCAGCGACTTCGGCATGGAGTCTATCAGCGAAATTGACGATGACTACGGTGGTACGGGCAGAGTCGGGACAAGTATGGCAAACTTAGCCTCGACGATGGCGTCTGATTTCAATTCGACGGTGATCCCAAGGATCCGCATGGACGCAAGCACCGAGTTCAAGGACTTTATGGGCAAGGATGCTGATGAGGTTCAATCCCGATCATGGTTCAGCCGAACGAAGTCCGCCTTCCTCCGTAATCAGACGCCGAACAAAGAACGGTGCCTGATCTTCCGAGATCTGATGAAGGGACCAGCTGCAAAATGAATCCAGCATTTAAGTCGGGATGTCCGATCTGACTGGAGTTTGCTGTGTATGGAGTTTGAAAAGCAGTACTGTCACTCCGGCTTCTCTACTGCGCGAAGGTACCACCACATGAGGAAGAGGGGCGATGAAACGCCGATCGAGTACCTCCACTGGCTTAATGTGGCAGCGATTCGTGCGGGGATCCCGATCAAAGACCGATCCGCCAATCGACGCTGCTAAAAAACATGTGGGCCACTTTATCAGCACGCTGGACGATCAGGAGTTGGCCGATCAGCTGACCCTACTGCGCCTCAGGGACGTGGAAGAAGTTGAACAGACGTTACGTATGCTACGCCACTCCCGCAATATGAGGACGAAGGTTTCTGTCGGATAGAACCGTTCCCGATAGAAGGTGCAGCATGACCATGTGAAGATACCCGCAGACATGTCAGCCCGAACGATTAGAGCGATCGTGGCCGATGTAAACACCGAGTCAGAAGGGGAGAGCAGTGGTTGGTCCAGTTTGGAGTCAGACGAGGAACAGTACCGTCACATTTTCTTCGCCCAGTCTGCACCAAGAGACCGACCAGTATCAAGCCGTGCCGAATGGAAGGCAAGAAACGTCAACAGATCGGACCCGGATTCGCCGTACAAGAAGTGCACTCACTGCGGGTCGACCAAACACAGTGATAGGGGCTGTTGGCGTCAGATGGCCGGACAAGACGCATTACTTGGTATGGATTTTATGGTGCCGGCAGGCATACGCCTCGATCTGTCGCATGGAGTTCTTACACTTCCAGACAAAGTCCAGATCCAACTGTATGGTCGACGCCCCCTATACGGATCACGTACTGATCTGGTGAGGTGGGACCAAGATATCACCATTCCTGTGGGTCAATCGGCATATATCTCGGTTGGAAAGGACTATCGGACAAATAAGTTGCGGGTGAACAGGGGCGATAACTGGGTACCGACGTTTGGACGGTGGAGATCGAAGCGATCGCGTACGAGTTACTAACATCGGTAATAAACCGCTGATGTTAGGCAATGGTACGATCGTCGCTATGTGGCTGGCGGAAGGAAAGGTTCTGTGGAGGATGGGATTTATTTCGATCGAATCAGGACGATATATGCAGTGGCAAAGCTTTGCGTGTAAGGCCACCACCTATCGGGTCGACGATGACAAGCCGGCCGAAGAAGATCCGTCACCTTGGCCGGGAAGGCCAGGTCACGTAGCGACCATGATGCCGAAGGTTATCAGCGCAATCACCCGATACAGTGGGATCGCAGGCAGATGTGCCGAGAGTCGTTAATGCAGTTGTATCGCAAGGTCGGGTGACAGTGGAACTGACGGCAGATGGGGACGATAAAGTCGGTACCACAGGGGGAGAGCCAGTTGAAGAGGGTCAGTACTGCCCGTTTGACAGGGGCGGACCGAGCGAGGTCGCCTCACCGGATGACCTGGTGTATATGCACGGGGGCGGAGAGGAGTGCATTGAAGGATCGGGGATCCATATGGCTACCTCACCTGAAGTGTCAACCGATCCGCTTAAAGTGACTATGGACAATCCGCAAGCCGCCGACACCCCGATCGGACCGATCATCTCAAGGATTTGATATGGGAGAAGAAATATTGGCTGATCGGGAAGGGTGCTGCTGATATCGACAGTGGTGATATCAAGCCGATCGTCCATTTGGATGTCAGATCGGCTCAGAAGACGTACTGCGGTCGAACGCACCGGTAACATCCGATTCACTTGAAGGATCGCGATGAAGCAATTTGGATCGGTGAGTCCAATCTGGATTAGGGAGATCTGGTTAAGAAGTCCAAACGAAATCAAATGGATCGGAATTGTTATGGGGCGACCCAGACCTACGAAGTGGAAAAGCAAAATTTACAATAGCGCCGATCGGCAACACCGATCGGTGCGAATTTGTAATTATTTATTGTGATTACGACTGCGCGTTTGTGAAAAATTGTGATGAACTGGTGATATTTCGATGGTAGCAAGTGGCCTACGCATGTGGATGAATTTTTCCAGTGGCAATGATAACGACTCTTTCGATGTGGATACAGTTGGATGCGGTAAGGGTGGACCTTAATTATTGTGGATAAAGACCATGACAGATGGGACGATCGGGTGATCTGAAAATGAAGTTTATTATTTATGAAATATGAACGATTACCCGATCGGCTCCTACGGCAACATCGAGACCTGAAAAGAAGAGAGGTACGTCAACCTTCAATGCCCCCAACGAATCAAGACGATATATACCAGAAGTTCTGGGCAGAAGAGTTGGTTTGGGCACCTCGACAGCTGGTTTAGAAGATTCTTTAGCGCTGTCGCCCTCCGGGTGCACCACTTGGTCTGCTCGTAACGGCGGCTCTTCAACTGCGGCAGCAGATCGACGACGCTGGGTGGATTGGGATTGCAATAAAGCGAGAAGTAGCTCATCTGAACCCACCGATCCACGCTCCGAATCCGCCCCAGGCGAAGCTGATGCCGACTTGGACCGAAAAGTGTTGCGGGTCGAGGGCACGCGAGTTTTCGAAGCCTTCCTCTCTATAACTGAATCCTCCGCCGCACTTGGAAGTTGCGCCCGCGTCTTTGCTTGCGTTTGCATCGTTTCCAGATTCTTTTCACGATCCAGGTCTCACGCTACGCTACGCTCCGCGCCCTAGCGCCTCTCCACGCGTCTTCGCGCTTCCGATTTTGTTTGCAAATTCTGTGGATCGGATTTTTAGCCAATGAGCGGCACGACAATCCACCCGATCGGCGTAACGGGTCGAGGGCGTGGTATATTTCGAAGCCTTCCTCTCCATAACTGGATCCTCCGCCGCACTTGAAAGTTGCGCCCGTGACTTGGCTAGAAATTGCACCGCTTCCAGATTCTTTTCACGCTCCAGGTCAGCCGCTATCTCCCGCGCCCTCGCGCCTCTTGATGCACCCTTGCGCTTCTTGTTGTGTGCGCAAATTTTGGGGGCGGAATTTCATCCAATGAATGGCGAGAATTTCCGCCCGAATTTTGCTGGGAAATCGCACCACCCGAATGCGCCTGTGGGTCAGCGAGGGCGCTCGATGCTTCTCCGCAAGGAATGCGATCGGAGACCAGCGACTTGGATAGGCACGTAGCCATTTCATCACGGCACCCGTAGACGATTTCCCCGAGTCGATTTTTCTCTTGGGTCCAAATCTCGAGTCGATCTTGGGAGATACTAATTCTGCCGGAAAAATCGTCAATCGTGAGCTTTAGCTCAGCGATCTGCCGATCCATCTCGAGTTGTTGGGAATATACGACCGACCGATCGCCATGAGGTTCTGCGCATTGTCGAAAGACCACTGCGTGCAGCTCCTGAAGACGCGACCGGTTGATATAGAGACGACGCAAGTCGTCACGAGTCCCGATCAGCCTTTCCAACATCATTTGTAGCAGATCTAAGTGGCCGTGCACCTGTCGAACGGTATCGACAAGTGTCTGCAAAGTCGGGAAGACATCGATCACCAGTGGATCTACATGCAGAAGGAAGTGAGGATCGATTTAACGTGGAGTTGTCAGTGGAATGGCGTACCCGATCTGTTCTGTTGCGGGAACGAGCCCTTGAGACGTTTTTCTCGGCCATAAAGTCCGAACGTTCCGCTTGTATAGCGTTGATCAGCTTGGAAAGTCGTTTTGAATCTTGGTGCATTGCATAGAACGCGACGTCGGTCACGGTCTGCTTTTCGAGCGCAACTCTCAACTCCTCCCGGAGCGCATTAATGGTTTTTTGGGACCGATCGACCTCGCCTCGGGACTCATCTTGTTCTGCGACGATCTGAGTGTCACCCGAGTCGTCCAAATGGTCCGATCGGGCAGGAGTTTGAAGATGCGGGGAGTGCGACTGCCGATCGCCTATGAAGATAAATAATAGTGGAAAATGTGGCGGTCGGAAGTTAACTGGACTTACCTGGTACACTGGATTCGGAAGATTGCATGGAATCGGAGACTGTTTGTGAGATCGGGCCGCTACCGTTGTGCGGCTGCGACCAGACTCAGGGGCGGCTGTGGTGAAGTGCAAGTGAAAATTGTTGACTAGTTTGTACCAGTGTACCGGTTTTCAAGGCAGATAGATCTGGTTGGCTGAAAGGACGGAGTATTTTGGGCCAATCGTGTTCTCGGAGTGTTATGTACGCAGATTTAAGGTAAGACACACGGTTTACATATAGTTTACATATTGGATTTCTATTGGCTAAATAATATAGTGTTCGTATTACATTGGGTTGCATAAGTCGCCGCTCCGTAAGGGCCATTGGGAGCAGAGGGATAACAAGGTACCCTCTCGCTAATTAAACCCGGCCAGGACAGAGTCCACCAGAATCCCCACGACGGGGAGCACCCATTACGTTCACGCACCCCCCAAGTTCGGCCACGTTAAGGAGACGTGTTTTTATTTGGCTAGGTTACTCATCGTGATCTGTGATCAAGTCCCAGAAATTGGCTGGATTAATCATCGCAATCTGCGATCAAGTGCCATAAACTATTATTGGCTGGATTTCGCACTGCTTTGCGGTCAAGTGCCAGAAACTTCATTGGATAGATTACTCACTGCTACGTGCAGTCAAGTACCAGGTTTAATTGCATTCGGAGTGAAGATTTCCGTTTCGTTTGCAGATCGGCTAGGGTTGAAGGTGTTTTTTTTACTAGAATAAGACGAAGCTACTTCTCAAACTACCTAGCTAAATAATGTAATAGAATAAATAAGAGTATTACATGCATACCTTCGGATGACCTTCCGACAACCTTTAGGGGATGTGTATTGGGGGGGTTGTTGATCCCATCACCGATGTCGCCCGGTGGCTTGAGGAGCAACCGCAGTGTGTCTTTCATACTATGTTCCACGTGTTGTAACAACAGAGGCGACGTTTCTTCAATGTTCCCTGCTGTCCGTGGACAAATGTGAAAGAAGAGATTGAGCACATGACGGAGTTCATGCGGTTCTCGGAGTTTAAGAGCCAGTGCGTCGTGAATTGGGTCCATCAGTTGGGAAAACGAATTCATAATCTTTTCGTCCGCCGAGACAATCGGCGAGAGCAGCGCGTCGATCACGAGCTCTTCCATGATCAAATCTTTTTTAAAAAGATTGTGCGTGACGGCGACGTTGCCGCCGTCATCTTTCGATGCCACCAGCAGCGTCTCAATCGAATGCAAGAGGAAATCCAGTTTGTCCTCGAACGCAAAGTCGCACGTGTCAAGTACGTTGAGTGCACCAGCCATTCCGTCTCGTTTATCGAAGATTCCATGAGAACCACGTGCGTAACTGCGTCTGGTGACGTGAATCATCTCTTCTGTGTACTGGGTTCGTGGTCTCCATAAAGCCGCGGGCTCAAACCTTTTGAGAGCCGCGACAATCTGAGATCGGATCACCGAGTTGGAAAGATGCTTCATTAAAGCTGGAATGAGCATTTGAGAGTTCCGGGGGCTGTTGGAACAACACTCTACAGCTGCTTGGACGATTGCAGTCGAGGAATGATGAAGTAGATACTCAAGAAACCCATCTCCGAGCAACTCGGGTAGCTCCCTGCCGACAATCTTTAACCCGACCACTCGTGCTTCCAGAGCCTTTTCTTCGTGAAGCAATATTTGGAGAATATCATTTGCTTCTTCGTCCATCCAGTCGGATAAACACAGTAATACCACCGCAGAGCACACAGTGATCGATTTGTCGTCCTTGCCACCGAGAAGTTTATGAAGAATCTCAACGCACTGGCCCGCGTTCATGCTGATCTTTTCGTAGCCGCACGCGAGAATCGCCGCAACTCGGAGATGCCGAGGGACTGCCCCTTACTTGTCGTTGACGAGCATTGTAACGGGGTTACATTCGAGTTACATATAATGTTGGTGTACATGAGTACACTACGGTTGAGGTCGGTATTGACCTGTTTGAAAGGTTTTGAACCTTTGGTTATTTAAACCAATCAGGGCAGGGGCCCTTGGTGTGGTGGTGTGTCAGCCATCCACGTGTCAGTACACAGGTGTGTACACTACATTTTAGCTAGGGACGAATTAGGAATATTCTACTTAGTATTACATATAGTTTATATTAGTTTAAATTTATTTAGGCTAATTACATATTAAATATATTCAGTTTACGTTTCACTCTAAAGTGCAGGCGCGCGACCAGGCCCGGTCGCGCGCGCAGTGAGTGCCTTAGGTAAGAGGGAGCCCTCCCTTTACCTACACCCTTAGTAGGGGAGCCTTTCCGTTAAGGCATTAGCGGAGCTCCTTGTCGTTAAGGCATTAGCGGAGCTAGGCGCGCGACCACGCCCGGTCGCGCGCGCAAAGAGTATTGTAGCCCAAGGGAGTTCTACCTTACGCTACCTCCCTTTATAAGGGAAGCCTTGTTAAAAGGGGTTAGCGAAAGCTATCTGTAAACCACCCCGGGAATCTTGGCCCCGAGTAGGAGAGCTCTCTCCTACTAAGCCCTTTTATAAGGGCGTATCGGCTACGTAGCGGCGAACGCCGCTTAAAGGAAAGTCTTCCTCTGTGCGCTAGACGCACCGTGCGTGTACGCACCCGGCTACATCTGGTAGCACTTGTAGTCAATCTAACACCTTTGTTGGTGATCAACATCCTCTGCAAGGGATGGATCAGGACGATTGGGGTAAGCTAACCCCCATCCAACAGGAAGCCTTTAAAAGGCTGTTAGCCATATTGGGTGAGGATGGCATGCGCCATCTAGTGAAGCAGGGCCTCGATGCCGTGCGTGAAAGGGTGAATGCCCTTATCGCCCATGGGGAGAGTCTTCGCGGGAGTTATCCAGCGTCTATGGGGGTACGCCCTCCGATGTCCTTTAAGATAAAGAAATCCACCGGCGAGAAAGGTGAAAACCTTTATGTGTGGCTTCGAGAGGTTGAAACCGCATTCTCCACCGCAAACGTGATCGAGGATCACCTGCAAGTGGGACTTGCACTGACCCATCTTACGGGCAAAGCCCGTACATGGGCGTTTACGTGTCAGGATTCGGTCACGACCGTGTTCCCAAACTGGGGAGTCCTTAATCGAAAGCTTATGGACAGGTATTCAACGCCTGATCTGGTTCTCCAGAATCAGCTGGCGTTTTTGAGGTGCCGTCAGGGCACTAGGTACTTGGAGACATATGTCCAAGGACTGAAGACCCTGTTGGCAGGGATGTACGCGAAAGCGTATTCGGACGATGTGTCCATCCCCGTATGAATGGGAGGCCTGAAAGAAGGGCCAGCACGTTCGGAACTTTTCCGAAGCCGACCCCAATCCCTGGAGGAGGCGTTTAAGATGGCGCTTAACGCCAAGAGGAACTTTCGTTCCTCTAAGATGGGTCCTGAACCCATGGACCTGAGTCAAGTCGAAATGGAGGGGAAACCTTCCGCTAAGAGTCACTCTGACTCTTTTTCGCAGAGCTTCGGGGCGGAGCTCTTAGATATGTTGCAGCGGCGTGGGCCGCTAAGGTGTTTCCTATGTGGAAGCGTGGATCATCTGCGGAACAGATGCCCACAAAATCCCCAGCGAGATAGTCGCTGGAAGGGGTCGAGGGAGGAAAAAAGGCCCTCGCCCAAGCCGTCGGGAAACAGCGGCTCCCAGTAGGTTTGGGGCGCCTTACTGGGGGGACTCCTCAGTGCTGTTAATCCCGAGGGTAGGGGACGACAGCACAAATCCCCGAGGGAAGCGGTGCTTTCTAGCACCGAGTTGGTGTACCAGCCAGGTTTGCTGGTAGTCCTTACGGACGTGAAGGCTTTGATAAGCCTTGGAGAGTCTTGATAGACTTTGGAGCGTCTGACAATTATGTCAGACGGACTTCTGTTGAGAAGAGTCGTCTGTATGCCGAGGCCCTAGAGGGATGTTCTCGTGACGTTGTCACGGTCCGTCTTGCGACGGGCGTACAGTTTACTTTACCCAAGGTCTCGATTGACCTTAAGCTGAAGTTTGCAGAATTCGACAGCTTAGAAAGTTGCCTAGTCCTTGATTTGGACTCGAGGTATGACCTCATTCTGCGCATGAATTGGCTGGAACGCCACGAGCCATGGATAGACTGGAAGTCTAAGTCCATTGGCTCAACGCACCCGCGATCGGGTGAAGCATTGGCGAGTGATGAACCCACCTTTGCTCGATCGCAAAAGCGATTCTTGCGTGAGACGCCAGAGATTGGGATGTCTGAAATGATCAGTCCCAATGAGGTTAAGGAAGAGTTCCTTAACGAGGGGGATTCGGCGATTAATCCCCACGCCGTTAACGATGAGACTGGTGAGTTGCCAGTGGCAGAGGCGGATTCCTATGAGGTAACTCCAGTGGTAGGGGTAGAGACCCCTGTGGTTAAGCGCGAGGCGCTTCCAAGCAAGCGAAGAGACCCGAAGTTCGTCTGTCTCTTTTGCACGTCGGAAATGATTCCAACCACGCCGTTATAGGCGAGACTGGTGAGTCGCCATTGGCAGAGGTGGATTCCTCTGGGGCGACTCCAGTGGTAGGGGTAGAGACCCCTGTGGCTAGGCGCGAGGCGCTTCCAAGCAAAAAGACCCGTAGTTCGTCTCTTTTGCACGTCGGAAATGATTCCGACCACGCCGTTATAGGCGAGACTGGTGAGTTACCTGTGGTAACTCCAGTGGTAGGGAGAGAGACCCCTGTGGTTAAGCGCGAGGCGTTTCCAAGCGAAGAGACCCGAAGTTTGTCTCTTTCGCACGTCGGAAGTATGATTCCGACTACGCCGTTATAGGTGAGACCGGCGAGTCACCGGTGGTAGAGGTAGAGACCTCTGTGGATAGGTGCGCGGCGCTTCCAATAGATGGGGCAATTGACTCCCCCCATCTGAGTGTCGGGATGATTCCCGAGGCCAATAGTCAGCAGTCCTACAGGATGCTGAATAATGTGACAGGTGTTGTCACAGAAGGCGTAAGCCTGGAACGGTTGTGTGGGGTAGGCGAACTGTTGTCGTTGGAGGAGATGTCCTTCAACGAATTCGAAACTGATTTGAAAGCAGATGAAATCGACGGGTTTGTCGTATTACGTACGGAAGAGGAGTTGAACTCCTCATCCACGAAGGACGAGTCAGTTTTGGTGCAAACCAAACCGGCATTGAATGCCCGAAGCGGCCTCAAGATCCTCGCGGATCCTGAGGACCCTTACCATTCCTTATTACAGGAATTTGTAGATGTCATTAGTGACAACCCTCCCATGGGGTTACCACCGGATCGGGGAGTCCGACATGAAATTGATTTGGTTCCTGGAACCCAATACTGCGTCACTAGGCAGTGGCCTCTCCCCGAGGAGCAATGCGACGTCATCGACGCATTCTTCAAGGGGAAAGAAGAGACAGGGATGGTGCGGGAGAGCAAGTCTACCCATTCATCTCCCACTTTTTGTGTTCGTAAACCGAACGAAAGTGGCGCATTGTGCATGCGCACAACAAGCTGAATGCAGCTACTAAACCCATGCAGACTCTGATTCCTCGGAAGGATGTCCTCCAGAACAATATGGCGGGCTGTACTGTATACAGTGCCTTAGGTCTGGTAGACGGGTATTATCAGGTGCTCATGCGAGCGTCCGATATTCCGCTTACAGCGGTCAGCACGCCTAGCGGCATGCTGTGGGAGTGGCTTGTTATGCCACAAGGGCTTTCGAATGCACCAGCGACTTTCAATCGCTTGGTTAATCAACTCTTCCGCCCTCATCGAAAGTACGCTCAGACGTACTTCGATGATCTATTCGTCCATAGTCGTGCGGAAGGCGACTCGTCTGATGTTCAGACGCACCTGATACACCTTCGAGCAGTGCTAGAATATATGCGGGAGCATTAGTTATATGCGAACGCATCCAAATCTATTTTTGTTGCTGAGGAAATTCCTTTCCTCGGATGCTTCATCGGTAAGGATGGAGTGCGGGCGGATCCCGCGAAGGTGAAAGCCATTGTGGAGTGGCCTTCGCCTGTAAATCTAAGAGATTTACGGAAGTGGCTTGGATTAGCCAGTTATTTCCACAAATACAGCGAGAACTACGCTGAAATGGCGAAGCCATTGACGGACCTTCTTAAGAAGGATGTTGACTGGTGTTGGGAAACCAAACACCAAATCGCTTTTGAAGCGGTTAAGGGGAGCTTGTTAAAAGCTCCCGTTCTTGCTCTCCCAGACTCTGGGAAACCTTTTAGCGTCGTCTGCGACGCCTCCGATTTCGCAATCGGATGTGCTTTGTTACAAGCAGACGACGCGGGACGAGAACGCGTGATTGCGTTTGAGTCGAGGCAGCTTAAAGCTGCGGAACGGAATTATCCCGTTCATGACAACGAGCTACTTGCAATGAAGTATGCTCTTGTCAAATTTAGAGTTCACCTACTCGGCTCAAAGCTGTTCGTGGTTTATACTGACCACGCGTCCTTACGGACAGCGACAAAGTCGCCTCATCACTCGCAACGGATGGCCCGTTGGCTCTCCTTCTTTGCGGAGTACAATTTTGAGGTTAAGTATAAACCTGGCAAGCCGAACGTGCTTGCAGACGCTTTATCGCGTCGTCCTGATTACGAGCTCACTCACGCGACATTTGTCACCACATCTGTGGTGGATATCATACGCTAGGCGTATGAGAAAGATCCACAATGTTCGGCGCTTATCAGCGCGTTATGTGGAAAAGGTCTTGGCTCGTCTGAGCCAACCCTGTCAAGTCGAGCTAAAGCTCGTTTACACCGTTACAGGTACTGTGACGGTCTGCTATTTTATAGCACGAGCGCGGAGGACACTCCGCGGGTGGTAGTTCCTCATGATGAGGAACTGAAGTATAGAGTCCTCTTTGAGGCACATGACGCCCCTACCGGGGGTCATTTAGGTCTGGATAAGTCCTACAGCGCTTTAAGCGTTTTGTATTGGTGGCCCAACATGTATAAATGGGTCGGTGCGTATATACGCACCTGTGAGACGTGTCAGAGGGTTAAACCCTCTGCAAGTCCAGCTGCTCCTTTGGAGAGCTTATCGGTTCCAACAGAGCGTTGGAAATCCATTAGCATGGATTTTATCTTCGGTTTTCCGAAGGATAAGGCCGGTTCCACCGTCATTTCGGTCTTTGTATACCGTTTGAGCAAGATGCTCACCTGGCAGCGGTGCCAGAGTCCATTGATGGACAAGACGTAACGCGTTAGTCGCGTTGTTAAGGATATTCTATGGATCTTATGTCCGGATCCTCCAAGAGTTGAGTGAGATGCTTCCTATGACCGAATTTGCCATAAACAATTCGGTGCATGCATCTACGGGGTTTAACCCGTTTAATGTGAACGGATTAGTAAATCCGCGGGTTACGTTGACGCCACGTGTGTGTGACGCAGGGCTTGAGGAGGGAGGAGTCCCCGATGTCAGCCCTGTATGCTTCTGTCCGTTTGTTTGGCCTACCCGGCAGGGCAGCCGGCAGGCTACCCGACGGCAGGACGGGGCGGAGCGTCTGATGGCGCGACTCCATCATCGGGGTCAAACCCAGTATTTGGTGAAGTGGAAGGTTTATCCACATTCACAGAGTTCGTGGGAGTTCGAGACTCCCCTGAGGCAGTATTGCCGTGACGTCGTTGACGCTTTCGATCGGGAGAATCCCGCTGTGAGTCAACGACCAAAGGGGCGGGGTAAGCCCCTTCACTCCCAGTAGTTGGGAGCCCTCCGGAGGCAGATGCGGAACCCGCACTGTGCTCCAGCACCGTAGTGAGGGCACGGGCGCTAGCATAGCGCGTGAGATAAGGGGCACGTAACTTCCCCATGGCTTTGGCTCTGGAAAACTCCAAGCACAATTCCCTCTCTATCCGAACGTCACGTTCGGAATAACTGTTGTACAGCTTTACAAAAAACTCGGGGAGACGTTTCTCCCCTCCGCCTAAGCGCGGAACTTCTGCTCTGCCTCTTTGGCATATTCTCCTTGCAGGAAAATGAAGAGAACCTCGCGGAGGTTCCCAACAATGGCACCCTGTGCCTGTTTCTAGAGACGCTTTAGATATGAGGTAGCAGTGAACTGCTTCTGCGTGAGCAGTTTTTCCCGGAGTTGATCCGGCGTGTGATGTGTTTCGGCTGTACAGTCGCGAGGCCAGGGGTATAGAAGACTAAACGCTTATGTTCCTCATTTCTGGACCACTTTGGGAGGTCACGAGGACCTCCAAAACGATATACCTCCAGTAGAGGGCGCATGGGTGCGTGCAAGGAAGCTTGTAATGCCTGTGCGGCATTTTGAGCCTCTTGAGCTGCGTCCAGCTCAGTAGTGGTGATCGCCTTCGGCGATTCGGATATGTCATCCGAGGTTGGTAATAGTGGCGCACTGGTTAGCGCATTTTCCCCGCGTGTGGGGAACGGATTAGGCTTCCGACAACGCCGTTCGGCGCTGTTGGAGCGGCTAACCGTTAGGGAGGTACCCCCAAGGGCATCCACCTCCGAGTTTTCGGAGTAGTCTACCGCCTCTAGAGGAGACGCCATAGCACCACTAATGGTGCTCATGGATAGCCAGAGGTACTGTCGTTGGAGTTCTCCAACAAGATTTTGATTATTGTGTAAGAAATAGTCTTGATGGGGGAGGATGTAACGGGGTTACATTCGAGTAACATATAATGTTGGTGTACATGAGTACACCACGGTTGAGGTCGGTATTTACCTGTTTGAAAGGTTTTGAACCTTTGGTTATTTAAACTAATCAGGGCAGGGGCCCTTGGTGTGGTGGTGTGTCAGCCATCCACGTGTCAGTACACAGGTGTGTACACTACATTTTAGCTAGGGACGAATTAGGAATATTCTACTTAGTATTACATATAGTTTATATTAGTTTAAATTTATTTAGGCTAATTACATATTAAATATATTCAGTTTACATTTCACTCTAAAGTGCAGGCGCGCGACCACGCCCGGTCGCGCGCGCATTGAGTGCCGTAGGTAATAGGGAGCGCTCCCTTTACCTACACCCTTAGTAAGGGAGCCTTGTCGTTAAGGCATTAGAGGAGCTAGGCGCGCGACCACGCCGGTCGCGCGCGCAAAGAGTATTGTAGCCCAAGGGAGTTCTACCTTACGCTACCTCCCTTTATAAGGGAAGCCTTGTTAAAAGGGGTTAGCGAAAGCTATCTGCAAACCACCCCGGGAATCTTGGCCCCGAGTAGGATAGATCTCTCCTACTAAGCCCTTTTATAAGGGCGTATCGACTACGTAGCGGCGAGCGCTGCTTAAAGGAAAGTCTTCCTCTGTGCGCTAGACGCACCGTGCGTGTACGCACCCGGCTACAAGCATCATGAGATCCATGGTGTTAAAAATCCCCGCTGGAAACGTCTTGGCTTCTGGGAGGAAGTAGGATTCTTCGGCATGGAGCAAGAATGCACGCTTGGCTGCGGTATGGAGATTCAACAAGCGCAGCTTTGTGTGCAAAGGTGTAAGGGAGATCCCGTTTTCGTCTTTTTTTGTAAAAAAACGCTCGAAGTTCCTGAGCATACGACGCAATATGTTTGTGGGATAACGAATTAAAGACAAAGTGCTCCTGGTTCGGTTCGCCATTCACCAACGTTTCCTTCACTAGCTGAATCTGGTCCGGTGTAAAGTCCAGAATCGATGACGTCAAATCGAGATGTCCTTGCCGTAACGAAGCGTATAATTCGGACGCATAGGATTGTCGAGCTTCCATGGCGTCCAGGATCCACAAGATCGACGTGGCAATCATCAAAATACTTGAACAGGCGCGCCAACCAGCTTAACGACGAAACTCGTCGTCAAAACCATGGAAAGAACTGCGCCAACAATGCGTGACAGGGACCGAACTGCAGATCGGCTAGTTCGCATTATCTTTCGTTGGAATTTTGGATCAGTACCCCAGAATTGGTACATTCATATCGATCTTCTCTAAAGTCTCCATCAAGCAGCGGTCCACCAAGTGTGTAACCAGCCCATTCCATCGGGTACACAAGGTGATATAGAGACGCAAAAGTCGGACCAGGCGTTCTATGCTGATGATTGATCGTCTGCTAGCAGCGGACGATCAGATCGGATCGTAGGCGAAGGTTCGCGGGGTACCCCCCCCGTCAGTTGGAAGGCTGTGCACGATGGTGGTCAGGTTCTAGACACTATGGTGTTTGACTTTGAACTTGACTCCACCACATATTCACACCGAAATAATCGGTACCACTTCCACCGAATAAATTTATCCACCTCAAGCCACTTTGTCACCATCGATATGCCACCAGTTCATCACAGTTCGTCACACACACGTAGTCGTAATCACAATAAAACATCACAAATATTCACGTCGATCGGTATGCATGCCGATCGACGCTATTGTAAGTCTTGATTTTCCACTTCGTGAGTCTGCATTGCTCCATAAAAATTTCGACTAACTCGATCCGCATTAACTCCCTTAGAAGGGCACCACAATTCAGATCGAGTTCATCGATCCAAGTTTCTTCTTTATGATCCTTCCAGCGGATCAGATATTCCCGGTGAGTTCGGCCAAAACGTTTCTTCTTGACCGATCTGACGTCCAGTATTTTCTCCACTTCGAACTCGTCATCATCTAGTGGCCTCAACTGTCTTCGGGCAATAGAGCTTCGTCAAAGTCAAATCTAGCTGACTCATCCACTAGACAGGGCGTCTTGGGCCGATCTGGGAACTTTCTTACCAGCTTCAACTTGGAGACATGGACAATCGGGAAATCTATGTAATCAGTGCCGGTTGTGACCGGGCGGGCCGCATGTTCACCAATCAACTCTACCACACGGAAAGGGCCGTGCCACATGTGAGATAACTTCTTTGCGTAACCTTCTTTGACCCGATAGAGGTATAACCATACTCTCGCCCCTGGTTTGATTCCATGAGGACGGACCTTTTTGTTATTCCGTTCGGCTCGTCCTTGTGTCGCTTGGCTCACTTCTTTCGCTTTTTGTTAATGTTTCTGGACCTTCATATGCTAACGACGGGAGTCCTGATCGCGATCTGGGTGCAAACAATTGGTACTGCTGCCTCTAGTGTCGATCGTGGATCCCACCCGTACGCCGGATAGCACGGATTTTCCCCCCTTAACTCGATCGATCGAAGAATTTAGCACGAACACCAATCTCTCGGCATACTCGTCCCAATCGCGCTGATCCGGATCGTCTACATACATCTTAATAGCCCTTGTTATCGTTTGAACCATTCGTTCGGCTGATCCGTTTGCTCGCGGGCGATATGCCATCGTCGCGCTTTGTTTCTGGCCTAGAATTTTGTTAAACGATCGGAAGACCTCGGAGATAAAACCTGGTTCACGGTCGTTTCTGATAACTTCACTGGCACCGAATCTTTTGAACACAGTGTGGGGAAGCGTATGGAAGATTTTGAGGCCAACTGTGGTGAAAATGGACGAGCCAGAAGCGACACAGTGTACAAGTACACGATGTAAAGCGACAGGCGCGGATGATATATCAGGTTAACTGGTCGATGGAGCACATCAGGACGGGTAGAGTTGATTTGTTGATATTAGGTAATGGATTGATTTTAAGATATAAGCAATAATAAAGTTCTCCTTTTGCGTCCGATCAGCTAGATCACCGATTAGGACGGCGTGATCACCTCGCGCCTCCCTTTCTTTTGCATACGCACTATTACACGTCCCAAGCGGGAGCACGTAGTGCACTTTTTTGGCCCACCGGCAGACGTAAGGCTCTTAGAAATCACCCTCACTCCACCCGCTGTGTCAGCGGCTTTGTTTGGAAAGGCTACTGGGAACGTGATCGAGCCTAGTGATCTCACCTCTTCCCCCATTGGTTTGCATCTTTCCTATAGAAGTTCGGCTGCTTTAAGCGCCCCTTGGGAACTCTAGGTGATTTTTTTGTGAAATCCGTCGATCTGAACATATAGAGCGCAGATCGACTACCTTCCTCTTAAGTTTAGGCTAGGAATACATAATATATTGGGTATTTACTTAGTGATATAGGCTTAAGAGGCTCGGCGATCAAGTGATGAAGACTTCCGAAACGTGATCAAGTACACCTTCGCTGATTTCCGCTAGATCGACACCGTAGATCTGTGATCATCAATCTGCGACCTGCGACCTGCGATCATCAACCCGTAATCTCGCCAATTCGTGCAAGATCAACCAAGTCGACCTGCGATCTGCGATCATCGATCATCGATCATCGATCTGCGATTATCCGATATCTCGTCGATTCACGCAAAATCAACTAGATCGATCTGTGATCTGTGATCATCGATCATCGATCATCTATCTGAGATTTGCGATCTTCGATCCCCAATTTATCTCCTCGACCTCGAATCTGCTATTTATTGCACCTAATCGACCCCCGTCGATCTGCTACGAATTCACCTCGATCTGCATCGGAATTGCACTGATCTACGTCCCAGTCACCTGGAGAGCGACCCACGACCAAAGCGTCGGGTACACAAGGTGAGCAAGACGTAGGCCTGTCACAGGACAACCGGAGGACCCCTTCGTTATTCGGTAGTCCGGGCGCTGTAGGAACGACGGTCCAAGCCTCAAAATTTGGCCAGCCGCTCCACCACATGATGCGCGTGCCCTGATCTTTGGGCGACTCGCTATATCACCGCGATTCCCTGCAAGATGGCGCTGACACGGACGTATAGACGGAAGCGGAAGCAGAAATGAAGATTAAAGTGGAAAAGGAGGAGGTGTTTGTGACCATGAAAGGCAGTTCGCCGTCGCCACTCCTGAAGAAGAAAGTAAATGGCGATCATGAGGACCTGGGGAGGTACCCTGATGACATAAAGGAGGAAAAGCCTCGATCACCTCCCAAGGCTCCTTCCGGAGCCCTTGCGGATCACAAATTGCGTTAAGATCCGCGTATTGCATATGGATATGGTCCGGATTGGAAGCCGGTGGTGACGTACTACAAGTCTGACCAACCTAAGGCGCTGCTGAGGGCGCCTGGGTCGGAGAGCGACGGAAGTCAATCAAGTTTGGAGCCATCCGAATCTGATCCGGTGAGGACGTTTTACAGAAAGGAACTGGAAGATTTCTTATTAAGGGATTCTATCATGAGCCTATTCGGGGTCACGTTCAGAGGAAAGCTGAACGGACCAGTCGATCAACCAGTGACGGATGGGAAGGACAAGTTTCAGCTGGTATTAGGGCTGACGCGCATGATCAAGCAAGTTGGTCTCACGACAGGTGCCTACGATGCTGAAGAAGTGTTCGATCTGGACCGTGAAAATGTCGCGACCGCTACCCAGAAGCTGTATGATCTGCTGGTGCCTATAGTGGGTCGATCTGCTAAGGTGAAACCCCCTTGCTCTCCGTTGAAAATTGAAGCGGGTCCGTCGATCAACGTGGCAGAACACACGGGATCATCCTGCTACAAATTTGCTCCTTCCGAGGACGATGTGTCTGAGGTGGAGTCGAGAAGTGCTGATAGTGTGGGACCAGAGATTACCCGGATGACGATATGCCAGAAGGATGAAGACAAGTTCTCGGCCATGAAGAAGAACCTCAATCAGTCAAGGCAGAAGATGATCAGTCACAACAGGACCCACGGCTTCAACCGTTTTTAATGCGGCTATGGGGAGGTGTTTGGATAAAGAAAGAGGCAAGGCGTCACCGGAAGTTGTATGCGTGAAAAGTCACCAGCCAAAGCCAGGAAGAGCGGGAAAAGTCAATGATGTTTTCATAGAGTCTGTGTATTCGCTCCAGGGTCACCAGCCAAAGCCAGGAAGATCGGCGCGGGTTTAGGATGTTTACATGGATTCTGTATATTCGTTCGATGATCAACAATCCTAGCGTGATTGTATCGATCCAGATGAGCCGTTCACCCAGCCTCGACCAGCTACGGTTGCGTCGGCGTACACTGGAGTGTCTGATCAACAGTAGATTCCCAGGATCAGGATGTGTGCGATCAGTGATCTAAAGAAATTCTCAGGGAAAGAAGTGGATGACGATTAAGCGCGAAATTGGATCAGTCGTCTTAAATCAGCATTTATGTGTGATAAAGCCCCTGATCATGAGAAGTGTTTGATCATGGCTTATTTGCTTAAAGTACTGGCGCGCAATTGGCATCGCCAGCTGAGCGGATCGACGCGTGGAAGCTGGAAAAGTCTTGTCAAGGAGTTCGAAACTCAGTATTGTGGAAGTGGTCAATCGGCATCTCGACAATATTACTACACGAAGCAGCGATCCGATGAAAATATTATTGAGTATCTTCACCGGTTGAATGTGGCAGGAATTCGGACAAAGTTGTCGATCAAAAAAGGTCCGCCTACGATCTTACGTGAACATGTGCGTCATTTTATGGACACGTTGACGGATCGCGAATTCGCTGATCAACTGGCAATTTTGCGTTTGAGAAATGTTACGGATTTGGAAGAGACGCTGTGGGCTTATGCGCACAATAAGTCGTTCCAGCCAAATGCGGCGGTAGGCACTAGCCAATTCCGTCAGAAATTTGGCAATGCTCGATCATCTGCCTCAGCGCGGAAGCCTAACGCAGTGCGCGCGATCAAGATGGTGTCTGGAGCGAGGAATCAAGTTCAGATGACAGTGGGAGTGATGGCAATCAGCGTCTTTATATGATTGCTGCTATGCGCGATCAATCGGTGACGTCCGATAAACCTAGTGAGCCTCGATCTAGTGAGCCTCGATCTGGCAAACGAAGTGAATCAAGTGCTGCTGATCAAGGGGTGAAGAAGAATTGCAGTCATTGTGGATCGATCAAGCATGACAATTTACGTTGTTTGGAAGCGCTTGACCTGTCTGAAGTGTGGCAAGAAAGGTCACCCGACTGATCACTGCCTGTACGTTTGCCGAGCATGTGGCGAAATTCATTATGCGGGCAAGTGTCCTATGGAGGAATTCTACAATCGCATTCGCCAGTGGTACAGCCCTTCAAAGGATACCGGAATGTTTCCCAAGGAAGCAGAAGACTTGGTGGATAAGAAGAAGGCTGATCGAGCAGAAGAAAATGATAATGAAAAACGTGATCAGCCTGATTTACCACGTTTGCTAATTTCCGTATTGATGAGTTTTCTCGGTCCCCGGTGATCATGGAAGTTGATCTACTTCCAGGTGAATCACGTGGATATTGGAAGTATCGCTCGCGCAAGAAATGGTTTCAACAAGCCAAGGCGAGTGGTGAAATTAATAACGAACGCGACACGTTGTTATTTGATTCTGGTGCCGAAGTATCGATCATCTAGTCAACCTTTGCTCGTAAGGTGGGTTGTCAGATCGACACGAGCCAAACAAAAGAATGTGTTGGTATCGCAGAAAGTGCATACCTCACAGAAGGTCGTACTAGAATCAATGTGACGTTAGCGGTCTCTTTGGTTTATTACTTCCATGCATGGGTGGGAACCTCGTTGGTCAAGATGTTATATTGGGTATGGATTTTATGATCCCAGCTGGTGTTAGATTAGACATCGCACACGGTGCACTAAGTTTGCCTGATGAAGTGATCATCCCATTGGAAGGGCTTCGGCAGTTGTATAGATCAAGTGGAAACTTTATAAAACTTGATCAGTATGAGCAGATCCCAATAGGTCGATCTGCTGAGATTCGGATTCGTGATCAGCGAACTCGGAAATTATGGATTACTCGCGGAAAGGATTGGGTCCCCACTGTGAATAGGGGCGTGGGTAATCTACGTTATTTGCGCATTACGAACGTTGCTGATCATCCGATCATTCTGCAAGACGATACGATCTTAGGTATATGGATGAATAAGGACGACGTGCCACGTCGCCCTGGATTTATTTCGGTGGAGTCTAATCGATATAAGGAGTGGCAGAATCTCGCGTATCAATCTTCTACTGATTCGATGCAGTACGATCAGGAAAGTGTCTATCAAGGTCCCTTGGTCGAGAAAAAGGAGTATCCTATTCCTCGAGGAATTTTGGTACGACCTACGGACTCGATCACGGCATCTGTAGCATTAGTAACCGGAAGATCGCAGAAGGTGCAAGAAGTGCAATAGAAGTGCGATATGGAGCCGAGTGTGAAGAGTCCGACACGTGATCATGAAGTTGAAAGATCTGTTACTAGAGATGCGCCTGATCAAGATGTGTGTGATCACCCCGTCTCAGTCGATCATAGTGAATTTGGTGTGGCTCCTACCGATGATCAAGTGTGCTACCATGAAGGTGGAGATTTGTTCGTGGAAGAGTTGGAGAAACAGCTTGCCACGCTGCCTGAGATGTCAGCAAGTACCGAAGAAGTGCTCAAGGAAGATCTGCAAGTTGGTGATCCATTGATCAACACAGCAGAGGAAATTGATCAGCTCCGCGATATAATTTGGGTGAAGAGAAATCTGTTGATCAGGAAAGGAATCGCGTTACCTCCTGCTGCACGTGGAGTTGTCTGTGACATTGACGTGGAAAATTCGCGCCCGTTCACTCAAAAGTGTCGGAAGGTTTCTCCACAATTTCGCGAGAAGTTATCGGCCTTGATCAAGAGGCTATTGGCGACGAAGATCATCCAACCATCTACTTCACCCTGGGCATCACTTATAGTGATCATCGTGAAGAAGAATGGGGTTGATATTCGATTCTGCATCGATTATAGCGCGGTGAATCAACTCACGCGCTTGATGGTGTACCCAATGCCTCTGATCTCTGATCTGCTCGAAGATTTGGGCAAGGCTTTGTGGTTTTGCTCTTTGGATATGGCAAGTGGTTTTTGGGTCGTGTCTATGACTGATTTAGCACGTCATATTTCAGCTTTTGTAACCCCTTTTGGATTGTTTGAATGGAATCGGATGACATTTGGCCTAAAGAATGCTCCGCAGATCTACCAGCGGTTGATCGATAATGCATTGTATGTGTATCTCAAGGTTAAGGATGGTGCCGATCTAGCCAATTCAACTGATGTATTTAATTTGGGAGGGACTGATCAAGCACAAGGCCCGTCTGTGTTGCAACGACGATCATATATCGATGATATTTTGATCCCTACACCTACATGGACAATCTTGTGTGATAAAGTGCGGAATCTATTGGAAAAGTTCGACCAGTGGAACTTGTCGATCAGCGTGACTAAATCGTATTGGGGGCGGAGTGAAGTTCCTTATTTAGGACATCACGTCTCTAGCCGTGGATTAGAAACAAATCCGAAGAATTTGAATGATCTGATCAATTTGCCTTTCCTGGTACTTTTCGTGCTATGCAATCATTTTGGGGGAGTCTGAATTACTACCGTCATTTATTGAAGACTTCGCGATCTATGCTGCTGTACTTTATGAGTTAAGAAAAACGGATTATCAAGAATTAAAGGTTCAATCATCGATCAATGAGAGTCCGGATCGTGAAGACGATCTATCGATCAGGGCGAAAGTGGCATTCAGTATGCTGAAGGCGAAGATCGCGTCAGCCCCAACCCTACGCCATTTCGATCAGGCCAAAACTTTAAGGATCGTGGTTTATGCTAGCAAGTGGTCAGTTTCTGCCGCGCTAGTGCAAAAACATGATCAAGTATATTTCCCCGTCGCGTTTGCTAGCCGGACACTGAAAAGCCGTGAGATGAATTACAGCCCTGTCGAAAAGGAAGTGTTGGTGCTTCTGCGAGTTCCGGACGTCTATTTCACGATGTTGGTCGGAAAGGCGATCACTGTCCTGTCACGTCGTTCTACGTTGAAGTGGTTGTTAACATCCAACGGGATAGACTGATGGTTGGGAAAATGGGCTGCGATCTTGTCACAATGGGACTTGGAGATCAAGAAATGTATGCATGGAGAAGAGGAGGTACTATAGGGGCGTTAGCCGCAAGTATCACCACTCGCACCGAAATTGATGAAGCCGGATCGCGATCGCACCGTTAAAGCAGACTCGGCAGATGATTGAAGTGCCACCTCCCACGGTTGAGAAAGGCAAAGACGTATACGTGATCAGTTTCAATGGATCTGCTAGTGTTAAGCGATGTGTTGGTGCGTTCGGTGCTATTGTGTGGAAATTGCCGGAGTGGAAGATCATGATCGCGGTTGCTGATCATGCACATAACATCACGGTGAATGAAGCCGAGTACCATGGATTGCTTTTAAGTTTGGATCTACTGTCGCTATATCACAAAGGAAGGGTGATCGTGTGTGGAGACTCAAATTTGGTGATCAGGCAAATGCGTGGTGAAATAGAGTGCAAAGCACTGCGGCTCCAGGTACTGCAGCAGCGTGCCTTAAAGATCCTTCGCGAACGGCCTGATTACGATCTGCTGCAAGTAAAAAGGGAGTGGAACAAGATTTTCGATCACATCACCAGTACGGCCATGCGGGATGGAATACGATGTGAGATTGTCGATGATCACCAGCTGGAAGAATTAGCTGATCTCAACCGATTTTCTGAGGTGATTACTTGGAAAGAATATCCCACTGTCCCGCAAGTGCTGGTGACGACGCGATCACGTAATCTTCTTCGATCAACGCAGCCGTCAACGTGGCCCGAAGTATCCATAGAAGGGATAAGGGCGGAACGTGTTAAAAAGGCTCAAGACGAAGAGAAGTGGATCTGGGATTTGCGGTGTTACTTGCATGGTAACGTTTCACAATTGATCATAGACGAGGTGAAAGATTGCGCGAAAATAGCCGACAACTATGATGTTGATGATCGAGGGTTGTTGATATACTGTGGAAACATGGCTAAGGGAAAAACAGGCTGTGATCAAGATGATCAAGATGATCGACACTCTTTGATCAAGCTGGTTTACCAGAGACCCTACATGCAGATGTCCTCCACCATTATCATGTGAGTTTGGAAGGAGGAAATCAGGTTATAGGGCGTACGTATCAGCGGATCAGGAGACATTTTCATTGGCGTGGTTTATTTCGCAGCGTGCAACGATTTGTTGGGAAATGCGTAGATTGCGAGGCGGAGAAGGGCCAACCTACGATCAAGGGTATGTCGCCGGGAAACATTAAAGCTACGTACCCATTTCAAGTGATAGCTGTGGGTAGTATCCCGTCGTTGCCCTGATCAACTGATAGGCATACATAACTGCTGATCTGGACTGATCTGTTCACGGTTATGGCGATAGCAAAGGCTGGATTATCTCGTACAGCCCAGAAAGTCGCCGAGAATTACGAAGAGTGTGTATTTCGTCGATTTGGAGCTAGTGAGGTGATCAGGCATGATGGAGAGCCCGGTTTTATGTCCGAAGTATTTCGTGCGTTCAACAAGATCGTGGGACAACGACAGAAGTGCCACTATGGCGTACCGTCCAGAAGCGAATGGCAAGGCGGAAAGAATGGTGCAAACGGTCATGCGAGCGATCAAGATGTATGTATCTGACGTCGGTCAGAAGGATTGGAGCTCGTATACAGAACGATTGGTATTTGCACTAAATTCGACTCCTGATCGGATCCGTGGAGATACACCATTTTAATTGACATATGGTTGGGATCGGCGATCATCGTTGGAAGCAACGCTTCAACTTGGTGAAATTCGGCGTAAAATGATCGTGATGCTCGTCGGTGGAGATATAGGCAGCAGAAAGACTACCATTACGCCCGTGATTAAGTGATTTCTCGATTGCACCAAGCCATGGCTGATCGAGCTGAAAAGCATAATGATCAAGTGTCACCGCACAAGATCGAGTCCAAATAGAGGGTTTGGTTATACCTTGACCGGGTGAAAGAAGGGTTCGCGAAGAAATTGGCGCACATGTGGCATGGAACTTTCAGAGTTGATGAGTTAATCGGTTATCATTCTGCGAGATTGATTAAGGCCGGCACCGACTATCGCATATTTCCAGTGGTGCACCTGTCCAAGTTAAAATTGGTCAAAGAATTTCCAGATCGACCTACTACTATGCTAGCAGCTGGGGTAGAATATCGTTTCGATTTCTATGAAGCGTTACTACCTGAGGACAGCTGGGAAAGGACCCTAAAGCCGGACGAATTTGAAGTTGATCGTATCACCGATGTACGATCCTGTCTAAAGACTAGATATGTCAGAACGTTACGCAAATATCAAGTTTACTGGAAGGGTTACGATGAGCCATCATAGGCAGATCTGAATTGTGATGCTCTGATCAAGAATTTTGAAAGAAAGATGATCAAAAGACATCGGTTCGACGTGATGAATGTAGACGAAGAGTCCAACTAACGCATGATCGATGAATCGACTATGAAAATTGTGACTGACGAACCCTCGATTAGAGAAGATCGATTGATGAACTCACGATTAATGTAGAAGTGACGATTGACTTGAAGTGGTGAATGTACGATAGATATTGCGAGATAAGGTAGTGGAGCAACGGCAAATGAGCCGATGGAAGATCTATTTATGTATATGCATTGAAAAGTGACGAAGCAACAATTGAGATTGGTATGATCAAGAATGTTTATTGACTGAGGAAGAAGTGGTCAACTAGGTAGCCTGATCCATAAAACTTACGGCGAAGGCGAGGGATGTTATGGCCAGGATAATCATCAGGGGAAAGACGATACTGGATCCGCCAAGGTTCATCGGCGTCGAATTCACGTAGCGCGTCCTGAAAGGTCCTAGGTGGTGGATCTGATAGGTACTCCGGGTACCATGATCCATCATCATCTGGGGCATACTTCAGGGGGCGGTTCCGGGCGCAGTGCGAGATCGACGGGTCCAAGAAAATGTCAAGATCGCATATCCCGTATATCATAACCTGCAACACGAACTCCACCAGCTTCTTCCACAATGCCCCAGCGCGACTACTACGCTGACTTCGACGTTCGTAGTAATCTTGGAAGAAGGCGTCGCGCTCCCTGAAATCCCTATCTATTGGGATGTGATGAGTCGACTCCCAGATCGCTTGGGCATGATGGCCTAGAAATGTCTAATACCTCTCTACGAAGTCAGCAAACCAGCCGACCGAGCGGAAAGAGATGGGTGACAGCATCCGTTTGAAGAACTCCCAGGGGCGTCGCGCATACAGCGACTCCACCTCAGATTGGGCGATCAGGTTACTGAACCACTGATCATCCTCAGGGGCGTCCGTAGCAGCTGTAAACAAGTATCCCACGGGGCGTGACAAGTAATCACAGATCATGCGTGACTAGATGTTACCCAGATCGGAGCCGTCAAGCTGATCTGGGGTCCACGGCAAGATGTCCGCATCTTGCACACCATCAGGCACCAAGATCAGCGATCTGGATGTGCCCGTGCGAGGGAAGAGAAAACCAGAAGAGTCCTGATAGAGCGAATCTTTGCTCTCGAGCACGCTGATCGCAGGGCTTGACAAATTCTGCGTGCTGATCGATGAAGAAAGATTTAAATTGCCTTGATCATCATCCTGCTGAACAGGACTGGGAAGATCGTCTCCCGCATCTTGGACTAGCGAAAGTGGAGAGGCTATAAACGGCTGATCATAATCCGGCGATACATTTCCCTCTGCGATGGGTAGAGCCCGACGTTGCTGCTTGGACTGAGGAGTAGACCTTTATCCCCCCGCGCGTTTCTGGAGCGACTCAGTTGGCCGAATAAAGGAAATTCGAGGCGGATCTCCCTGAAGATCAGCAGACACGCTTATGGCCTGATCATAATCTGCACAAGAGGCTCCTGCACTCAGGTTGATTTGCATGTGCATTGCCGTTCCAGCCAAGATGGATTGGACGCGCGCATGTTGCGAACGCAATCGCGCAGCTTCGTCCTGAGTGCGTTGCAACTCGTCGCGCAGGGCGTCACGATATGCTGATACTGACTGAAGATCGTGTAACTGGGAGATTGAGGCGGCGTCTCGCCGTCGAAAGTTTCGCCTGAAGCTTGGAATTTTGGGCACGTAGCTTCCCCATCTCGGTATTGCTGGTAGACACCTCATCGAGGCGTACATATAGTTCTTCAAACCTCGTGGTGGTGGCATCGAACTCCTTTATCTTGGCCCGATTAGCCTCATTATTCACACGGATGTGATCACGTTGTATTTTTCGTTTGCGGGCCTTGGAAGTGAGCTTGATTAACTGCGTGGATAAGTGTTGGTTCTGCGATAAGGCTTGATCGCGCTGCGGTTGCATCGTGCTCTAGCGATGACGGAGTTGTTTGATCGTCGCTCGATATTGGAGTGCCTCAAGACGCGAGATCTCCGGAGCCTGATCAGCGATGGTCTCGGTATGGACCGATAGAAAATAACGATCTAGATCATGACTGCCCTCCAGATCGCGAATTAGAGCGTCTTGCTCTGAATGGGTTCCCTCGGCGGTCTTCCGTTTGTTCCTGAGATCGTTGACAGAAGCACGAACGTAATAACGGAAGGGCGCAGCTTGTTCACAAAACCACTTGATCTGCTGGTCACGATCAGCAAGTTTTCGGGTAAGACGTGCGTTGGACTTCTTCAGCATCTGGACAGAGTCCTCAAGTACTGACAGCGAGTCAGTTAATACGACGATCTCCTCTTGCTCCGTGTGAACCTCTTTTTGCCGCGCACAAGCGTGGTTGATCATAGAGATCAGCTCATCGGCCTTGGACCGATCAAAGGAGGAGTTACCATCCGTGATCGACTTCATGATCAGCCTGTAGAAAATTTGGAAGTAGATAATCAAGACAACCAGATCAATGAGGATCTGATCGAAGAGTGGTAACGACGTGATCGATGGTGACCCGACCGATGTGAGAAAGATCTGATCATTGGGTGGAAATGACATGATCGACGATGTCATGATTGATGGGTGCGAACGGCATGATCGACGATGTCATGATCAAGGGGCGACAACGGAATGATCGACCCACGCCCCAACCTCTGTACTGGGAAGAGGCTCAGGGGCGGTTGTGGGGAAGCGTACCGAAGATTTTGAGGCCAAGTGTCGCGGACATGGACGGTCCATTCGGATCAGAAGCGACACAAGGTACACGTACACGATGACAAGCGACAGGAGGATGAGATATCAGGTTGTTTGGTCGATGGAGCATACCAGGATGGGTAGTGTTCATTGGTTGATATTAGGAAACTGGTTGATTTTAGGATATAAGCAATAGTAAAGTTCTCCTTTTGCTTCCGATCAGCTAGATCACCAATAAGGACGGCGTGACCACCTCGCGCCTCCCTTTTTTTTGCATACGCACCCTTACACGTCCCAGGCGGGAGCACGTAGTGCACTTTTTAGGCCCACCGTCAGACGTAAGGCTCTTAGAACTCACCCTCAACTCCACCCGCTGTGTCAGCGGCTTTGTTTGGAAAGGTTTGTGGGAACGTGATTGAGCCTAGTGTGCTATCACCTCTTCCCCCATTGGTTTGAATCTGTCCTCTAGAAGTTCGGCTGCTTTAAGCGCCCCTTGGGAACTCTAGGTGGTTTTTTTTTGTGAAATTCGTCGTTCTGCACATAGTAGGTGCAGATCGACCCCCTTCCACTTAAGTTTAGTCTAGGAATACATAATATATTGGGTATTTCCTTAGTGATATAGGCTTAAGAGGCTCGGAGATCAAGTGGTGAAGACTTCCGCCACGTGATCAAGTACCCCTTCGCTGATTACCACTAGATCGCCACCGTCGATCTGCGATCATCGATCTGCGACCTGCGATCACCAACCCGTAATCTAGCCAATTCGTACATGATCAACGAGATCGATCTGCGATCTGCGATCATCGATCTTCGATCCCCAGTTTACTCCCGCGACCTCGAATCAGCGTTTTTTTTGCACCTGATCTACACCCGTCGATCTGCCACGAATTCACCTCGATCTGCATCGGAATTGCACTGATATACGTCCCAAAGCGACCCACGCCCAAACCGTCGGGTACACAAGGTGAGCAAGACGTAGGCCTGTCACAGGAAAACCGGAGGGCCCCCTTCGTTAGTCGGTAGTCTGGGCACTGTAGGAACGACTGTCCAAGCTTCAAAATTTGGCCAGCCGCTCCACCACAGTAACTCATCCCTTTATCGCTCCACGGCCGACGATCTGATCTCTGTGATCAATCAGGCCTGTGCGCAGCAAGAAAAGATGAGCACGCAGCAAGAAGAAATCGTCATATTGACCGACTCGCTGTCGGTCCTGGAAGACTCTGTCCAGATGCTGCAGAAGTCCAAGGCACGTCTTGCCCGGAAGCTCGCTGATCGTGATCATCAGATTGAGTAGTTCCGTTAACAGGCTGCGCTTCTGCGCGATTACGTTCGTACTACTGTCCGTGATCTCAAGACAAGAATGAAGACCGCCGAAGGAACCATATCCGAGCAACGCGGTCGGATCCGCGATCTGGAGGGTGGTCATGAGCGGGACCGGTATCTGCTATCAGTCCACGCGGACCGCCGATCATCAAGCGCAAGAGATCTCGCGCCTTGAGGGGCTCCAAGATCGAGCAACGCTCGACTGACTTCGTCAACGCTTGATCACGACGCAACACGAAAGCGATCATGTCCTGTCGAAGAACAAAAGCTTGTCCGAGCGGCTGATCAAGCTTACTACAACAAAGTCCAACAAACGTAAAATCCAACGTGATCGCATCCAGGCGGGTAATGAAGCTAATCTTGTGAATATGGAGGAATTCGTCACTGTCCTAGCCCAGGTTGACGAGCTATCTGCGCGCCACAGTGAGGTGTCGATCAGCAGTGCCGAGATGGAGGATATACGCGCCCAGAATTCCAAGTTGCAGGCAGAATTTTCGACGGCGCGGCGCCGCCTTAGTTACCAAGCTTCTCATTTACGTGATCTCCAGTCGATATCAGCAGATCGTGACGTACTGCGCCACGAATTGCAACGCGCTAAGGACGAAGCTGCGCAATTGCGTTTGCAGCATTCACACATCCGATCTATTTTGGCTGGTGCAGCATTACAGACCAGATCGACCCGAGTGCAGACGCCCCCGGGTGCAGGTCTTGATCGGGCTTCAAGCTCGTCTGCTGATCTTCAGAGCGATTCGTCAGAAAATTATTTTATTCAGCCAGCTTCTTCGCCCCAGAAACACGCTCGGCGTTCACAATCTTCTCCTAGGTCCAAGCGGCAACGTCGAGTTCTTCCTATTCCCGAGGAGAATGGATCGTCGGATGATGATCAAGTCGGTTCTTCTCCATCGATCAGCACACAGAATTTATCCAGCTCCACAAGCAGCGTGCTCGAGAGCAAAGATTCGCTCTATCAGGACTTTTCTGGTTTTCTCTTCCCTCGCACGGGCACATCCAGATCGCTGATCTTGGTGCCTGATGGTGTGCAAGATGCGGACATCTTGCCGTGGACCCCAGATCAGCTTGACTACTTCGATCTGGGTAACATCTAGGCACGCATGATCTGTGATTACTTGTCACGCCCCGTGGGATACTTGTTTACAGCTGCTACGGACGCCCCTGAGGATGATCAGTGGTTCAGTAACCTGATCGCCCAATCTGAGGTGGAGTCGCTGTATGCGCGACGCCCCTGGGAGTTCTTCAAACGGATGCTGTCACCCATCTCTTTCCGCTCGGTAGGCTGGTTTGCTGAATTCGTAGAGAAGTACTAGACATTCCTAGGCCATCATGCCCAAGCGATCTGGGAGCTGACTTATCACATCCCAACAGATCGGGACCTCAGGGAGCGCGACGCCTTCTTCCAAGAATACTACGAAGGTCGACGTCAGCGTAGTAGTCGCGCTGGGGCATTGTGGAAGAAGCTGGTGGAGTTCGTGTTGCAGGTTATGATATACGGGATATGCGATCTTGACATTTTCTTGGACCCGTCGATCTCGCACTGCGCCCGGAACCGCCCCCTGAAGTATGCCCCAGATGATGATGGATCATGGTACCCGGAGTACCTATCAGATCCACCACCTAGGACCTTTCAGGACGCGCTACGTGAATTCGACGCCGATGAACCTTGGCGGATCCAGTATCGTCTTTCCCCTGATGATTATCCTGGCCATAACATCCCTCGCCTTCGCCGTAAGTTTTATGGATCAGGCTACCTAGTTGACCACTTCTTCCTCAGTCAATAAACATTCTTGATCATACCAATCTCAATTGTTGCTTCGTCACTTTTCAATGCATATACATAAATAGATCTTCCATCGGCTCATTTGCCGTTGCTCCACTACCTTATCTCGCAATATCTATCGTACATTCACCACTTCAAGTCAATCGTCACTTCTACATTAATCGTGAGTTCATCAATCGATCTTCTCTAATCGAGGGTTCGTCAGTCACAATTTTCATAGTCGATTCATCGATCATGCGTTAGTTGGACTCTTCGTCTACATTCATCACGTCGAACCGATGTCTTTTGATCATCTTTCTTTCAAAATTCTTGATCAGAGCATCACAATTCAGATCTGCCTATGATGGCTCATCGTAACCCTTCCAGTAAACTTGATATTTGCGTAACGTTCTGACATATCTAGTCTTTAGACAGGATCGTACATCGGTGATACGATCAACTTCAAATTCGTCCGGCTTTAGGGTCCTTTCCCAGCTGTCCTCAGGTAGTAACGCTTCATAGAAATCGAAACGATATTCTACCCCAGCTGCTAGCATAGTAGTAGGTCGATCTGGAAATTCTTTGACCAATTTTAACTTGGACAGGTGCACCACTGGAAATATGCGATAGTCGGTGCCGGCCTTAATCAATCTCGCAGAATGATAACCGATTAACTCATCAACTCTGAAAGTTCCATGCCACATGTGCGCCAATTTCTTCGCGAACCCTTCTTTCACCCGGTCAAGGTATAACCAAACCCTCTATTTGGACTCGATCTTGTGCGGTGACACTTGATCATTATGCTTTTCAGCTCGATCAGCCATGGCTTGGTGCAATCGAGAAATCACTTAATCACGGGCGTAATGGTAGTCTTTCTGCTGCCTATATCTCCACCGACGAGCATCACGATCATTTTACGCCGAATTTCACCAAGTTGAAGCGTTGCTTCCAACGATGATCGCCGATCCCAACCATATGTCAATTAAAATGGTGTATCTCCACGGATCCGATCAGGAGTCGAATTTAGTGCAAATACCAATCGTTCTGTATACGAGCTCCAATCCTTCTGACCGACGTCAGATACATACATCTTGATCGCTCGCATGACCGTTTGCACCATTCTTTCCGCCTTGCCATTCGCTTCTGGACGGTACGCCATAGTGGCACTTCTGTCGTTGTCCCACGATCTTGTTGAACGCACGAAATACTTCGGACATAAAACCGGGCTCTCCATCATGCCTGATCACCTCACTAGCTCCAAATCGACGAAATACACACTCTTCGTAATTCTCGGCGACTTTCTGGGCTGTACGAGATAATCCAGCCTTTGCTATCGCCATAACCGTGAACAGATCAGTCCAGATCAGCAGTTATGTATGCCTATCAGTTGATCAGGGCAACGACGGGATACTACCCACAGCTATCACTTGAAATGGGTACGTAGCTTTAATGTTTCCCGGCGACATACCCTTGATCGTAGGTTGGCCCTTCTCCGCCTCGCAATCTACGCATTTCCCAACAAATCGTTGCACGCTGCGAAATAAACCACGCCAATGAAAATGTCTCCTGATCCGCTGATACGTACGCCCTATAACCTGATTTCCTCCTTCCAAACTCACATGATAATGGTGGAGGACATCTGCATGTAGGGTCTCTGGTAAACCAGCTTGATCAAAGAGTGTCGATCATCTTGATCATCTTGATCACAGCCTGTTTTTCCCTTAGCCATGTTTCCACAGTATATCAACAACCCTCGATCATCAACATCATAGTTGTCGGCTATTTTCGCGCAATCTTTCACCTCGTCTATGATCAATTGTGAAACGTTACCATGCAAGTAACACCGCAAATCCCAGATCCACTTCTCTTCGTCTTGAGCCTTTTTAACACGTTCCGCCCTTATCCCTTCTATGGATACTTCGGGCCACGTTGACGGCTGCGTTGATCGAAGAAGATTACGTGATCGCGTCGTCACCAGCACTTGCGGGACAGTGGGATATTCTTTCCAAGTAATCACCTCAGAAAATCGGTTGAGATCAGCTAATTCTTCCAGCTGGTGATCATCGACAATCTCACATCGTATTCCATCCCGCATGGCCGTACTGGTGATGTGATCGAAAATCTTGTTCCACTCCCTTTTTACTTGCAGCAGATCGTAATCAGGCCGTTCGCGAAGGATCTTTAAGGCACGCTGCTGCAGTACCTGGAGCCGCAGTGCTTTGCACTCTATTTCACCACGCATTTGCCTGATCACCAAATTTGAGTCTCCACACACGATCACCCTTCCTTTGTGATATAGCGACAGTAGATCCAAACTTAAAAGCAATCCATGGTACTCGGCTTCATTCACCGTGATGTTATGTGCATGATCAGCAACCGCGATCATGATCTTCCACTCCGGCAATTTCCACACAATAGCACCGAACGCACCAACACATCGCTTAACACTAGCAGATCCATTGAAACTGATCACGTATACGTCTTTGCCTTTCTCAACCGTGGGAGGTGGCACTTCAATCATCTGCCGAGTCTGCTTTAACGGTGCGATCGCGATCCGGCTTCATCAATTTCGGTGCGAGTGGTGATACTTGCGGCTAACGCCCCTATAGTACCTCCTCTTCTCCATGCATACATTTCTTGATCTCCAAGTCCCATTGTGACAAGATCGCAGCCCATTTTCTTAATCATCAGTCTATCCCGTTGGATGTTAACAACCACTTCAACGTAGACCGACGTGACAGGACAGTGATCGCCTTTCCGACCAACATCGTGAAATAGACGTCCGGAAATCGCAGAAGCACCAACACTTCCTTTTCGACAGGGCTGTAATTCATCTCACCGCTTTTCAGTGTCCGGCTAGCAAACGCGACGGGGAAATATACTTGATCATGTTTTTGCACTAGCGCGGCAGAAACTGACCACTTGCTAGCATAAACCACGATCCTTAAAGTTTTGGCCTGATCGAAATGGCGTAGGGTTGGGGCTGACGCGATCTTCGCCTTCAGCATACTGAATGCCACTTTCGCCCTGATCGATAGATCGTCTTCGCGATCCGGACTCTCATTGATCGATGATCGAACCTTTAATTCTTGATAATCCGTTTTTCTTAACTCATAAAGTACAGCAGCATAGATCGCGAAGTCTTCAATAAATGAAGGTAGTAATTCAGACTCCCCCAAAATGATTGCATAGCACGAAAAGTACCAGGAAAGGCAAATTGATCAGATCATCCAAATTCTTCGGATTTGTTTCTAATCCACGGCTAGAGACGTGATGTCCTAAATAAGGAACTTCACTCCGCCCCCAATACGATTTAGTCACGCTGATCGACAAGTTCCACTGGTCGAACTTTTCCAATAGATTCCGCACTTTATCACACAAGATTGTCCATGTAGGTGTAGGGATCAAAATATCATCGATATATGATCGTCGTTGCAACACATACGGGCCTTGTTCTTGATCAGTCTCTACCAAATTAAATACATCAGTTGAATTGGCTAGATCGGCACCGTCCTTAACCTTGAGATACACATACAATGCATTATCGATCAACCGCTGGTAGATCTGCGGAGCATTCTTTAGGCCAAATGTCATCCGATTCCATTCAAACAATCCAAAAGGGGTTACAAAAGCTGAAATATGACGTGCTAAATCAGTCATAGACACGACCCAAAAACCACTTGCCATATCCAAAGAGCAAAACCACAAAGCCTTGCCCAAATCTTCGAGCAGATCAGAGATCAGAGGCATTGGGTACACCATCAAGCGCGTGAGTTGATTCACCGCGCTATAATCGACGCAGAATCGAATATCAACCCCATTCTTCTTCACGATGATCACTATAAGTGATGCCCAGGGTGAAGTAGATGGTTGGATGATCTTCGTCGCCAATAGCCTCTTGATCAAGGCCGATAACTTCTCGCAAAATTGTGGAGAAACCTTCCGACACTTTTGAGTGAACGGGCGCGAATTTCCCACGTCAATGTCACAGACAACTCCACGTGCAGCAGGAGGTAACGCGATTCCTTTCCTGATCAACAGATTTCTCTTCACCCAAATTATATCGCGGAGCTGATCAATTTCCTCTGCTGTGTTGATCAATGGATCGCCAACTTGCAGATCTTCCTTGAGCACTTCTTCGGTACTTGCTGACATCTCAGGCATCGTGGCAAGCTGTTTCTCCAACTCTTCCACGAACAAATCTCCACCTTCATGGTAGCACACTTGATCATCGGTAGGAAACACACCAAATTCACTATGATCGAATGAGACGGGGTGATCACACACATCTTGATCAGGCGCATCTCTAGCAAAATATCGTTCAACTTCATGATCAGGTGTCTGACCCATTTACACTCGGCTCCAGATCGCACTTATCTTGCACTTCTTGCATGTAACAGGGTTACATTCTGGTTACATTTAGTTATGTTGTGTACGTAAGTACACAACGGTTGGGGTCAGTGTTGAACGGTCCGAAAGGATTGGACCTATTGGTTATTTTAACCAATCAGGGCAGGAGCCCTTGGTGGAGGCGTGGCAGCCAGCTACGTGTTAGTACACAGGTGGTGTACATTACATTTTGGCTAGGTACGAATTTAGTAAGTTCTACTTAGTATTACATAGAGTTTACATTAGTTTAAATTAATTTAGGCTAATTACATATTAAATATACATTCAGTTTACATTCCACTCAAAAGACTGCAGGACGCACGACCTCGACCGGTCGCGCGCGCAGTGAGTGTTGTAGCGTAAGGGAAGTCCTTCCCTTAGCTACCCCCTTAGTAAGGGAGCCTTGTATCAAGGCGTTAGCTTGTGCTAACTTGTAAACCAAGGGAAATCTTGGCCCCGAGTAAGAGAGTACTCTCTTTCTAAGCCCTTTTATAAGGGCGTATCGGCTAAGTAGCGGCACATCGCCGCTTTAGGAAAGTCTTCCTCTGGGCGCTAGCCACACCGCGCGTGTACGCACCGGCTACATTGCACCTTCTGCGATCTTCCGGCTACTAATGCTACAGATGCCGTGATCGAGTCCGTAGGTCGTACCAAAATTCCTCGAGGAATAGGATACTCCTTTTTCCCGACCAAGGGACCTTGTTCGACACTTTCTTGATCGTCCTGCACCGAATCAGTAGAAGATTGATACGCGAGATTCTTCCACTCGTTGTAACGATTAGACACCACCGAAATAAATCCAGGGCGACGTGGCACGTCGTCCTTATTCATCCATATACCTAAGATCGTATCGTCTTGTAGGATGATCGGATGATCAGCAACGTTCGTAATGCGCAAATACCGTAGATTACCCACGCCCCTATTCACAGTGGGGACCCAATCCTTTCCGCGAGTAATCCATAATTTCCGAGTTCGCTGATCACAAATCCGAATCTCAGCATATCGACCTACTGGGATCTGCTCATACTGATCAAGTTTCATAAAGTTTCCACTTGATCCATACAACTGCCGAATCCCTTCCAATGGGATGATCACTTCATCAGGCAAACTTAGTGCGCCGTGTGCGATGTCTAATCTAACACCATCTGGGATCATAAAATCCATACCCAATATAACATCTTGACCAACGAGGTTCCCACCCATGCATGGAAGTAATAAACCAAAGAGACCGCTAACGTCACATTGATTCTAGTACGACCTTCTGTGAGGTATGCACTTTCTGCGATACCAACACATTCTTTTGTTTGGCTCGTGTCGATCTGACAACCCACCTTACGAGCAAAGGTTGACTAGATGATCGATACTTCGGCACCAGAATCAAATAACAACGTGGCGCGTTCGTTATTAATTTTACCACTCGCCTTGGCTTGTTGAAACCATTTCTTGCGCGAGCGGTACTTCCAATATCCACGTGATTCACCTGGAAGTAGATCAACTTCCATGATCACCGGGGACCGAGAAAACTCATCAATACGGAAATTAGCCAAACGTGGTAAATCAGGCTGATCACGTTTTTCATTATCATTTTCTTCTGCTCGGTCAGCCTTCTTCTTATCCACCAAGTCTTCTGCTTCCTTGGGCAACATTCCGGTATCCTTGGAAGGGTTGTACCACTGGCGAATGCGATTGTAGAACTCCTCCATAGGACACTTGCCCGCATAATGAATTTCGCCACATGCTCGGCAAACGTACATGCAGTGATCAGTCGGGTGACCTTTCTTGCCACACTTCAGACAGGTCAAGCGCTTCCAGCAACGTAAATGTCATGCTTGTTCGATCCACAATGACTGCAATTCTTCTTCACCCCTTGATCAGCAGACTTGATTCACTTCGTTTTGCCAGATTGAGGCTCACTAGGTTTATCGGACGTCACCGATTGATCGCGCATAGCAGCAATCATATAACGACGCTGATCGCCATCACTCCCACTGTCATCTGAACTTGATTCCTCGCTCCAGACATCATCTTGATCGCGCGCACTGCTTTAGGCTTCCGTGCTGAGGTAGATGATCGAGCATCGCCAAATTTCTAACGGAATTGGCTAGTGCCTACCGCCGCCTTTGGCTGGAACGACTTATTGCGCACATAAGCCCGCGGCGTCTCTTCCAAATCCGTAACATTTCTCAAACGCAAAATTGCCAGTTGATCAGCGAATTCGCGATCTGTCAACGTGTCCATAAAATGCTGCACATGTTCACGTAAGATCGTAGGCGGATCTTTTTGATCGACAACTTTGTCCGAATTCCTGCCACATTCAACCGGTGAAGATACTCAAAAGATTTTCATCCGATCTCGGCTTCGAGTAGTAATATGTCGAGATGCCGATTGACCACTTCCACAGTACTGAGTTTCGAACTCCTTGACAAGACTTTTCCAGCTTCCACGCGTCGATCCGCTCATCTGGCGATGCCAATTGCGCGCCGGTCCTTTAAGCAGATAAGCCATGATCAAACACTTCTCATGATCAGGGGCTTTATCACACATAAATGCTGATTTAAGACGACTGATCCAATTTCGCGATTGATCTTCATCCACTTCTTTCCCTGAGAACTCCTTCAGATGACTGATCACAGACATTCTGATCCTGGGAATCTACTGTTGATCAGACACTCCAGTGTACGCCGACGCAACTGTAGCTGGTCCAGGCTGGGTGAACGGCTCATCTGGATCGATACAATCACGCTAGGATTGTTGATCATGGAACGAATATACAGGCTCCATGTCAACATCCTTAACCGTCGCCAATATTCCTGGCTTTGGCTGATGACTTTTCGTGCGTACAACTTCAGGTATCGCCTTGCATCTTTCCTCATCCAAAAAAGCCCCATAGCCGCATTAAAAAACGCTTGCAGCCGTGGGTCCTGTTATGACTGATCATCTTCTGCCCTGACTGATCGAGGCTCCTTCTTCACGGCCGAGAACTTGGCTTCATCCTTCTGGCATATCGTCATCCGGGTAATCTTGGGTCCCACACTATCAGCACTTCTCGACTCCACCTCAGACACATCGTCCTCGGAAGGAGAAAATTTGTAGCAAGATGATCCCGTGTGTTCTGCCACGTTGATCTACAGACCCGCTTCGATTTTCAACGGAGGGCAAGTGTAGCCGGTGCGTAAATGCACGATGCGGCTAGCGCACAGAGGAGGACTTTCCTTAAGCGGCGATACGCCGCTACTTAGCCGATACGCCGTGATCTAAGGGGTTAGTGTGAAATTGCTCTCTCACTCGGGGCCAAGATTCCCTGAGTTTACTGTTAGCGTACGCTAACGCCTTAGTCTAAGGCTTTCCTTAGTAGGAGTAGCTAGGGGAGGTGCTCCCCTGCTACGACACTCACTGCACGCTCGACCGTTCCGGGTCGGGCGTCTAGCAGGATATAGCGTAGATTGTAAACTGCTTTATTATTTAATACATAATTAGCCTAACTTAATAAACTAATATAAACTATATGCAATACTAGGTAGAACTTACTTAATCCGTACCTAGCCGAAAATGTAATGTACAACACCTGTGTACCAACACGTGGCAGACTGCCACGCTTTCACCAAGGGCTCCCGCCCTGATTGGCTAAAAAAAGCCAATAGGTCGGAACCTTTCGGACTGGTCAATACTTGACCTTAACCGTTGTGTACTTACGTACACCAACGTAACCAAATGTAACCCCGTTACATCCTCCCTCATCAATACTATTGACATGCAATAATCGATTATAGTTGGAAAACTCCAACTGCCAGAACTCTGTCCTAAAATGAGCACCTTTAGTGGTGACGATCATTCTCCCCGAGAAGGCGATGACAACTACTCCGACTCCGGTATCTCGGAGGAGGGGGCCCTAGGGGATAGCTCCCCTATGGATGACCGCTCCGACAACGCCGAACGGCGATGTAGGCAGCCTAATCCTTTCCCAACACGTAGGGAAAATGCGCTAACTCGCGCGCCACCATTGCCAACTTCGGATGACAAATCCGAGTCGCCAAAGGCGACCATCACGGCCAATGAATTGGACGCGGCTCAGGAATCTTATCTTGCCACACTGGCACTAGGGGCTGCATCACACGCCCCCAAACGCCCTTCCTGGGCGGAATATCGTTTTGGGGGTCCTCGTGATCCCCTAAAGTGTGCTAAGAATTTGGTAAATAGGGGTTTAGCCTTCTATACCCCTGGCCCTGTGGCTGAACAGCCGCGTCAAATCGAATGCCGGAAGAAACTTCGGGAAAAACTGCTACCGCAGGTGCAGTTTCACTGTCGCTTTATACCGAAAGCGAATCGGGAAACAGGCGAAGGGTGTCTTTGTTGAGAACCTCCGCGAGGTTCCCTTCGTTATCCTACAAAGAGAAGATGCCGAAGAGGCAGAGAGTAAGTTCCGTTTGGGCGGAAGGGGAGAAACGTCTCCCTGACTTAAAAAAGCTGTACAACAGCTATGCCGAACGTGAAGTTCGGCTGGAGAGGGCATTGCGCTTGGCGTTTGCCAAAGCTATGGGGAAATTACCTGCCCCTTACTCGATGCACATGGCAAATAGAATGCCCGGTTGGCTGCTCGCTCCTTCCTATCCATACAAATAGAGCAAAATGGACTGGCATTTTTTTCTGTTATATTTACCATTAATTCTCTCGGTATTCCATTATACGAAGTTACTCTCTTCACGAACTCTGATTCCAATCCACACCAATCGGTGCTCGTACGGAACGTTTGAAATTTTTGTCATACAAAATTTTCAATCTCCTCGATCGTTCTTTCCTTATTCCACTCGTATCCTCTGCGTCCATACAAGATGCGTATTTATGACAATTCGGTAGATCCTTTAAGTCAAAAACCTTTCATGTGGGGTTTTTGACTTAAAGGATCTACCGAATTGTCATAAATACGCATCTCGAGAGGTTTTTAACGCGTGATATGTCAGTTCCAGTAACCAAGAAATCAATTTCTAAACGAGGTATCTCCACCCTAACATAAAAACAAGTAATTTTCTTCTTACATTGAGAATAATCTTATCTTGTAAAGGTGCGGTGAAGTAGTTGATTCAATTACCACCCTGTCGGAATAAAATCATACCAGCTTTTAACAAGACGCAACGAGATCCTTCTTCTCTTCTCTGTTAGGATAGATAATCACTTCTCAATACATATTCAATTGAACAAGTCCCTGACTTTTTTCTTCACATACTCTTTGCGAACTGTCTTGAGGTGTTGTTTTCATCGTTAACGAACATTTGGTTGTGATAAATTCAATGAAGACGAATTCAGTCTATTCAAGGTATTAAACGCCATCTACGACTCAAGTTTCTACGAATCTACGCAAGTATGAACGACGAAACATATCAACTCAAGTATGGAAATGATTGTTGATATACTTACGAAAGACCTCAACGCGCAACGGACTCAAGATTTACGAAAAAACTTGGATTGAATTGATGGATTATAGTTCGAGTCGTTTCAGGAGGAGTGTTGACTTTGCATGTAGCCATGTTGGCAGTTTAGTTGTAATGTTATTTCAAGATACGGAAACGGATTGGCAATAAATACATACGGGTAAGTTTCTTAGTGAGTGTAAGACATAGAAAGATTTATATTGCTATTATATATATTTTCGTTCACATCTAGCATCAAAGTGTCAATTAGCCTCTAAAGCTAGCATAATTTAACGGTTCATTTTTGAAGCCCAAAACTTATCCATATTTGCCGCATTTGGACATAAAGGGAGGGGGGTGACCGCAGGCTGACCCAAAAAATATACTAATTATAAATGCGTACTTAATAACCTAACCTAAAACTTAAGGCAATTGATATCCGTATCCCCCCAAATTACTACCCGTATCCTCAATTATGGGCGTATCCCCCTCTAAATTGGAATCGCGTACATTGCATATCTCCATTACGTCCAATCATGTCGTCCGTGCGAACTCATTCCCCAGCAAAAGGCCGAGCTTTTTAACCGAGTAGGTGACTGGAGGGACTGATGTATATTGCCAAAGGGTTTCAGTTGCGTCGAGAAGTGTGATCCGTAATGATTTCCAATTATCTCGTGAACAAGTTCGCTCGGAAGTGCAGCAGCAGGCACTGCAAGAGTTGACGCAGAGTCTACAGGAAAAGTGCTTTGACAAGTGCATTACTCACCCCAACAGCAAGCTAGACGGCAAGCAGCAGAATTGTCTGGCGCTTTGTATCAACAGATACATCGACACGATGAACGTGGTTTCGGAAGCCATGACACATCGTGGTCCTCATGTACGGGGTGTACATGTCTCTATCGTTTAAGCATACTGACTAACGCAGTGTTTTTCCTTTAATTAAGGGTTAAAATAGGGCTTATTACTTAGTGTTGACGGAGTCAGTGCAGTAGAAGGTAGTGCGAGTCCTCATCTTAATCCAGACAGTTTTTATGCCTTACGTCACGAAGTTAGTCCTATACGAGGAAAAGTGTTACAAAGTTCAGCTTACTGCGCAGTATTAGTGTAAACATTACATGAAGACAAGAAATTTTGTGTGTACGGGTAAATTGCTTCATCTTGGAGATCGTTGTCCATATTAAATAGCGAGAGTACAACCGTCAAAATAAAGGTGAACTTGACCCTAGATCAACCGACTGCTAACAGTACCAGCAAGCACGCACGAGTTCATCATCCTGAGCATATTGTGCTAACAGTAAACGCAAGCGTCCGAACAGCAGGAACGACCTTAAGAAAAAAGCCTTGGTATGCTTAGTTCTTGGCGTCCGCCTGGCGGGACAGCTCGGTCAATGCCATGTCACCCTCGCTGTGGTGGCAGATATAGCCAGCGAGAGCAAAAGTGTCCGATTCACCAGTGAAGATGCCGTTCGCATTCACACGTCCAATGTTGATCTGCACGGCGGCGTTATCCTTGGCCGCAAGGATGCGGCTCGTCCATGAGCTAGAACGCCATAGAGACAAGACCAAGCTCAACAATTAACAAACTAGTATCTACCGTTTTGTATCGCAATTCTTAAGCACCATTTGCGTAACAGGGTTACATTATGGTTACATTTAGTATGTGGTGTACGTGGGTACACTACGGTTGGGGTCAGTATCGACCGGTCCGAAAGGTTTGGACCTATTGGTTGTTTTAACCAATCAGGTCAGGAGCCCTTCGTGGAGGCGTGGCAGCCAGCCACGTGTTAGTACACAGGTGGTGTACACTACATTTTAGCTAGGTACGAATTTAGTAAGTTCTACTTAGTATTACATATAGTTTACATTAGTTTAAATTAATTTAGGCTAATTAAATATTAAATATACATTCAGTTTACAAAAATACTTAAGACTGCTAGGCGCGCGACCACTCCCGGTCGCGCGCGCAGTGATTTTTGTAGCCTAAGGGATTTCTCCCTTACGCTACCTCCCTTTATAAGGGAAGCCTTGTTACAAGGCGTTAGCGAAAGCTAACTGTAAACCACCCCGGGAATCTTGGCCCCGAGCAAGAGCGTGATCTCTTACTAAGCCCTTATACAAGGGCGTATTGATAAGTAGCGGCGAACGCCGCTTAAATGAAAGTCTTCCTCTGTGCGCTAGCCGCACCGTGCGTTTACGCACCGGCTACAATTTGCGCGGGATATAGATATCGATCGAATGGCCGGCCTTGTTCTGCATGGTAACTTGTCTCGGGGTCAGTTGAATTTTTTCTCCTAGAGTAAAAAAAATGTAGAGACAACTGAGCTCCAAAAACCAACGCCCTGCCCGGTCGTCGATACAAACGTCAAATATATCAAGCCCTCGCGAATCGAATATCTAGAAAATTGGAAATATTGCAATTTTTGGGGGATACGTCTATAATTGAGAGGGGGGATATGGGGTCCCCCCTGGTGCACTCGTTGAGCACCCGATCTACAAGCCATAGGTCACGGGATCGATACCCACTAAAGTTCAGGTTTCCATACTACCAAACGGGCCCCCGGTAGTATGGAGCGAAAGACCTACTGAACAAAATGACCTGGCAAAAGAAATACAACGGACGAAACCAATACCGACGCAACAGCTAATCCGAAAAGGACCGAAGAAAGAAAAACAGCATTTCAGTAGCTTGTAGAAACTTAGTCATAGCCGAGAAGGTATATTAGGTTGTGTTAATGAGTTAATACATAGCCAACATCAACTGAGAGGGGGGATACGGGTAGTAATTTGGGGGTGGATACGGATATCAATTGACAAACTTAATATAAAGATAAAATTCCAAAGTAGCTAAAATTCATAATGGTCGCGCATCACTTGAAGTTTGTATGTAGTCCCATACCGGACTACATATACATCGCTTGTGAATCTTCAACAGTCCAGGAAGTGCACGAAATGGCTACCAGGCGTGCTACCAGCGATGAAGGTTTGGTATGGCTGTAATTCTTGCCACGGCGATCGCCAGTGGAGAAATATATTCCATGGGCAAATGGATTCTGGTTGACATGGATGCGTCGCATGGACCTATGGATTTTTCTCACACTTCCCTTGACTGACAAACGACAAAGCGTTCAAACTCCGCTCCTTTGCGCTCGAGGAAAAGAAACGTGTGTACAAAATGCTGAGCAAGTGGTACGTCGAAGATCAGAAAGGAAAGTGACTTGCTCAATGGTGCTATATATCATTGAAGTACTCTATGCTCGAGTATCGATGCTGTTTTGATGTCATCTTAGCTATAGCTGCATCGCATATGGGATTTGTATGCTGGTGAATGAGGAAATTGAAACGAAGAGGTTAGTCGTTCTCCTACTCTACTTCCGTTCCTTGTCTGATAGTCGCACCGATGTTCCGTGCAGAGGTTCGAACAATCCATCCGTTTGCTGCACTCACCGCAGCTTAAACAACTACTAGTACAAGTAGTTGTTTAATCTGCGGTTTGTGTGTTTAATGGTACGCGTCGTAGAACGTTCCACGCAGTCGAAGGCTGAAGTAACTACCCGCAATCCTTTCTTTTGTCATCCACAGTGGATTATCAGTTGTGGCGGATTAACTGTGTAAGACAAGGAAGGAACGACAATAAGTACCACCGCTATCAAGACGGAAATCAACAGAGGCAAAAATGATTGTATTCAATTAAACAGGTTCCCAAATTAACTGAAGAAGGTCAATTCCATCACCTCCACGGCCATTAAAACCAGCTAGTTGGTATCCATGTTGTTCATAATCCTCGCAACTTTTACCCGACTGTTTGCCAGCCTCGACGGAATTACCCAGGTTGGTGGTGAGCCTGAGGTAGAAGACACGGGTGTGGCCATTGTATTTGTTTGTTTACCATTCACCCCTATTGACATACTCTCCAGCTTTGAACCCCAACTTATGTTCTTTGCCACCATAACCACCGTGATGGGTGCTCACCCAGGAGGTGTAATGGATTGTGATACCGTCAAGGCGTTCCTCTCCATTGAGTGAGAAGGCGATTATCTTTATTCCCTTCTCTACTGTTGCTGCGTCAGAAAATGTTTTACCATGAGGGCCGCCAAATCCTACGCTGTACTTGAGTTTTCAGCAGGAGTACCGCTAATAGCTACGGCAGCTGTAGCTATCAGTTGGGGGACGAAACGCATGGGGAGTGGACGTTACTTGGTCGTGCCGAAAAAGAAAGTGACACCGAGCATGCGAGTACCTCGTGTCTACCCAATACCAAATGCATGTTTTACAACCTGCGAAAAATAAATGAATACTAGCAGATGTGGACTGTTTAAATTTTGACGTCTCCCTAAAACAGTGCCGATTATGGCCATACTTACCATAAATCGGACGGTCACAAGATCGTGAAGGAAATAAGAGGACGTTCAATTGGTGGAGATTTGCAAATATAGTCTACAACTTGACAAGTCCCAATGTCACACGATTTTTCGAGGAAGCTCTATGCTCTCGTACCGTCGCCTTTCGCTTTGATTGATGATCGAGGTTGGGTACATACATGTGGTGGATCGGCTGATCAAAGTTTTTTTACGCTTAATCAGGCGGTACCACGGCGCCCGGACTGCCGACTAACGAAGGGGTCCTACGGTTGTCCTTGACTGCTTGTGTTTCTGCTCACCTTGTGTACCTGACGGCTTGGGCGTGGGTCGCTTCCCAGGTGGTGGGGATGTAAACACGGCAATTCCTTGATGAAAGATTGGGGAAACTTGTAACGAGTTGACCTATGTGCTGATCAGGCGTGATCAGGTACAACCAAGCTCGAATCAGGTGCGATCAGGCTTGATCAGTAGTGATCAGGCTGGGTCAGGCACTAAAAGTTGTTGATCAGCTGTGATCAGGCTTGATAAGGCTTGATCAGGTACGGAAAGACGTTGATCAACGGTGATCAGACTTGATCAGGCTTGATCAGGTGCTAAAAGACGTTGATCAGCTGTGATCAGACTTGATCAAGCTCGATCAGGTGCTACAAGTGGTTGATTAGCTGCGATCAGACTTGATAAGGCTTGATCAAGTGCTAAAAGTCGCTCAGGTACAAGTTGGTGCGATCTGCGAGTCGTTGATCGCGGATCACGAGTTGCAGAGTGTCGATCAGGTGTTGATCGGTGAAGGGGGTACTTGATCAGGCAGCGGAAGTCTTCACTGCCCGATCACGGAGCCTCTGAGTCTTTAAACAGCTAAAGGAACACCCAAATATATGTATTCCAAGCCTAGACCTACGAGGGGGGTAAATTTCACTTAATCCACCTAGAGTTCCATGGGGCGCTTACAGCAGCCAAACTCTAGGGGCCAAACGTGAACCAAACGTGGAGAGGTGAGAGCACTGCTCAATCACACTCTCAAAACCAAAAAACTTTTACTGAAGAACCGCTGACACAGCGGGAGGAGTTGAGGAGTAAGTTCTCAAAACTCTACGTCTGCCGGTGGGCCAAAAATGCACAAAGTGCTCCCGCCCGGGACGTAGAGGTGTATACTAATAAGGGAGGCGCAAAGGTGCCGTCCCGTAAACGATCTGCTAGATCGAACGCAAAAGGAGAACTTTATTATTGCTTAAATCCTAAGAACTACCAATTACCTAATATCCACCAATCCGACCTACCCGTTCCAGCGTCCTCTGTCGACCAGTCGACCTGATTTATCCGTCGTCCGTCGCTGTTCGTCGGTGTTCTCTGAGTACCTGTACGTAATCGTCCCATCTTCCTATGACCTGTCTATGTCCCGACTATGTGCACCACGTTTGTACACGCAACTGTATACGCCGTGGTACACACAATCGTATACGATTACGTACCCGATTTTTGTCCGTAATCGGCCCCCCTAATTTAGGCCCATATTAAGGCCCAATAATTAGGCCCTACAATAAGGCCCTATAATAAGGCCCTTTATTGGGCCCAATTATAACACGCTTTACGACATACACGTGTGTCTCCTTTTACTGTTCGTCGCTTCTTTTTACTTTTTTCACTCTTCTATTTTTTTTGTACTGACTATAGATTCAGATTCAAGCTAATTTATAATTTATTCAGTACAATTAGATTGGACACCAGGGGTGTGCGGTATTGGTGCCGGTATCGCACTATACCGGTAAATAACGGTATTTTATACCGGTATTTACAATACCGCTACCGTATACCGTGGGCGGAAAAGTCGGTCGAGTTTATACCGTACCACTACCGGCGCTACCAAAGTCGGTATCATCCCATACCTTTGGCGGGAAGTCGCGATATCGTGACTGACGGTATTCACCGATTCTGGGTGCAGTCGGTAATACAAACCGGTATACCTACCGATTTGTATCAATCTCGGTATTGACGGTAGAGTCTGTGGCTGAAAGTCGTCTACGTAAGCTGGCGAGGATGACGGCGGGTGGCGGTGCTGCTGGTGACGACAAGAAGAAGAAGAAGCAACTATGACTAATCACGAGGATCTCTGATCATCTAGTAGAATGTCCAGAAATTTTTAAGACAAAATGTTAACATCACCTTCGGTGGTTGTTGAGCTCTAAAGTAAGCCTGATATGTAAATAAGGAGCATTCATACGAAACACAGTTTCAAGCTGCACCAGCAGCCCACATGATGATGATGATCATAATATATGGTATCATCAATAATGAATGCTTTTATAATTGTTGGTGCAACAGCAAACAAAATTGAACTTCAACACTTAGCACGTAAATGATAACGGACGCTAATACCGATATCTATACCGGTATCCGACCGAATTTCGGTTTCCCGTCTACCTACCGTACCGCCAGCAAGTACCGGTATCATACCAATACCGATACCGCTGTGGACAAAGTCGTATCACTTTCGGTATACCGATACCAATGAGTTAAATGTCGGTATCATTACCATACCGACAGGGAGTATTTCGGTACCGGAGCCGGAGTACCGTACGAGTCACTATCAATGTCGGTGATGACCTCTTCCCTACCGTACCGACGGCCGGGGCCAATACCGCACACCCCTGTTGGACACACAGCATCACGAACAACCGACGATACTCGTAGATCGCGAAATCAGTATAATTTGCCCTAACAATTCGATTAATTACGTCTTGACGTAAAAAGCAGCACAGAAACCTACAATATTAGGAAACGCAAAAATATCAGTTTGAACGTAACCAGCAGTACCCGAAGGCGCAGTTTTGTAGAACAACTTAAATTTGGCGCAGTCTTATACTGTCTGTTCTGACAATTTTGATCAGATAGTACACGTTTAAGTACATGCCTGACGGTCGTTTGTACGGCTGGTGTCAGAGGCAAACAAATCGTATGGATGTGAAAAGAAAGATAAGAGGAAGTGTATTACGAAATCTTTGAAATCTAATCTTTTTCCGTTAGATTCATACCCCCCAAAATAGATCATGAACTAAATTCATTTAGCTCAATATCTTCCTTATATTGTTATCTCCGTACTTATATCCTAAAATGTAGCGGATTTCACGTGGATTTTATATGCATTGTTTGGGACAGAGAACGCCAAGCCAACGATAACAACATTGCGTCTGGGACTCATACGTTGAGACATAAGGTGTCATATTTGAGTAGTACAAGACTTGTAATCTGATCAAAGGCAGAGAAAATTTCGTAATACTGATTTATAGTGCAGTTACTGTCGGGTTGTTATTATTACACCGCTGCATGCATGTTAGCATGTTAGACAGGCGAATGACGCCACATGTTATGGACAAGATTACGCCACATGATTTTTTATGGACAATTTTGAGCTCATTCTCTGTGGATAGAAATGCTTCGTATGAAATGCAGCCAATAAAATTAGAGAAATTTTATAGAGTAGGACTTTTTTGGCAGTATTTAACAGAATAGGACGCTTTTTTAATTCACAGAATAGGACCTTTTTTGACAAAGACTGTCCACATCCCAGAAAAATTTATTAATTTATTAAAGTGTTATTCTTCGCGCACACCAAAAAAAAGATGATTGGCCAAGCCAATTTTGCGCACGCCATCTGTAGGAAGGATGCGGATTGGTCAGAATAATTTTTCGGGAACTCGGTCCTCATGACGTTAAATTGCTCTAGAATTGATCCGTGATCACTGAGCCAAATGGGGTAGCTTCTTGTAATATTCCACGAGGATCTTGCCATCGCACGTTTTGAGCTTCTCATACGCTCAAAGTTTGATATTATCGAATATTCGGGTCCCAAATTGTCCAAGGCCTCGAACGTACGTAAAAATGCATAAAGGACATCGCACGTGCATGAAAACTACAAAGTGTGAAAACTACAAAGTGACTAGAGAAGCGATGTTATCGAAATATAGAGAGTTCGGGAATGGGGAAATTCGGGGGGATGGGAGCATTGTATGTGGAAAATGGCTTGTCTATTCCCACGAAGGGCGATGTGCTAAATGCAGGGCCGGATTCGGACTGGTGTGCACGGAAAGTTTTTGGACCAATCAAAGGCGTTCATTTGGTGTGCGCGAAGATGGTGTGCGCGAAATTGGCGTGGCCAATCATCTTTTTTCATTGGTGTGCGCGAGGAATTTCCGTTTATTAAAAGGGAAATTATATTCGCCGCCACACTTTAGGCTAGTTGCCGCGACACTTTTATACGCTAGTTTACTCGAGAAACTTTTGTTTTTAATTAGAGCTGGATGTTTTTGGGTGAGGTTACGAAAGGGAGAAAACGGACTTCCAGTTCTTGCAACTGCCCTTTTCACCCTTTAATGGCACCTTACTCACCCTATATGTGTTGCGACGTTGAGCGGTGCTGTCGGATGCACCCACATCAAAGAAATAACACAATAGCTGTGACGTTATCATCGTTACCCCTTTCAAGATCTTCGTGGACAAGAATTTAACCAGCTTGGGACTGTTTGTCAGAGGGTAAGGACTTCGCCAACCTACAACTTCTTGGTCATTCAGTACATCCTAAATACCGTCGAATCCAAGGACAAAGAACGGATAGTCAGCGATGGATTCAGTCTGGAGCATTGATTTCGAGAAGCGCAGCGTTTGTGAGATTAATGTGGTAGATGATCAAAAAAAGGTTCTACCGCGTTGTGCGGATGTGGTGTCGTGCGATAACAAACTGATTGAGCTTCCATTCCCCAAAGCTTCTGCAATAGTGTTCATATTACAATATTGCGCCAAAACTTCAAAATAAGTAGGTGTTACAAGTTACCGCGAGACCGCCAACAAGCTATACACTCGGTGTTGAATTATGAAGCCACCCAGTTTCGTAATACGCTCCACTTCGTTGGAATCACTCGCCTTCTGATCCTGCAACGCAAACGGCGCTAATCAGATCTTGATCCCCAATAATTTTCAAGCTAACCATGGATGTAATGGGGTGCCATTACGTAATTGATACTCAAGTTAGAATAACACATTTGAATTTCAAACGCGTTGTCTGAAATTCAAATAATAGATTATAAGTTATTATAATCTACAAAGGAAAAGTCGATTCGGTATAAATACCGAATCATGCAGGTTAACTAATAGTACAGTTAGTTTAATACTTGATATTATTATATTAGTTAGGTAATTACTATACTGTTAGCCGCTAACCACCCATTTAATAAACGCTCTTAATTTTGCGTTCTAAGAAGAAGAAGTAAAAATTTATATTTACTTTTAATATAGGATTAGTTGTTACCAACTAATCCTGCCCTTATTGTATTGCGCGCTTCCTCGCAAAATACAGTGTAAGCCCGTAACAGAATCAGTCCTGTTACACCTGGTAGCACTTTGTGGTCCGTCTTAACGACCACAGTTCCGTTCCGCTAGTCAACTAGCGGAGAGAAGATTAAGAGCCGCTCGGCATCAAGTCATGATACATGACGCCTGCCGAGCGAGAGATAACGCTGGAAGTGGTGACGAAACACTTCCCCCACTTTTCGTCGCGTAGTAAAGACGCGACGGTAGAAATGGTTCGGTCCATGGGGACCGACATCCTTACCTTCCTCCAGGGTAAGACCCCGGAGGAAGTGATAGAGGTTGTGAATCGCTTTAGGTGAAACCACCTAGAAAAGCCATCACGGCCCGTGCAAGAGGCAGCGCGGACCGCACCTGCACCTGCAACGCATATCGTTAAAGTGGTAAAGGCGCGAGTACCGCCCTTTACCGGTGAAGGGGGCGATCCCCTTCGTAGATGGTTCGTAGAGGTGGAAGATGCCATCTATGCGCAAAATATTGTTGACGAACGTCAACAGGCGTACTTCGCCACAACATGTCTGGGCGGCAGAGCCAGGGCATGGGCGATGGGTCGCAGAGCCACTGATGACTCTGCGTTCCTTACTTATAAGGAATTAAAAGCTGAGCTAAAGCTCAACTTTGAAGCTCCAGAAATGGAGCTAAGTAGTCGGCAGGAGTTCATGGAACTCCGGCAAGGTAAGCTTGACCTTCAAGCTTACGCTCAGAAGACGCAATATTTGCTGTCAAATATTGTGTATGAGTCGGTGCCCCATGCTATGCAGGTCACTGGCTTCATGAAGGGACTCAATGATGGTCCCGTCAAACAGAGTCTTTACCGGCACCCGCCAAAGACTCTAAGGGATGCCATTGATATGAGCATCCGTGAAGAGTTCAGCATGCGATCAGCGTCATCGCATGCTGGGTACAGCCGAAGGGCTCAACAGCCCTTCGCTTTTGACATGCCGCAACGGCATGTCAACAATCAGCAGTCAGGCAGACGAAGCTCACACTTCGTCTCAAGAAACAGCCACCCGCGCCAGAGCATGGGCGGTGGAGGTCCAGAGCCAATGGACCTATCGGTTGCGGTTGCTTTGAACACGAAGCAACCGAAATTTAAGAAGAATATTCGCTGCAATAGATGCGCGAAAATGGGGCATTTTGCCCATGAGTGTATGGCACCGCGTCCGGTGCCACGCATTCAGCGGACGGAACCGTCCGCTGCACGGCGACACCAACAGGGACATCACCCTGTTGGTGCAAAAAACGTAGAACACCAGTAGGGGCGGGGCCCCCTACTGGGAATGTTATACCACATGCCGACATAGGGCATGTGAGGGTAATAGCCCCATACGGGACTATGTCCTGTCAAAAGGTGCAGGGTGATGATAAGCCTCTTATAACCCTGGAGGTTAAGCCGCACGGGAGCGATGTCCCCATGCGAGCTTTGTTTGACACAGGAGCTTAAAACAATTTCGTTAGAACTCAGTCTAACGCTGTTGAGCTTCGTGGAGGTAGAGACCCCACAAAGTATGTTGTCAGTCCGGTTAGCAACAGGTGCAACCGTGACTATTCCAAAGCGTGTGATTAAAACACGCTTCGAGTTGAATGAACTGTCATTCGAGGATGAATTCATCGTCCTCGATTTAGATGACAAGTTCGATGTGGTACTTGGAATCCCATGGATGTCCAAGTTTAAACCTTCGATCGACTCGGTTAACCTATCGATCGACTGCGGCGGACCCACAGGATCTGATCACCCTGTGTGTAATCCGGCTGTATCAGAAGATACAACCGCAGCGTCGGACAGTCTGGTGGATAGCGATGGCACCACCAGGTCTGTTCCGACACGATCAGCGGAAGGTACCTCCGCTGGTGAGAGTCCATAGGGACTACCACACGCAACAGAAGAGTCGTTGCGTGTTGGAGAGAAACATTCCACTGGTGATAAAGACCACCGTGAGACTGAAAATGTATCCACAGTGGGAAACACCCACTGTGCGACCGAAGGTTCCAACACGACGAATGAATTCCGTGTTGATGAGAGTGAACTCACGATCGAGTGCAATCGTGAGCAAAACTCCGTGGTGGCCAGTGCCCACCACGTTGCGTTAGCCATGCGCACGGGTGATAAAGACCACCGTGTCGCAGAAAAGGCGGCCGATCAGACGAGCACATCTGATCGCCAAAATCCATGGTAGGCAGTGGCCACCATGATGATGAGTATTCGCACACGGTGAATCGTAATCACCGTGTAGCAGTCAATCAGACGAGTTCGTCTGATTGCATGGGCAGTTCCGTCGAGACGATCAACGTCTTGACGCAAACGGAGACCGGATTAGCTAACCAGTCTCTGTTGATGGAACACCCTCCGAAAGAAGGTTCGGAGGTGATGGCTTTTCCAGCGCTAAGCTGGAAGAAGTTTATGAGAAACTTGCACGATGATCAGATCGAACAGATATGTATTATAGTAGCAACAGATGATGTAGTGGATATTCGTGAACGAATATCCACATTACAAGTGGAAAACATTGGGAAAGAGGTTCCCAATGATCAAACCAAAGTTCAGCGCTTTGAAGCGCAGATCTGGGAGTCGCTTAAAGCAAACTCCCCATTTTATGAGGTACTTCGAGAATACGCTGACGTATTCCCAGAAGAAGTACCTAGCGAGATCCCTAAGGATAAGGGAACTCGTCATGAGATTGACCTCGTGCCAGGCACGAAGTATTGTGTCACGCGGCAATGGCCGTTGCCGCGTGATCAGGTAAAAGCGATCGACGAGTTTTTCGAAGCTCGTCGTAAAGCAGGCCAGTGCGGGAGTCTATCTCACCGCACTCTACCCCCACCTTTTGTGTGAAAAAGTCCACAGGTGGGTGGAGAATCGTTCACGCTTACAACAAGCTGAACGCAGCGAAGATATCGGCGCAGACGCCGATACCGCGAAAAGATGTCATCATCGATGGCATGTGCGGGAGCACCATCTTTAGTGCTCTCGATATAAGAGATGGATTTTATCAAATCCTAATGCGTGAGAAGGATATCCCTCTCACGGCGGTAAGCACCCCAAACGGCATCCTTGGGAGTAGCTTGTTATGCCACAGGGGCTTCTAAATGCCCCTGCTACGTTTAACAGATGCGTAACGCGTCTATTACGCCCGGTGCGAGAATTCGCACCGAGTTATTTCGATGACGTGTTCATCCATAGTAAGGGTGAACACGATAAAAGCGATGTAGATGTCCATAGGGAACATCTACGGTGAGTGTTAGAGCTTATGCGTAAGCATAAGCTCTATGCAAATCTAAAGAAGTGCACCTTTGGTGCACCTGAGATACCCGTTCTTGGATGCTTTGTGGGCAAGTACGGAGTGCGTCCTGATCCAGAAAATATCAGGGTGATCGTTGAATGGCCTACGCCAAACAACGTTAAGGAACTTCGAAAGTTCCTTGGGTTGGCAACATATTTGCACAAGTATTCGTGAAACTATGCTGGGTTAATACGGCCTATTTCTCAATTGCTTAAGAAAGATGTTGAATGACATTGGGATACCCAATGCCAAGATGCTTTTGATGCAGTCAAGCAAAGCTTGACTGAAGCGCCTGTCTTGGCTATAGCCGATAATGAGCGTCCGTTCCACGTCGTTTGCGACGCGAGCGATTTCGCTATCGGCTATGCTTTGATGCAGCGTGATCACGATGATCGTGATCGCGTAATCTGCTATCCATCACGTCAGTTGCGCCCAGCCGAGCGCAACTATCCAGTGAATGACAAGGAACTCCTTGCCATGAAGTATGCACTGGCCAAGTTTCGGATCTATCTCTTGGGAGATAGACCGTTTGTGGTTTACACGGACCATGCGTCGCTACGCACGGCCGTGAACTCACCACACATTTCTCAAAGAATGGCTCGATGGCTGTCATTCTTTGCTGAATACAACTTTACGGTTGAATACAAACCCGGGAAGTTGAACGTGATAGCGGATGCGCTATCACGAAGTCCCGATTACGAGACGAAACCGTCCGTAACCGAAGGTGTTAGTGCAAACGCGATCCGTTGCACTGCTTTGTCGTCGTCAATTATACGACAAGTACGCTAGTCATACAAAACAGACGAGGAGACACGTCTGTTGATTAATTACTTAAGTAATCAATCAAGTGAGACGCGCGACGAACTCCCAGAGTTCCTCCACGCTTGCGTGCATCGATATCGACTGCACGATGGTCTTCTGCTTTACAGCACAGACCAAAAAGATGAAAGTCGCATCGTCGTTCCAAACGACGATGATCTCAAACATCAAATTATGTTTGTGTATCATGATGCACCGATTTCGGGGCATCAAGGTCGAGAGAAGACATACGCTTCTCTCGCACGTGACTTTTACTGGCGAAACCAGTACAAGTGGGTACGGAAATACGTACGCGCTTGCGAGATTTGCCAGCGCGTTAAGCCTGCGCAGTCTGCACAGGATCCGCTGCAATCTCTGCCGGTTCCGACAGAGTGTTGGAAGTCCATTTCAGTGGACTTCGTATTCGGTCTTCCACCCGACAATAGTCGGAAGACTGGAATATTGGTCTTTGTAGACCGTTTCAGTAAGATGGTACATCTTACTGCAGTATCAGCGAACGTAACCGCCGCTCAAACAGCGCGGATATTCGTTGATACGGTATTCCGTTTGCACGGAATGCCGGAAGACATTGTCTTGGATCGAGATCCGAGATTTCCAGTACGTTTCTGGCAAGAAACGTTCTCATTGTTGGGAACCCAGTTGAAGATGTCAACTGCGGACCATCCGGAAACGGATGGGAAGACGGAACGGGTTAACCGCGTTCTCGGAGACATGTTGTGATCATACGCACATGCCTTTGAACAGTGGAGTTACTATCTGCCACTCACTGAATTCGCGATTAACAATTCGGTGCATGCTTCAACTAAGCTTACACCGTTCTACATGAATGCCTTAAGGCATCCACGAACCCCAGCTTTACTTGGCGGTACGCCAAATCTAAGTGGGGGAGGGACCCGCTCAAATTTTGAGCGAGTCAATGCGCAAGTTGCAACTGCAACTTGTGAACAAAACGATGGCCCTTCTACTGAAAGTACAGTAGAAGCGGAAGCAGCTTCAAATGAAACTGAAGCTGCATATGATGAATATGTGTCTGCAGCAATGGCTGCAGACAATGAGGACAACGCATCTACTGCTGATAAAGCAGTAGATGAATTCGTATTACAGCTTGGCGCTGTAATACGCTATATAAAAGATACACTTGCCTCTGCTTTTGATAAGCAGAAGCAAAATGCAGACAAGCAAGGAAGGAAGAACAAAAACTCCTTTCTGAAAGGCGAATTGGTATTACTAAGTACTACTCATTTTCCTATACATGCAATAAGAAACTTCCCTACACGGAAGTTGCTTCCTAAGTATATTGGACCTTTCAAGGTCCAAGAGATTCGGGGGAATGCCTATACTTTAGACATTCCCACAGCAATGCGGCTCCACCCAACATTCTATGTTGGGTGGCTCAAACCGTATCATTCGTCTTCGTCTTACGACGAGACACAGAACCACGGAAGATACCGTGCTTCTCCAAGTCTCCCAAGAGAGACTTGTAATCGGCTTCCAGCCGTTGATGAGCAGAGCGGAGAGTCATTACCTCCGCCTTCGACTGCTCAAGATCAACCTTGTGCCGATCGAGCTCTTCCTTACAGCGGGAAAGCTCGATGTACAGAAGATCATTCTTCAGCTGAAGGGCAGTGTGCGCTCCGAGGACGCCGGCCCTGATCGATAATCAGGGGAATAAGCGATACATTCTCGAACGCTTGATCTCGAAGCGCTCGGTTCCTTCGAAGAAGGGGCAGCGTACCGAGTACTTAGTACGCTGGATGGGTTACCCTCAAGAGTTCGACTCTTGGGATCCGATTGAGGTTCTGAGGGCCGACGCCCCAGACCTTTTAACTGAGTTTGAGAAGGAGTCTCAAACTCATAATGCAAAGTAGCATCAACAGTAGGTGTTGATGCATTCAGGGTATCGATTAAACCCTGAATTTTGGCGGGTACGGAAAAACCACCGTACCCCCGCAAATCCTCCTCTGACAGACGAGGAGCGCCCTGCGGACACCGCGGGCAAACGAGGTGAGAAGGGACACTACACTTTAACCCTTCTTTGATGCAAGCAAAATGGATTTATTCCATTTTGCCTGTTCGCGAGTGCTTTAAAAAGCGCTCGCGCATTACGTGAACTTTATTCACGTAATCATCTGGGCTTTTGTTGTAGTTGTCAACAAAAGCGTTCCAACTCTGAGTTAGGGCGTCTTTATCTTCCCTGTTCCTTCTTGACCCTTTCCGGCTCGAATAATATCGAACCTGGAAAAAGAGGTCAATAAAGTACAGACGTCTATAGTATGTACTTCGATCGAATCGACGTGACTGGATGTCTTCGCAGTCATCCATCACGTTGATATCGAACAACGCATATTGGCAGTCCCGCTTACGGTGACCGCCACTGCTGGGGGCAATAGACCATCCAGGGGTCTAAAACCCCACTTTGTACGGAACATGTGGCTCCGTACGATGATACGCTTCAGAAGCGGCAGGATCCGCTTCTGTTCGAGCTCTTTTAGCAGGCGGAACACCGCCTGCTTCAATACCACGCGCCGGGGTTAAACCACCCCGACGTGGAGACGTACTTGGTCCAGGTGGGGCTCTGCGTTCCCGCAACCACCTGTGATAATCATTGTCGCTGTCAGCTATGACAGCGACACCAGAGTCATCACCGCTGTTAGGCGATGAGCACCTCGCTAGATCCTTTCGTGGGGACAGCTGTGCCCCGATCAATTTGTCGGAGTCAGAACTGTCTCCGAACAGGGAAGAACCCTTCCTGGCAACACACCATTCGGGGGTTGTCATCGTGCGAGATGTTGCATTAGCAACATCTCCCTGTTTCTTGCCATATGCAGCCTTAGCAGCATCTGTGGTCGAAGACAGTACGTCTTCCGACCTTTGCGCAGTTGACGCTGCTAATGCAGCGTCACTGTTGTCACTCAACACCTCAGCACCTAGTGCTGAGGCGGAGAAAGAAGCTCCTTCGATCTTTTCAGCAGCGCTCTTTAGAGCGCCGCCGCGTGCTTCGACCATCGAGTCGATGGTCAATCAGTTGGTGAATGAGAAATTCCGACCAAAAAGTGCCATCTATGATTGGCCAAAATAAGAATTATTGTTGGCCAACCACCTTAAGTGGGGGGGGGTGATGTAATGGGGTGTCATTACGTAATTGATATTCAAGTTAGAATATCACAGTTGAATTTCAGACGCGTTGTCTGAAATTCAAATAATAGATTATAAATTATTATAATCTACGAAGGAAAAGTCGATTCGGTATAAATACCGAATCATGCAGGTTATCTAATAGTACAGTTAGTTTAATACTTGATATTTTTATATTAGTTAGGTAATTACTATACTGTTAGCCGCTAACCACCCATTTAATAAACACTCTTAATTTTGCGTTCTAAAGAATAAGTAAATACTTATATTTACTTTTAGTATAGGATTAGTTGTTACCAACTAATCCTGCCCTTATTGTATTGCGCGCTTCTTCGAAAAATACAGTGTAAGCCCGTAACAGGATCAGTCCTGTTACAGTGGAACTAATTCCTACGTTAGCGAGCCGGATTGCTTTTCCTTTGTAACTAGCCACAGCATGACTACATATTTATCAATATCGAACTGTTTAATTCACGCTGCAAAGTATCACTTACCTATCCCCAACATTAGCAAACACAGAGCGTCTTGACAATTTCCTCTAATACCAATACAGTCACTGCCGTCGATCCCATCGACCGTTGGCAGCACTCAATGCTGACAGCAAGTATCCACTTTGCAGAGTCATCAACAGTAATATTCGCTTAGGAAAGCTTTGAATATTATAAATTGACTAGGGGATGGTACCCGTCGTTCCGACGAATTGTTTTATTAAAATTTCATTGAAACTATAGTATATATACATTTACTTTGAAACAAAGAGACAAGAGTTTATTTTTTCCAGTTTATACCGGTATACCGCCAGTCAGTTTGGAGAGATCGGGTTGGTTAAAAGGGGAGAGGATTTTGGGTCAATCGTGTGTCAGAAGTGTCAAGTACGCAGTTTTAGGTGAGTCACACTATGTTTCATGCATTTTACATATGAGGCCGGTGGATGAAGCCGGTTGCCTCAGCAGACGGACAGACAGACGTTCTTATATTATAGAAGAGATTGTATTGCTTACCGTACAATTCGCTATTCTACAATACTTTCGTTATCGGATAGCTCCAACTCGATGGCGATGTTCTCGTGTAGCACTGTATTGAGACTCTGTCACGGTCAGGACCTAGAACACGGCACACAGGCTTGCGCGACGAGGAAGACTTGGAGGAGAAGACTCGAGGAGAAGCTGGAAAATGTGCAAATGTATTAAATGTGCTTATGGTTCCTGAATCCTAAACATAAAAGACCACTAGGGGCCTATGAGGATAAAATGCAGTGAACCCACAGATGTTGGGTATAACCTCAAAAGCCTACTATAAAACCTTGGGTTGAATCTGGTTGATCTTGAACATCAAGAAGAGATTCTTCTTCGGAGAATCTCACCGACACTTGGACCAATGTGATTGGCTGGGACCAAAAAAATGTACCCACAATGACACGTCGGTCGCGTCACCAGACAATTTCCCAAGCAGGAATCATCTCCATGCGCAGAAATACATGTGCAGAGAGCACTCGAGAATGTTTCGAGAATATTCCTTGCGGATGTAATCATTTGATTAGGCCGTGAGTGTCGACGCGTAAACATGAACTAAGAATCATGTTTACAGCACCCCGCGATCTACGAGAATAGTGTGGTGCACACTAACTATGAAATGCGTTATGTAATGGCCCGTGTGGCCCATTACATGATCCCCCCTTAAAGTAGCGGCCACTCGCTTCCTTTTGGGGTGCTTGGCCCATTTTCCAAATCGACATGAAGCAATCAAGCGACCAATCCTCTCTTGAATATCCATTGTGCGCAAGCACCAGCGTCAATCCCCAGAACACTTCGACGTATCCTTCATCTGTCATCGGATAGGACGCACTGAAATCTACAAAGAGCGTTTTTTTCGTTGGCGTCGGATCAACAACCGTGATGGTCCGGACCAATACATTGCAGCTAAAACACCTCTTGTAGAACCTATGTTCTCCTCGAGAACGAGGGCAAGATGGAGCGCTTTCACAGCAGGACTCTAAGTCCCAACAAGGCAGACCGTGTACTTTGTGGCGGCAGTGTCTCTCGGAACACTACAAGCTTGCCTCGTAGCTGCGAACCACGTCGGGAATATCAGACTCAAGAGTCTGCCTCGGTTCCCACGTGTCCAAACTCGGTGGATACCCGCGCCACCGAACTCGATAGAAGCGTTGATTTGTCAAACGCTTCTTATCACAAGTCTGTCGGTTTTCGTGACCAACAATAGACTCCACAATCCATTGGCAATCTCCCTGATGATCGATCAGAGGAGGTGCGGCGGAACGCGGAAACGATTGAGCGGCTCTTGAAGTGGAAGAGTCCTCATCGTGCGCAGATCGAGGCGCTGGAAGTTCGCGACACGGTTTTCGCTGACCGGTCTGAAAGCCCCGAGGACCAGTTGAAGGAGCAGGAGTCAAAACTTGACTCGCTTTCCGATGGTTCAGCCCAACGTTCGGCATTGGAGTCCCGTTTTGAGGAACGGTTCGAGTAAGTTCAGGCTGAACTTGAACGACTCCAGAAGGCTCAAGGCTCAGAAGGCTCAAGAGACGTTTCATGAGCGTCAGCAGCATTCCTCGAAGGAGGCAGGGGCTGCGCTTGAGGTACTTTGGAGGGAGTACCCGTCTCGCCTTCTCGCGTTGGAAGCCGTGAAGGATGAGTCCTTCGACGTGATTCAGCGCGTTTATGCCGAGAAGAAGCTCCATGACGATGAGTTGAGAACTCTTCGTGATCAAGTGAAGCGTCTTCATGCTCACGTGGATCACTCGCACAAGGCTCAGTAGGGTGCGCTGAACCACTCGGAAGGTAAGGCTTCAGTCTACCCACGTAAAACGTCGGGTGTATCCGCATGCGTGTAGCGATGTCTAGTGTGTATTCATCGCCATTGTATTTCACCACCTTGAACGGTCCAATAAATCTTGACAGAAGTTTGGAACTTCCCAAGTTAGGCACTGCGTGTTCAGGAAGGTTCGCCGAACTAAGCAATACAAGATCATTAATCCTGTACGAGTGCTGTTCTTCCTTCCACTCCTGTCTGCATTTTGATTCTGTAGATCCTGATCTTGTGCGATTGTGTCTCGAACAAACCTCGCAATGGTTTGTCGTCGCACGACAAATTCATTGACTTGCTGCTTCATCGACCAGTTAGACGGACATTTCAAGATAAGTGCCGATCGGGATCCCACTGAGAGCCATGATGTGTTCACAGAGGGAGAAACCGATCAGGAGAAGAAACTGTCCGTGCTAGGAAGGCGGTCTTATGTTGATGACATTCTGATCTAAGCCTCGTCATAGCGTGATCTTTGCGAGAAGGTGGAACGTTTGTTGGGAACATGTGATCGCTGGAATTTATCGCCCAGTGCAGTGAAAAGTTTTTGGGGCATGCCTAAAGTTGCCTATTTGGGACATAATGTGTCTATCGATCGGTTGGAATCTAATCCTAAAGATTTGGGAGCTCTCAGTATCCTCCCGTTTCCCCGATCGTTGAAGGCTATGCAGTCTTTCTTAGGAATTATTAACTATTACAGTCGCTTAAGTGAAGATTTTGCAATCTATGCGGCCGTATTATATGAACTTCGGGAGATCGACTATCACATGTTGCGGAAAAATGATCACGCAGCATTACTGCAGGGCAACGACTCTGATCGACCCTCATATATATCCCAGAAGCAGACGGAAGACCATATAAAACGTACAGAGGTCGCTTTCGGTATGTTGAAGGCTAAGATGGCTACAACACCGATCCTCAAGCATTTCCATTCGGAAAAAACGCCAATCGTCATCGTATATGCTAGTTAGTGGGCCATTTCTGCCGCACTAGTACAAGAGCAGATGGGGTATTCCATCCGGTCACATTCACGAGCCGAACTTTGAAGATAAATAAAGTTAATTATGGAATTTGGAAAAGGAAGTTTTGGCTTTATTACGACCTAGACGTTTGATATAACATGCTGGTCAGCCGATCGGTGAAAGTACTTTTGAAACAATCGACTGGCATGGTTATTACCAGACAATGGGATGGATGGTCGGCTCGGAAGATGGTCCGCGATCCTGTCGTAATGGTCTCTGGAGGTCGTAGAATGTACTAAGGGAGAGGAGGAGACCTTAGGCACATTATATGCCAGTATCTCCCCTCGATCGGAAGTCGACGAATACTTGATAGCGATCGCTCCGCGTAAGCAGCCTCGCCAATCGATCTCGCTACCGCCTACGATTGTCGATCGGAATGAAGAACTCATAATTTTTAGTTTTGATGGGTCGGCGACTGTGAAGAAGAGAGTCGGATCCTGTAGCGCTATATTATGGAAGTTACCCGAATGTACTATATTAGCTTCCGCCGCTGACTTCACGCCAGATATCACGGTCAACGAAGCATAATACCGTGGGCTTCTCTTAAGTCTCGATCTGATGACATCACAGAACAAGGGGCGGATCATCATATGTGGTGACTCCAACCTGGTGATTATGCAGATCATTGGAGAGATCGACTGTAAGGCGCCTCGTCTAAAGTTGCTTAACGACGGGGTGATGAAGACACTGAAGGATCATCATAATCATGAACTACTTCATGTGAAACGGGATTGGAACCGAAGTGCTGATCATCTTGCAATCCAAGCCATGCGTGATCAGATCGGGATAACGATCACTGAGGAGGCCATTTTGAACGAATTAATGGAAATAAACAGGCCCCCGGAACTGATAAAGCCTAAAGGAAGTTCCGATCGGGTGCATGAAATGGCCGTAACCAGATCTCAGACCCGAAAACCTCACCGATCGTTCCCGAAAGAAAGTCTAAGTGAAGATTTCGCTCAACATCTGAGGGCGGAACGAATGCTCAAGGCCCAAGATGAAGAAGAATGGATTGTTAACTTAAAGGCCTACATATGTGGAGACTTGCCCGAGCTGACGAACGATCAGGAAAAACAATGCGCGAAGATCGCCCAGGATTACGATGTGGATGATAACGGAATGTTGTACTACTGGCGCGATAACGATCGATATAACGCCGATCGGGATAGACTGGAGAAATTCGTAATTCCTGAGACGCTACAGCCGGATGTCCTCGATCACTATCAGTCTAGAGGGGGAACATCAAGGAATAGGCAGAACGTACCATAAGATTAGGAGGCATTTTCACTGGAGAGGGCTCTTCCGAAGCGTGCAGAGATATGTGGGTGGTTGTACGGATTGCGAAACTGGAAAGGGCGAACCGATTATTAAGGGCCGATCGCCCGGAAATATTGAAGCTACATACCCTTTCCAGGTAATAGCAATGGACCATATACCATCAATTCCCCGATCGGCGCACGGCAATACCGAATTACTGATCTGCATCGACTTGTTAACGGGGTTAGTAATTAAAAAAGCCAGCGCCTCCCGTCTAGCAGAGCAGATAGCCCAAATCTATAAAGATGTGTGTTCAGAAGGCTCGGTGCAAGTGAAGCAATCAGACACGACCGTGAACCCGGCTTTATGGCCGAAATCTTCCGATCGTTTAACAACATGTTAGGCTAGAAGCAAAGCGCGACGATGGCATATCGTCCGCAATCAAATGGATCGTCTGGACGCATGGTTCAAACGATAACAAGGGCTATTAAGATGTATGTGGCCGATCCGGACCAGCGCCATTGGGATGAGTATGCCGAGAGTTTAGTGTTCACGCTAAATTCTTCGATCGATCGAGTCAGAGGGTAAACCCCTTTTTATCTAGCGTATGGATGGTATCCACGATCGACACTCGAAGCAGCAGTAACGATTGGCTGCACTCGGACCCGTGATCGGGACGCCGCCCTCATGGTATTGAACAAGTGGCGAAAGTATGGCTATACCTCGATCGGGTCAAAGAAGGCTACGCGAAAAAATTAGCTCACATGTGGCACGGTCCTTTCCGTGTAGCAGAGCTGATCGGCGATCATGCTTCCCGACTGATCACGACCGGTACGGATTGCAAAGTTTTTCCGATCGTCCATGTTTCCAAGTTGAAGCGGGTAAGAGAGTTCCCCGAGCGGCCCAAAACGCCCTATCTGGTGGACGTATCGGCCAGATTCAACTTTGACGAATCTCTATTTCCAGAGGACAGTTGGTAAATACCACTGGATAATGATGAATTCGAAGTGGAGAAAATACTGGATGTCATATCGGTCAAGAGAACGCGTTTTGGTCAGACTCACCGAGAATAACTGATTTGTTGGAAAGATCACGAAGAAAAAAACTTGGATCGACGAACTCGTTCTGAACTGTGGTGCGCTTCTGAGCGAGTTCGAGCGAAATCGAGTCAGCCAGAATCGTTTCGGAATGATGAAAACTCATGAAGTTGAAGATCAAGACTCACAATAACATCGACTGACATGGATTAATACCGGTCGGTGTGGAATGCATGTGATGTTTATATTATGATTAGGATAATGAGTATGCAACGATATGGGATGGACTGGAGCGATATATCGACGGCAGTTTGGTGGAGTCCAGTTCAAAATCGAACACCGAAGTGTCCGGAACTGAACCACCATCGTGCCCAGCCGACCAACTTACGGGGGGGACCCCGCGAACCTTCGCCTGGGTGCCGATCCGGCGACCGATCTGCATTGCAGGACGCCGAGTCCGCTTTGTCTTGCGTCTCACCTTGTGTACCCATTGGTGTGGGTGGATACACACTCGGTGGACCGTCGCTCAGTGAAGACATTGACAGGTACTGATATGGGTGTACCAATTCTGGGGTACTTTGATCCAAAATTCCAACGAAAAGATAATCCAATGTAGTCGATCTGCAAATGGAGAGGAAATCGTCACTCCAAATGCGGATAAAACCTGGCACTTGACTGCACGCAGCAGTGAGTAATCCAGCCAATAGATTTTCTGGCACTTGACCGCAAAAGAAGAGTAATCCAGCCAATAGATATTTTGGCACTTCAGATCGCAGTGAGTAATCCAACCAATTCGTGGGACTTGACTGCAGATCGCAGTGAATAACCCAGCCAGTAAAAGAACGTTCCAAACGTGGCGGGAGTTGAGGGTGAGTGAAAGTAATGGGAGCTTCCCGTCGTGGAACTTCCGGTAGAGCTCTGTCCTGGCCGGGATTAAATGAGCAAGAGGGGACCGTGTTATCCCTTTGCTCCCAATGACTACGGAGCGGCGACTTATACAACCCAATGTAATACGAACACTGTATTATATAAACCAATTAAAATCCAATATTTAAACTACATGTAAACCATGTGCCTTATCTCAAATCTGCGTACAAAACACTCCCAGCACACTATCGTCCCAAAAGACTCCGTCCTTTCAGCCAACCCGATCGATCTGCCTTGCAAACGGGTAAACCGGTACAAAGTGGCCAACAAACAGTCTTCAATTCCATGCATTCGTCCGAGTCCAATGTACCAGGTAAATCCACTTGATCTCCGATCGCCACATTTTTCTCTAACATTTATCTTCTTAGGCGATCGGTGCCCGCACTCTCAGCATTTTGAAACTTCTGACCGATCGGACCATTCCGACGGCTCGGGCGACACTAAAATTGTCGGCGAACAAGATGAGTACCGAGTCTAGGTCGATTGGTCCCAGCAAACCATTGATGCGCTCCAACAGGAGTTGAGAGTTGAGCGTCAAAAGCAGATCGTGACCAACGCCGCGTTTGAGAAAATGAGTCGGGACACAGAACGATTCTCCAAGATGATCGACGCTATACAAGCTGTTCTTTCAGACTTTATGGCCGAGAATAAACGTCTCCAGGCCTCGGCACTGCAAAGAACCCCACCAGTTACGTCAATTCACCGTTAACTCAACTTTTGATCGATCCTCACTTCCTTCTGTATGTAGATCCACTGCTGATCGACGTCTTTCCAACCGTGCAAACACTTGTCGATACCGTTCGGCACGTGCAAGACCACTTTGATGTTCTCCAAACGATGTTGGAAGAGTCGATCGTCACGACATGCGTCGTCTCGAGATCAACCGATCGCATCTTCGAGAGCAGCTCGCAGTGGTCGTTCGGCAGAGCTCGGAGACTCAGGTCGATCGATCGGTCTTATATTCCCAAAGACGCGAGATGGATCGGCAGATCGCCGAGCTAAAGCTCACGACCGACGATCACTCTGAAAGAATTGCTGCCTCCCAAGATCGGCTCGGCATTTGGACCCAAGAGTCGAACCAACTCTGGGGAATCGTCCACCGGTGCCGTGATGAGTTGGCTACTTGTCTATCCAGTTCGCTATCGCTGTTCACATTCCTTGCGGAGTATCATCGAGCGCCCTCGCGGACCCACAGTCTCATTCTGCTGGAGGTGTTTCCCAACAAAATTCGGGCCGAAATTATCGCCGTCCATTGGCGGAAATTTCGCCCCACAAAATTCGCACACACAGCAAGAAACTTAAGGGTGCGGCGAGAGGCGCGAGAGCGCGGGACATAGCGGCCGATACGGACGACGAAGAAAATCCAGCGGCACCGCGGAAGAGATCCAAGACACCTGCAAAGCTTCTGCGCGCAACAGCGAATCAATCAAAGTCAATTCAAATCACGAAAAATCAAGCGCCCTTGGCCCCAACTGTTGTCCAGTCCAAGTCAACGTTAACATCGCTTGGTGCGGACTCTGAGGACGGATCGACGGATTCGATTGAGCTAGCTTCTGCTCTGTCGCTATCACGATCCACCCATCGCCGTCAATCTGCTGCCGCAGTTGAAGCGTCAACGCTAGGGGAAGACCAAGTGGTGCACCCGAAGGGTTACAACGTCTAAGAACCATCGAATCCGCTGGTGAGGAACCCAAGCCAACTCTTCTTCCCGGTACTTCTGGCATATATCGTCATACATCGTTGGGGCATTCAAGGTTGATGTGTCACTCCCTCCTTCGGGTCTGGCTGCAGACGAATCCTTGGTCTCCGGGTCAGATAAAGCTGCAACGATCTGTTCCGACCAAGCAACAGTTGGTCCGAACTTTTTCGCGTCCGGACTACTGCCTTTTCCCGCTGGCGGTTAATCATCCAATTGCAACTGAGTGTAGACCCGATCTTGTCACCGGATCGCAGGTCGCCCGTCTGTATGACGCCAAGCCGTGGGAAGTTTTGCTTAACCTCGACCTGAACGCCATGTTCACACCGACTCCGTGGGTCACCTCGTTCCTGGGTCGTCTTGGGAAATATTACATCATCCACTGCCAAGCGATCAGGGAATCAACCCACTACATGGCTCTTCCCGCTGGACAAGTGAATCTGGACAAAGATTTATCCACGTTCCAAAAACAGCGAAATCAGCGTCGGAGTCGGGCGGGTGAAGCTTGGATGTACATCTGCCAATTCGTCTTGGAGGGCATGCGGGCAAAGGAATGTGACATAGATGTCTCCCTATACCCTGTTTTCCTCCATATGTCTAGGTGTCGCGTGGAGAAAGCCGGGGATCTGATCGAAGACGGATATTGGTACCCCGTCTACCACTGCAACACCGTAGTCGACAACTTGAAGGACGCCCTGACTCCGATGGACAAGCAGCAGCCTTGGAGTAAGCAAGTTTGTCAGAAAATAACAGATCACCCAGCCATGATTGTCAGTCGGCTATAGGGTGATCGCGAGCTCTACCATAGTAGACGCCGATCGGTATCGGTCAATCATTCGTGCATTCATCATAAGTTTTCTTTCTCAACTAACCGATCGCCCCATCTTTCTTAGCCTTTAATCTCGTTAATCAAGGTCCACTCTTGCCACATCCAATTGCATCCACATCGAAAGAGTCGTTATCATTGCCAACGAAAAAATTCATCCATATCCATAAGCCACTTTGTCATCATCGAAATGTCACCAGTTCATACATCCGTAGTCGTAATCACAATCAAACATCATAAATTCGCACCGATCGGTGTTGCCGATCGGCGCTATTGTAAATCTTGCTTTTCCACTTCGTAAGTCTGCATCGCTCCATAACATTTCCGATTCATTTGATTTCGTTTGGGCTTCTTGACCAGATTTCCATAATCCAGATCGGACTCACTGATCTAAATTGCATCTTCGTGATCCGTCAAGTGAATCGGATATTCTCGGTGCATTCGACCGCAACACGTCTTTTGGGTCGATCTGACATCCCAATGGGCGGTCGGCTTGACATCACCACCGTCGGTATCAGTAGCATCCTTCTCGATCAGACAGTATTTCTTCTCCCATATTAATTCGTTGGGCTGATCGGTCCGATCGGGGGTGTCGGCGGCTTGCGGATTGTCCATAGTCACTTCGAGCGGATTTGTGAACACTTTAGATGGGGTATCCACATTCCAGATCGGATTCACCGATCCAACAGCGCACTCTTCCCCGCCCCCGTTCATATACACCAGGTCATCCGGCGAGGCGACCTCGCTCGGTCCGCCCCTTTCAAACGGGCAATATTGATCTTCGTCGACGGGCTGTCCTCTTGTGAAACATTTTATTTCATTAATATTTGGACTTACTTAAATAGATGCGCCATCATACTCGTCTCCAGCGATACTGCGATCGTCCCCATCTGCCGTCGGTTCCACTTTCACCCGACCTTGTGATACAACTGCATTAATGACCCTCTGCACATCTGCCTGCGAGCTTACTGTATCGGGTGACTGCGATGATAACCTTCGCCACATCTTGGTCGCCAAGTGATCTGGCCTTTTCCGTCCGAGGTGACGGGTCTTCTTCGGACGGCTTGTCATCGCCGACCCAATCGGTGGTGGCCTTATATGCAAAGCTTTGCCACTGCATATAACGTCTTCATTCGATCGAAAAAAATCCCATCCTCCACGGAACTTTACCTTCGGCCAGCCACATACCGACGATCGTACCTTTGCCTAACATCAGTGGTTTATTACCGATTTTAGTAACTCGTACGTGATCGCTTCGATCTCCACCTTACACAAACTTCGGTACCCAGTGATCGCCCCTGGTCACCCACAACTTCCTTGTCCGATAGTACTTTTCCACCGAGATATCTGCCGATCGACCCACAGTAATGGTGATATCTTGGTTCCACCTTACCATATCAGTACGTGATCCGTGTAAGGGGCGTCGGCCAGCCAGTTGGATCTGGACTTCGTCTGGAATCGTAAGTACTCCATGCGACAGATCAATGCGTATTCCTGTCGGCACCATAAAATCCATGCCAAGGAGCGCGTCTTGGCCGGCCAGCTTACCAACCCAAACGCTAAAGAAGTAGACCAATGAACCAGATAAAGTCATGTTCACACGCGTCCTCCCTTCGGTCATATAAGAATTTTGGCCGATTCCGACGCATTCTTACCTCTGTGCATAGTCGATCTGACATCCAACCTTACGAGCAAAGGCGGAGTTGATAATCGAGACTTCTGCACCAGAGTCAAAAAACATCGTCTCCTTCTCATCGTTAATCTTCCCATAGGTTTTCGCCTGCTTGAACCTCTTTTTTTTTCGGGAGCGTGATATTTCCAGTAGCCGCATGTCTCGCCAGGCAACAGGTCCAACTGATAACGACCTTCGATGGGGAATATTCATCAGTCGCAAGACTGTATATATCGGATGATTCCCATCGCCTGTCTCTTTTGCCGTTGAGTTGCCGCACCTTCCTACATATTCATAGATGCTAAACGTAGATCGTTCGGCTCTATCCAGATTCAACCTGGCGAGTGACCTAGTTTAACATCTTCTCGACAACGGGCGGCAACATTCCCGCATGCTTGTCTGGAGCATAACACTTGCGCATCTGATTAAAGAATTGCTCCATCTTGCATTGTCCATCGTCATCAATCTCTCCACATGCCTTGCATCCAAAAAAAACAATGACCGACGGGGTGGCCGCGTCTTTCCCATTTCTTGCACGTAATTCTTCGCCAGCAGCCCCGATCATCGTGCTTGGTCGACCCGAAGTCTGTGCACTTCTTGTATGGCGAATCCGGGTCCGACCTGTTGCCGTTTCCTGCCTTCCATTCGGCACGGCGTGACACTGGTCGATCTCTTGTTGCATACGGGGCGACGAAAATGTGACGGTACTGTTCCTCGTCTGATTCCAGACTGGGCTAACCACTGCTCTCCCCTTCGGAGCCGGTGCTTGCATCAGCCACGAGCGCTCTGATCGCTCTGGACGGTATGGTCGCAGGTCTCTTCACATGCTCATCCTGCACCTTCGATCGGAATCGGTTCGATCCGACAGCAACCTTCGTCCTCATACTGCGAGAGTGGCGCAGCATACGTAACGTCTGCTCCACTTCTCCCACATCCCTAAGACGCGGTAAGGTCAGCTGATCGGCCAACCCCTGATCGTCCAGCGTACGTATAAAGTGGCCCACATGTTCTTGGGCAGAGCCGATCGGCGGATCGGTCTCCTTGATCGGGATTCCCGCACGCATCGCAGCCACATTAACCCGGTGGAGGTACTCGATCGGCGTTTCATCGCCCCTTTTCCTCATGTGGTGATACCTCCGAGCAGTAGAAAAGCCGGAGCGGCAGTATTGCCTTTCAAACTCCATACATAGCAGGCTCCAATCAGACCGTACATCCCAACTTAACTGCTGGATCCAATTCGCAGACGGCCCCTTCATCAGATCTCGGAACATCAGACTCCGTTCTTTGTTCGGCGTTTGATCACGGGGGAAGGCGGACTTCGTTCGGCTGAACCATGATCGGGATTGCTCTTCATCGGCATCTTTGCCCGTAAATTCCTTCAACTCAATGCTTGCGGCCATGCGAATCCTTGGGACGCCACCGAATTAAAGTCAAACGCTGTCTTCGAGGCTAGGTTCGTTTTACGCGCCCTATCTATGCCCGTTCCACCGTAGTCACCGTCAATTTCGCTAGTCGACTCAATGTCGAAGTCGCTGCTACTTGCCGATCGGCGGGGGCGCTATAGGAGTGACTTTCGTTTTGTTTAAAAAACCGATCTAACACCTTCATACACCTTTTATGCTGATGTTATTGACTCAATATCAACGTCCGCACAAATAGCATCGTTTTCCTGGACCGATCGGCTTGGTGCACGCGGGAGCAGAGGTGATCGGCCTCGATCTCCGGCAACGCTTCATCATAGCTTCGAACATGGCTTGCATGCTTGTTTCTATAGCGGGCGAGGCGACTGGATCGGTCTTGGGGGGTGCCTATATCTGTGGGCGCCCCTGGGGGCCCGACTGGCATGCCGCCGCACGTCCCTTTTTTGTTCCGTGTGACTGGTACCGTGATACATGGTCATCCGCTCCACACCGACCTCCAACTCGGACGAACACTTGGAGAAGGTGGTGACCCATACAGCGATCTATTATCAGAGAATGACTTTTCGACAAGTGATCGCACGTGGTTTGGGGCTTCCAACGCGATTGTGGGAGTTGGGCGGCGCACCGCCCCCACCAATGTTGTCAGATGGTCATGAAGTGTTGAAATAGCTTGTTTTAACTTCCACGAATCCATTTCGAACAACTTGCCAGCACCATTAACATTCTTGACCTTCATCCCAACCTAGGCTAGCATCGCCAGAAGATTCCTATCCAGCTGCTGCGGCCGATCGGAGTCGATCGGTTTGTTTGTACGCCCGTGTAGACGATCCGGAATTAGGGGCTTGACAGTTCGCATGTCCTCGTTTTCGCGCACGAATTTCTTCAGCTCGTAGATGTAGTACATCCTGGTCACCTCCTTTTCATCCACAACCCCATCACCGATCGACGACTTTTCCTCCGGGTCGTCATCTTCCGAGAGCATTGAGAGCCTCTGCTTGGGTTTCTTCATGGATAATTCGGGCGGATCGGTGTTATCTCCCCCATAGTGTTCTTTACTTCATGCAATTCTTTTACGTCGAAATGCATGGGATCCGGAACAGGGTCCAGATCCCTTCTGGGACTATAGCAAGACTTGCTATAGTCCCGATCGGCTCCAATAGGAGCCTTGTGGGGAGGAATAAACTTGTTAATCTCGATCTGGTCCTCCACCTGTCCAGATAGATCATTGACATCCTTTTCCACGACCACGACAAGAGGCGATAAACGTTCCTCGTGCCGGTCGGATCCGCCAGGAGCGTTATGGGGAGTCGTAAATTCATTACTTTCGATCTGATCCTCCCCCTTGCCAGGTCGAACATCTCCATCCATTCCAACTAGTAGTACGCAAGGCGATAGACGTTCCTTGCGTCCTCTCCAGAGAATATCCATATCAAAACTTGTAAAATCCAAACTTTTCTCAATATCGCGGTGATATCCACGGTCACCAAATGTTCCGGGCACGCGCACCATTGTGGTGGAGTCCAGCTCAAAGTCTAACACCGAAGTGTCCAGACTGAACCACCATCGTGCCCAGCCGACCAACTTACGGGGGGGACCTCGCGAACCTTCGCCTTGGTGCCGATCCGGCGACCGATCGGCATTGCAGGACGCCGAATCAGATTTGTCTTGCCTCTCACCTTGTGTACCAATTGGTGTGGGTGGCTACACACTGGGTGGACCGTCGCTCAGTGAAGACATTGGCAGGTACTGATATGGGTGTACCAATTCTGGGGTACTTTGATCCAAAATTCCAACGAAAAGATAATCCAATGTAGTCGATCTGCAAATGGAGCGGAAATCGTCACTCCAAATGCGGATAAAACCTGGCACTTGACTGCACGCAGCAGTGAGTAATCCAGCCAATAGATTTTCTGGCACTTGACCGCAAAAGAAGAGTAATCCAGCCAATAGATATTTTGGCACTTCAGATCGCAGTGAGTAATCCAACCAATTCGTGGGACTTGACTGCAGATCGCAGTGAATAACCCAGCCAGTAAAAGAACGTTCCAAACGTGGCGGGAGTTGAGGGTGAGTGAAAGTAATGGGAGCTTCCCGTCGTGGAACTTCCGGTAGAGCTCTGTCCTGGCCGGGATTAAATGAGCAAGAGGGGACCGTGTTATCCCTTTGCTCCCAATGACTACGGAGCGGCGACTTATACAACCCAATGTAATATGAACACTGTATTATATAAACCAATTAAAATCCAATATGTAAACTACATGTAAACCATGTGCCTTACCTCAAATCTGCGTACAAAACACTCCAAGCACACGATTGGACCAAAAGACTCCGTCCTTTCAGCCAACCCGACCCATCTGCCTTGACAAATGGTACACTGGTGCAAACTGGTCAATAATTTTCAATAGCACTTCACCACAGCAGTGGAGTGACTTAAGGATATGGATATGTTTCGATAGCAATGGTAACGATTCTCACGGTGTGGATATAGATTGGAGGTAATGAGGCTGGACTGTGACTAATGTGGAAAAAGGGTTAAAAATTTAGATGGGACAATCGGGCGATCTGAAAATGAAATTGGTTATTGATGAAATATACGAATTATTACCCGATCGGTTCCTACGATGTCAAAGTTCACGATCTCCCCATAAACGACTGATAATCATGGCTGGATGATCTGCAATCTTGTGACGAAAATGGTTACGCCAAGGATGCTGTGGTCGAGCTGAGTCAGGGCGTCCTGCAAGTTGTCCATCGACTTGTCGCAGTGATAGACGGGATTCCAAACGCCGTCCTCGGTCAATTCCCCGGGTTTCTCCACGCGACGCTTGGCCATATAGAGGACGAACGATACAGTAAATGTCGATGTCGCACTCACGGGCCTGCATGCCCTCCTGTACGAACTGGCATATGGACAGCCAGGCTTCACTCTACCGGCTCCGACGTTGTTTACGTTTTATCTGGAAAGTATCCAGATCTTGGTCACGTTTCGCTCGACCTCTGGGGAGCACGATATAATGCGAAGATTCCCAGATCGCTTGACCATGGGTATCGTAAAAATGTCCAAGACGATCCAAAAACAAGTTGATCCAAGGAGTCGTCGCAAACGTGGTGCCCAAGTCGGAGCGAAGTAGGACCCTCTATGGCTTGGCCTCGTACAGACGGGTGATCTGTGGCCCCGTGACGAGATCGTTCCGCCACTCAGACGGGTCGGGATGACCTACGACTGGAGGGAAAAGCCAGAAATCTTGGCGTGACAGAGTCCGGGACAGCAGCTGCTTGGTCAAGACTGAGCGGTTCAGAAGATCGATCTGCGCCGGTAACCAAGGGGAGGCGGCATCCAGATTCAGAGCAGGGAGAGGTTTATCACCGGCCTTCAACCCTCCTAATGACGCACGATGGCACAAACCAGAAGTGCCAGGTTGGATAGAGGATCCAGACATCTCACCGGCCAGTACAGATGCTTCCTTAACACTGTCGTCCTACAAGTTGATCATTTGATAGGTCTCTGACGTTGCATTTTCGGTAGCCGGATTGGAACGATGACGTTGGGGGGATCGAGACTGAGAAAGAACAAAAAGTAGTTCGTCGGAAACCCTCTGAATCTTCCCCACACGGGATCTGCAGGGGATCACTTCAACCCCACTCCTAAACCATTCCGCTTGGAGAGCTTAATGCCGTATGAGGGATATCCTTCTTACACATTAGCATTTGATAAAAAATACATCCCCGAATCGAGAGTACAGAACACGTTGCTCCCGCTCATGCCATCCATGATGACAGCTTTTCCTTTTGATATCGGCATTTGATTGCTTATTAAAGACATGAACGATTAGCCTGCCTCGTGTGGATTTCTTTACACAGTAGGTGGGACTGGTGTGCGGTGAGGTTGACTTCCGCGCATGGTCCGTTTTGCGGCGAGATTCAAAGAGCTCGTCGATTGCTTTCACCTGATCTCGCGGTAAAGGCTATGCCGTGTGACGCAATATGTCGTGCCTGGCACGAGGTCTATTTCATTTCGAGTCCCTTTATCTTTCGGAGCTAGCATGGAACTTCTTCTGGGGATACGTCGACCTATTCCCAAAGTACATCCAATTGATGGGAGGTCGCTTCCCGCTCTCCATTTCAAAGCGCTGAACTTGTTTGTATCATCTCGTTCATCGAAAAGAAAATCTCAAGGTCGCCTTGATCTTCTACGTGCGAACGTGATGTGGACATTAGGGGACATATGCACGCTTTACGAAATCTCCTAAGAGTAGAAAAGAAGGCATTGGATGGAGATGAAGTGAGTGCATTGATTGCGCAGGGCAAATTTATGAACCAATGCTTGTTGTTCCATGCGTCGATATAGACATGGTAACAAGTACGACGGGTTCCTGAAGCAACCATTGTACGTGGTAAAAAAAATAATGTGACGAAACAAACCATTGTACGTGGACTCTACGGAGGGTCCATTCCTCGATAATGCTGCCGTCCTTGAAGCTTCAAAGGAGCGTTCTGCCACCCAGTGAGAAGAGCGCTCGACATGACCAACGACCTATTTCCCTTCGGGAGCATTGAAAACGGTGAGAGTGGATGGAAGCCAAGGCCATATCGATCTATTGGTAAGTCAGCAATCAACCGCACTTGTTGTGGGTTGGATCATGTGGTCCACAAAAATTACCCCTCATTTCTTTCGAGGCCCAAAGAGGCCACCGTCGCCATCCCAATCTGAGTCGGAGTCGGCCTCTGATTCCACCGCCCGCATGCGGGCAGCCGCAGTCGGAAGCGGAGGTGGAACCGCACGCGAGGCTGCTGCGTCTGTACGTGGCTGAACCACCGCATCGGGCGACGCAGCCGTCGCACGACGTGGTGGCAGCGCGCCTGGGGGTGGGACAGTGGGCGCTGCCTCGGAACGCGCGCCACCAAAGAGGTCGCTCTCGTCGTCACTCCACTCATCACTTTCTTCGTCCGACGACATGTGTCGCGGCCTCAACGACGCTGGCGGTGGCACCAACGGCGGCTTGGCACCGGTCGATGGCGTCGATGCCAGCGGTGCCGACGGCGCCGCGCGCGAGATGCCAAACAGACCTTCCTCTTCTTCACTCTCGCTCTCACTCGATGCGGCGCGAGAAGCCACGCGGGACGTGGAACGAGCTGCGGCAGCGTCGGGCGTTGCCGTGGGCTTCTGGATCCCAAACAATCCCCCTCCGTCACTCTCGTCGCTCTCGTCCGCTTGAACGAAACTCGGACCAGGCGCAGGCTGCACCGACGGAGGGGCACGTGCACTCGAAGTTGGCGCCTTGATCCCAAAGAGACTGCCGCTCTCGTCGTCGTCACTACTGCTATCCGAGTACGTGGGACGCGGACGACGTGGGACGTTGCCCACGGTCGACGGAGCGCTCGACAACGTCGCTGGCGACGGTGCGTTGGGTCCTGGCGCGCCAAATAATCCACTCGTCTCGTCGTCGTCACTACTCTCGTCGGAAAAATCGAGACGCCGCGTCGACTGCGACGCAGGTGGGGCAGTTGTTGCCTTGGTCTCGTCTCTCGTTGCACTCGCTCCTCGTCCAACGAGGCCACTGGATGCTTCCTCGCTCTCCTCCTTGTCTGCTTTCGCGCTCGTTTCCATCATAAAAGGTAGACGAATCCCTTGGGCTGGCGCTTTTGCTCGCGAAACGTCTCGTCCGGAAGCACTGCCAAACAAGTCCCTGTCGCCATCGGAAGAGGAATCACTCGAGGCACTCGATCGGCGCGAACTGAGCTGCTTAGCCGTGTCTTGCTGCGGTAACATGCTGGCATTGGGAGGCCTCGTCGTGGACGACGAAGGCTGCTTGAGTTGCTCAGCCGGCTCACCCCCACGGGGCGGGACGGAACCAAACAACCCCACGTCGCTCTCGTCGTCCGAGCTGTCGAACCCGAGCATCTCGCTTGCGGGGAGCAGCAACGGCAGCGCCGCTTCGACGCCACTCAACGTGCGCTTGGACGCTTGTCTTCCTTTTTCGTCACGCTCACTCGTCCAGTGACTCGCCTCACTGTCATTTTTTGCCTCTTCCCCATGTCGAGAAGCGTTTTGCGCCGCTAAAGCAGACGCAGGGGCCGATGGCCGACCAAAGAGGCCACTGGAGTCACTTTGCTCCGACAACGACCGTCGTCGTGGCCGACCAAACAATCCACTCGTGCCACTTTCCTCGGAATCCGCACGGCGTCGAGGCAACGGCGCGGCCTCGGGCGCGTCGGGCGATCGTGACTGCAACTGGCGCATGTGTCTTGACGATCCCGACGAGACCGAGTCGGAACTACTGTAGGACGACACGTCGCTCGAGTCACTCTCGCTCTCCGACGCTTCTTCGTCCGGCGCGGCCCCTAAGCCAAGCGTCTCATCTTCCAAGAATTCCCGCGTACCAATGATAAAGGGCAAGGGCCGTTCATTATAAATGTCCAGCACCGTGTCCACGTGCGAGCTCGTGTCGCTCTTGTCGCTCTTGTCATCCTCGTCGTCGTCCAGGAGGACAAAGAGTTTCAATGCTTCCATGCCCATCTCGAGGGCCGAGCGATACTTGTTGACAATCGACTCGGTCGCGCCTGGGGGCTCGGCTGCTTTCCCGTTCGCATACGCGCCACCACTCGTTCCGTCCCCTTGCTCCTGTTCCTTGTCGTGCCGCTCGGCGCCCTCGTTCTCGCCACGTGTCGTCGTCACAACCTCTTCCTGCTCTTCATCGTACACGCGATTTTCCACAAACTGGTTGTTCGAGAGCATGAGAAACTCATTTAACGTATTCTTGAGTCGCACATGCGCGGCATCCGTCTCGGCCGCGAGATCGCGCATCTGATTCTCCAGATCCTTTGTCCGTGCAAAGAACTCGGTCGAGTACCGCTGCAAGTACGTGTGCAACTCGTGGTCCGAGTGCAACGTCCACTTGGCACTGTCGAGGGCGAAATCGGCCAATGTCTTGGTCTCCGAGGCTTTTGGAACGCCCGCGTCGCTCTCGTTAGGGGATGCGGTGGACTCGGCGGATGCGAATCCATCCGGAGGACGCGGCGCTGGCGCGGCCTCTATCGCCAGCATATCCGTCATGTGTGTGTGTGTGGGTTTGTGCCGAAGAAGATGTGGTACACATCATCAAGCGTCCTGTCCTAAGGTGGTCCACCTCATGTTCGAAGATATGTGTGTGTGTGTGTGTCGTGTACACAAGTACCCCGCCACATCAATCAACAAGTTGAAGTTGAAGTCCGCACTGTCATGCGTGTCGACGTGACCGAGAAGGAACTGGAGCGGGCGCTATGCGATGCGAGGGCGTATGTGTTTCCAGACGAGCGTGGTGCGTGTCCGATGGGTCCAGACGACGTGGACGTCGTGCAGACGCACCTGTCGCTGGTGTTTCGATTGCCGCAGCGTGTGTTTAAAGTGAAGAAACAAGTGAATTTTGGCTTTGTGGACTTTTCAACGCTCGAGAAGCGGTTCGAAGCGTGTCTTGCGGAAGTGACACTGAACGCTCGACTTGCACCGGACATTTACTTAGGTGTCGTGCCCGTGTCGATGAAGCAAAGGACGCGGGAGCTCTGGCTTCGATGCGACGACTTTTGGACTCGAGAGAAGAGCAAACGCGTCGAGTGGTGGACGAACGAGGAATTTGGAGAGATTATCGAGTGGGCCGTGGAGATGGTCCGTCTCCCGGATCAGTGCTCGCTCTTGTATTGCATGGAGCACGGAACGTTGACGGAGAGTATACTGGATAGAGTGGCCCACAAGCTCGTCCAGTTCCATGCGGAGGCACGTCGAGGACCTGAGATTGATCGATTTGGTCGAGAACACGTGATTCGAGACAATGTGGACGAAAATTTTGCGCAAACAGCGGGTCACGTGGGAGTCACTGTCAGCGATTCCGTCTATCAGCGGGTAAAGGAGTTAACGTATGCGTGGTTCGACAAGCTCAAGGATACGTTCGAGGCTCGAGTGGAGAAAGGATACATCTGTGATTCCCACGGAGATTTACGTCTCGAACACGTTTATCAAGTGGCCCAAGGGAACAAGAGCATGAAGTTTGTCATCTTGGATTGCATCGAGTTCAACGAGCAGTTCCGCTTCGGAGATCCGTTGTCGGATGTCGCGTTTCTATCGATGGATATTTGGCGAAAAGGACGTCCGGATCTTGCGCTCTATCTGCAGCAGCAATATCTTGTCAAAGCCAACCCGAGTTTTCCTGAAAATAGTGACTTATTTGCGTTTTACGCTGCGTATCGCGCGGTTGTGCGAGCAAAAGTAGCGGGATTTCGTGTGCTGGACGCGACACTGTCAGCTCGCCACCGTGCTGAAGAAACCCAACAAGCGCGCTGTTACTGGCTCGTAGCATTGGAGCTGTTGAGTCTGCCAACCCACCGGCCGTGTATGATTTTAATTGGAGGTCTTCCAGCTAGCGGCAAATCTAGCTTGGCGCAAATGCTGGTTGATCATGATCACACGTTGATTTGGTTGCGTTCCGATGCGATTCGAAAGAAACTTGTCGGTCATCAGGTTAGTCAAAGCAATGACCATGACGTTTCCACGGTTAGAGGTCAAGAACATTTGGAGCAAGGACTGTATTCTCCAGAAATGAGTCAGCGCACGTACGATGAGATTTTCAAACAATGTGTCCGGCATGTACGTGAAGGAAAGCGTGTGATTGTTGACTCAACTTTCCATGACCCTACGCAGAGAGAGCGCTTCATTGCTGCTGCTCGAGCAGAGGGTGCGCTCTTTGCTTTTGTCATGTGCGAGTGCAAGCCGGAGGTGATCAAGGAGAGACTTGTAGCTCGCAAGAATGATCTTTCGGATGCTACGTGGGAAGTCTATGAGCACATGGAGAAAGCGTGGCACTTTCCCGAGCGCGAGACGATGATTGAATGCCAGGTCGTGAATACAGAGACGGGAAAAGAGCAGACGTTGGAATGTGTCCAACTATTTCTGCGCAGAGTTGGACTCATGTAAGTTGAAAGACAAGCAAGATGGCGGACGGGGGAACGCAATCAACAGTTGGAAGTGAGCAGTTTTCGAGATTTGGAACACTCCGTGCACGTTGCTGCTTGTCTTACGGAGCGGTAAGTTCAAATACTACGTTATGCAAGCCTAGACACTGTTCTGTTCTGTATATTCTCGTGTAACGCCACTCGTTTTGAGTTTGAAGACACGTTACGTCTCCACTTCTTTCCTCACGACGGCTCGTGCGTGGACGTGAGCGAGACCATGGCCGGTGTCGACCGTTCCTTACACACACAGGGCTGATCCATTTGACCACTGCAATAACAACAGGTTTTCGTCAGCACTTTCGAGCCAAACGTTGTCCGCCAATGGGGCGGCCACGTTGTTTCAATGGATGCGCGTGCACACAATCGCACGTAAAACATGGCCAGACGTGGATAGAGTCCATCGAGTTGCAAGCCACAGCGCACAGCGTACGCAATGTTTGTAAAGAGCGTGAAATCACACAAGTACGGACGCTCCGAGTCGACAAGAAAGTGGCGGCCATCGAGATAGGATTCCCAGAGACTCAATTCACTTTCCACGGTCGCCCACTTGGCACTCACGACGGTCGGATTGCGCTTCTCTTGCGGGAATCGACGCAAGTACACGATCAAGTCGCCCACGACCGACAAAATCTCATTGGCTTCATGCAGACGCGATTGGGCCACGGCATACAACGTGGCCACCGTGGGCATACACGGTACCTGGTCGTATCTCTTCTCGAGATATTCCAAGATCGCACCGGACTCGTACACAATGGTGCGAGACGGTGACGTTGCCTGCGTCATCAATTCGGAGATCCCCCTCGCCGCTTCTTCGACTTTACTCGTGGATGGAAACGCACGAGGGTCGACACGGTCGTCCACGGGCTCCACGAGCACAGGGATCCGCATGCGTGGATTCAACGCTCGAAAGAATGGCGTCTTGAGCACACCGCTCGAGAAACTCACACAGACACTTCGATAGGGCAATTTCTTTTCTTCTAATGCAATCAAGATGCGCCATGCTACAAAGACATAATGGTGTTAGCAGGAGGAAAGAGCGTGCGAAACGCCAACAGGAGCGCACCTTGTGGACTCCCAGACCCCCAATACACGACACGTTCATGTGGCAACGGCGCGAGACGTACGAGTTCGTCTTCACTCGAAACGAGACAATTTGGATCTGAGGCACGTGCCATGACTGGTTGGTGCTGCTCCATCGTGTGGGCGCGCGGAAATGTCGTGTGCACGTACACGAGTCGCGGCAGGGTTGTACTTCAACACGTCGTCGCCTTTCTTTGGACAACCGTCATTGCTAAGATTGGGACTCCTGCGACACTGCACTATATCCTCATAATTAATACAAATAGATAGAACCCAGTCGAAATGCACGTCACACGACCACTTCAACGTGGTTCATTAACTGAAAGGTGCAGCGCAACACCATGACTAAAATGTCTGGTTGCCGCACTGGTTGCGCAGGCAAACCAATCGACTTGTCGAAATCTAGGGTCGATGCGACGCGGGATGGGCGTGTTCATGAAGCGTCACCACCCCCGTATCAACTCGTTGACCATCATTCAGCCCCCCCCCCCCCGTCTTGGCAACAGGTACCCCGCCGCATTTTAAGGTAAGAGACAACGCAAGGTTAGGAGGAGCATGTCCCTAACCTTCTCGCCAGTTCCTTGTGTGGCAACATGGATTGAGGATGCCCATTGAGCTCGTGGACGCGACGAAACAGCCGCTTGTACTTGCTGTAGCCAAGAATTACCCGGACAAGGAGCTCCGTAGTTTCGTACTGGAGCTGGTTGTCGTCCACCCACTGCTACGGGATGTATTTCCTCACGTAACAAGAGAAAATGTGGGGGACTTGATCCAAGTATGCACTCGATCGGACGCGATGGCATGGGTTTCCCTTGGAAAGATGCAAGCTTTCGAGTCGATGCGAGAGGAGCAAGCCACGCGAGTGCAGCTCGTACCAGAGGCAAAGGAGAAGGATGCACACGTGTTGGGTCAAGTACTGGTCGAGAGCAAGTTTGAAGCGGATGCGGGCGATGGTCGAAGTGGAAAGTTTTACAGTGACGTGGCGTGGCGCTTGGTGCTTGAAATGGGTCAATTGATTGATGCGCTGGACACGGAGAATCAGTGGTACGAGTCGCGTGTCATGGAGAGCACGGGCGAGTCGGTGAAAGTGCATTACCGTAGCTGGTCGTCCGAGTGGGACGAGTGGCTCAGCCGCATGTCGCCTCGTCTCGCGCCACTGCATACCCACGTACGGAATTGGCGAGCGTTTTCAGGTGGCCGATGAAATCCTCGTGGGCGCGTACGTGCGTGGGAAACAGTATCCCCAGTGGCGACATGCACGCGTGACAGCTTGTGACACGAGCTCGGGCTCGTTACTGATCGAGGTAGACGTCAATGGCAAAAAGCGGTGGTTGGATGCCCAAGATGAGCTTCTTTGTCCAATGGGAACGCACAATGCCGTCCGTACGAGCTCCTCGACTGACGAAAACGCGTGGCGGGACCATCTTGCGATGAATCAGCGCCTGGACGCGCGGGGTCCCGATTCTCGTTGGTAATGAGGTCCGTGTATACTTGTCCAAAACTAGTTTAAGTGGCATCTTGTATCCACAGGTACGAGGCGCGGGTCGTGGCACTAAGTGGCACGCTTGTCAAGTTGCACTACTGTGGGTGGACGTCCACGTGGGACGACTGGATCGAGCGCACGTCGGCCCGCATTGCGCCGCGACATAGTAAGGTACCCAACTGGCGCGATTTCAAAATGGGTGAAGCGGTCATGGTGGGTCGATACGTGGTGGGACAAAGTGGCCCCGAATGGCGCCATGCAGTCGTCACTGCATCTGAAGCTGCCGACAAGCGGGAGACGGTGCGGATTCAGATTAACGTCGATGGAAGCAGTGAATGGAGCTAGGTCCAAGATGAAGTCTGTGTCGATGATGGTGAAGGAGAGCGACAACTTATGTGAAAACCCGCCAGTAAGTTAAATTGGGGGATAATACGAAGGGTTCACTTAAAAGCAAGTTCATGTCGGCTTAATTCCGTGTCGCTTTTTGATTGGATGATATCGCATGGGGTCTGTACGAATTACAGTAGAACCTGTCTAAACGGATACTGTCTAAACCAATAACCTCCGTAAACAGATATAAATTGCCGGTCCCAAGTACGTCCCCATACATAATTTATTACAATGTTGCCCTGTCTAAACCAATAACCTCCGTAAACTCATACTGAACAGGCAATCCCGGTGATATTAGTTTAGACAGGTTCTACTGTAATGACAAATTTCCAGTGTCAAAGCACAAAACCGAAACCCTTGATCACCTAAAGAAAGACGTTAACATGAAAAACTTGATTTCGCCAAATTTTGTCTACAGGATAAACGAGGAATAATCCCAAAAGAGCCCCTCACGTCTTATCCAATGGACGATTAAATCCTCCCCGGCGGTTCATATACTGACGATATTCCCGCTTAATCTCCCGTCGTGCGGTCCCCACGGCGGCACTTTTCCTATTTTCCTCCACGCATTTCCCTTTCGTCGAGTCAAACGTTCCAAACCCTAAGAGCAGCTTCATCCTTTCTTCTTCACTTAAATGGGACATGGAATTCACTTCTTCGTCTTCTTCTTCGGGCTTGCCCTGTGGCACTTGATCCGTCGTCTCGATGGGCCTATAAATCCATAGAGGCGAGAGATAAAATCCTACTTGTATCGTCGAGAGATGATCCGTGCTGTCTTACCGTTCCTTCTCCATGGTGGCACGCGATAGTACATAACGCCCACGTGACATGGACCGACGTCCACGTGACCGACTGCGACTAAACGAGCGACGCGATCGACTGCGCCGCTCGATGCTCCGACTCAGGCTTCGACTGCGACGGCGACGAAATCTGCGACTACGAGAGCGAGAACTGGAGCGAGACGACGAGTCCGAGCGATGACGACGTCGACGCGGGCGAGGCGACGTGTGACGACGCCGAGCGCGGCCCAAGCTGTCCCGGGAACTACTGCGGCTACGACTGCGAGGCATGTTAGAGTCAAATAGGATAAAATCCTACCGTGCACGGAAAGAACGGTACGATGCTATTGAAACGGGTGAACCCTACACCTAACACAATGGCGCACCTCTTGTTCAGTCATACGCTCGGACAGCACGATAGTAGCGGTCGTTGTGAAACTTGCTCTTAACCACACGCTCCCGTAAGAACACCAAGCGAAGAGCATGTTCCGCCTCATGCGCCACTTCATCCGCGCGCGCACATTCCCACGAGCAGTAGACATTGGTTTTACACAGGCGACACCGACGGAGGTGCGTGGTCGTGTGACACGAGCCACAGCGCGCAACGGGCGACGGGAGGGCGTGGATGCTCTTGTGCTCGTCTTTTCGACGCCACACGGTTAAACTATAGGCGGAATTGCCCCAATTGGGCAAGGCGAGATGCTCTTGGAGCGTAAACTCCCGCGCCAACGTGCGTTCAAAGCGCGCATCGGCTGTATCGCCTTGCCACTCGCCTACGTACAAGACAACATGGCCTTGAAAACACTCGAGACTCGTGGCTGCGAGCGGGTCGTGCGGGGGCGGGTAGCACAAGAGCAAACTCCGCGTGGTGTCGTGTAAGAGCACCGACGGCGTCCCGACAGTTACCGAGCAAAAGCCCGGCACGTGCCCATGATACGCATTCGCGCGCACGCGGTCGGGACCGGGCGGTGCGTGATCATAGGCAACAATATCCACCTTCCGCTGCTGTAAGAGCGCGGCCCAATAGCCCGTGCCAGCGCCCATCTCGACAATCGGCGCGTACTTGGCCACGAGGTCCAGTGCTTGGGGCGTGGGCGTTGCATACGCGTACAAGTGGCAGCACCAGTCCCGACAGTTATCGCGCCATGCTTGTAAGAGCGGATAGCAGGGCATGTCGACGAGTCCACTGTCACTGGTCGTGGGGGCGGTCGGTTTGCTCTTCAAGTGTTTTTTGCTCGCGATCCCGTGATTGCCTACAAGAGCAGCATCCATTTCCCCCTGCATGCCAATCCCGTGGTCGTAAAACAAGCGCACGCCTTCTCGTAATCGGGCGTGATAGATCGTGAGCAACGGGTTGTCCCGTTCGTGAGCATGCGCGACGCCAGGTTGTTCCTTCGTGGACGACGAGGCCAGTGGAAGCGCGAGCGCGGGGAGGAGCTTCGAGTTGGCGAGCTCACAGTTTAAGAACGTTTCCAATTGCTCGCGACTCGCTGGACAAAAGCGCTCGAGATCCTGGAAATACACATCGGGGGACGGCACGGCCCTGGAAGCTCGTCCGTAGAGCACAAGAGCAGCATAGTACGTTGGAAAATACAGTTGATCCAAGGCACAAGCCAAGCGAATGGGCAACTCGTCGCGGGACGCGGTTTTCACGGCCTCCTGCGCTTTCCGTAGCTGCGGTTGGATCTGTGCGAGCAGCAGCTTCTCGTGCTGCACTTCCTTCGCTGCCGTTTGTCCATTGGACCTGCCTCTGTGGACAACGTGGTGCTTGAGATGCACTACAAGAGCATCGAGTTGCTCTAAAACCGAGTGGGTCCAGATCCGACTGTGGAAGATCGTTGCTCCTATTCTCCCCAACCGAATCATCTCGTACAGTGTCTGGAAAAGGCGCTGGCCACCACGTGGCCACGCGTCCACGTCGGGTCGCCTGCCCACTGTATGTTGCAGCACGCCATGGTGGCACTCGAGACACTGCCAACGCTCGATTACGTCCACTTTGGTCGATTCTTGCCGACCATTTTGCACTTGAAAACCAAACGACTGGCCAGTGCTCTTACAAGCACAACCAGGTACCCCACACGCTTGAAGAGCACACGTGGCCGGGAGCACATCCGCGAGCCGCTTCCGTATGACCGTCTGCGCGTCGTTTGTCTCTTCCGAATCACTGCTCTCGGACGTTGCATCGACGAGGTGGATCCTCGTGGCAGCGCAAGGAGAGGCCTGCTCGCTAGCTGTGGATCGGTTGCTCTTGAATCCGTTGCCAGCCACTCGTCGTCGTCGTGTCTTTTTGCTCGCTTGACGTCGCCCGACGTTACCAGCCACGTCGCCATCCACTTCCAGTCCATATTCAGCTGCGAAAGCTACCATTTCATCCTCGATAAAGGCAATTTCACTCGCTTGGAGACCTACGTGGCCAGCCTTGCGCTTGACACTTTTGCTCTTATTGCCCATGAATTAATTGCGAGAGGATCGGAAAGACGTGGTGGTCCGGCGTGTACCATCGAAATGGTACGTTTGGGTGTGTCACGCTAGTTGGTGTTGGTTAACGTGTGGGTCACACAAAAGAAGGAACAGGCCGCGAGTCTCTTGGTCTTTCGATTCCATTGCAGGACTGAAAGTAAAGAAATGTGATGTTACAGTTTTGACAAGCGATTCCGGTATGAGACTGCATACAAACTTCCAGTGAAGCGCGACCCTAGTACTTGGGAATTTTAACTGTATATTTGCTTTTAGTAGGAAGTTTACGTTAGGTTCTTAAGTACGCATTTATTTAAGGGGAATGTTAAATCGACGCCCCCAATTGTTTATTCGCCCCCCCCCGCCCATTTCTACACATCGATGTAACAATGCCCTTTTTATATTGTAGATAAGTTAGAGCTAATGACCGTCGCCTTAGGAGGCTAGCTGGATCGACGAGTCGCTTTTTGAGCGACGAGTCGTTCCTTTTAGGGTATAATATTTCCAAATATAGCTATAATTTCACAGCCAATTCGTGGTTCATGAATTTTTTGAAAACCAATTATAACATCCAGCAGACATTGCGCACGCATTTGGCTACTCCATTGCGTGTCTGCCCCGAGCGCAATCTTTTTGTTTTCGATAATGTGCAGGCACTAGACGATGCCGCATTGCCTGTGTTAGACGTATTGCTGGACCCTCTTAACGGCAAACGTGCTCAGTTCCAGCTTTACGTGGATGGCAAAGCCAGTCGAGTCTTGGACTGCACCAATTCCGTTTTCCTGTTTCTGTTCAAGTCACATCCAGCAAAGTATCCTTAGGTGAAGGAAAGAATAGCTTAAGGTTGCTTGATAATTGGCACGAGTTTTTGATGCAACAGTGGTTACGTCCCGGAGGATCAATCGAAGAATTCACGCCACAGGCCTTTGTTGGAAGAATAACTGATGCGGTGGCAGTGTTTGCACTTAGAGGAGATGGAAGATTAGATGCAATATATGATGAGTTCAAGCTGTCCCCCGAATGGCGTCAAATGTGCGAAGTGCAGTTTAACGATTTGCAAGACGAAGTCATTAAGGTTGGAGGCTACACAAGAAGCTATGCACAAGCTGCGCTAGGTCTAGTAGCTGAAAAAGTTGCTGCTGCAGTTGCCATTATTCCTAGTGCAATAGCTACGATTTCAATTCCATCTTTTCTGCTGATTCTCACACGTGCCAAGCGCTGGAATGGTGAAACAACAAAGGTGAGATAACGGCGCATTATCCATCGACGCAGTAGCGGGAGCAGCAGCGCTCGGCGAAAGAAGAAGAAAGCGCGAAAGTGAGCTTAGCTCCTAAGTCGTGGTTGAGTTTCGAAGGGGTCTCGAGGTTAAAACACTTTTTAACGTATACATTGCATTTTGATGATGCGTGTCTATCTATTTGTCAACCTATTTGCCTGCTTAATCGCCATCTCCTCCGCAGAAAAGCGAAAAGATTCATTTCAAGTCCCGCAATAGGGAGATCAAACACTTCCTGGGTGTAAAAATGTTTGCTCTTGTTCACGTTGCGTTGGCCATAACAGTTTTGTGACTTCGGAAATTCAGGTTCTGCGTTGTATGTCTCAACGTACTAATCCTCTTGCTTCGATGCATTGCTGAACGACAGCATGTGCGTCCATACGACAGAATCTGGGTATCCGTCAGGCTCGGGAGGTTCCATTGTTGACGGTGAGGTCTCTGCAGCCCGAGCAATGGCATCTATCTCAGACCACGTCGGAATTTCCATACCCTCCAGTCGAAAAATCTGTCGAATCTCTATTTATTCCGTGCCAGCGCAACAGCTCGAGATTTGTAGCAGATTGCTTCAAGAAGTGGCTCACCCATGAGCTTGTGTGAGTTGCGGTGAAAGAACACTACGTCACCTTTAGCGTCATGTTGTTTCATGGTCAACCCGCAAAAAATTCCATTAATAATTTTTCCAGCTATCGCAGGCGGCGTCTTCATCATGTGGAATGGAGCGTCAAGCTTGAGCCATGAAAGACGAAAGAGATCTTTGTCTCCATGCACGAGTTTCATAGTGTCAAAAAATGATGGCCGGTAAAAGGAATAAAACTTGACGAGTTCTAGTGCTTGCGCATGACGCCGTCGATCGATAAGGATCTGACCGCTTCCCTCCTCAAACATGTCGACGAACGGCGTGTCCATTAGCTTCCACAAAAGCGACTGATTATGAATATTAAAGATGGTGTGCTTGGGATGCCAGAAGTCCGGCTAGAACACTGCTTCGCTATCCAAAAATTCTGGCGAGCTGAACAAATATGTTGGGCCCCTCGATGATACGTTTTCTGCATCCAGAAACAAGATGCGCTCAAAGTAGCTGTTGTAGATCGAGAAAACTTTAGTAATGTAGCCAGAGGCGTGCCCGTCCGTACTTTCGTGGAAGCTGATTCCCGACGTCTCATTATATACGGCTAGGGCCGTCAAAGGCTTCATTGCATCGGGATCTTCCTTGAACTCTACTTGACGGCACCAACCAAGCGGCATCCTCTCACCTGACGCAGTGTTTTAATGGTTGCGTACGCACTAGGAACTAGTTTTGGATATACAACCATAATGATTCCATCGCGCTGGCTCTGCTCGTGTGTCACCCCGACATTTGGCAGCACATCGTCAATCGCTGCGCGTGCCTTGTGGTGAAAGTTAACAAAGTCCTGGCGGAGTTTTCAAAAAAATCATGAACCACGAATTGGCTGTGAAATTATAGCTATATTTGGAAATATTATACCCTAAAAGGAACGACTCGTCGCCCAAAAAGCGACTCGTCGATCCAGCTAGCCTCCTAAGGCGACGGTCATTAGCTCTAACTTATCTACAATATAAAAAGGGCATTGTTACATCGATGTGTAGAAATGGGCGGGGGGGGCGAATTAACAATTGGGGGGGGTCGATTTAACATTCCCCTTATTTAATTTTCTGTAGCAGGAACTTACTGGGCAAGAAGGAAGTAGTACTATGAAGTGATGTGATTGGTACTATGAAGTCATGTGATTGGTAAAAAAAATGATTATTTGATATGATTGGTTCAAATAAGCCGTAGGTAATATGTGAAAGTATTACTCTATCATTTGATGGCACGACTTCGTCAACTCAAAGGTCGCACTATTAACTACTACCTACCTGTCTATCTATCTATACATCCACTTGTTCTACTTGTTTGCGCTACAATGATAGATAAATCCTTCTTAATGATGCAAGAAGAGCTAGGTGAAGTGCCAAACAAACAACCCAATTAATCCATTGATAAATTAAGTTATATGTGGTGGAGTCAAGTTCGAAATCGAAAACATTAGCATCGATAACCTGACTACCACCATCGCGCCCAGCCTCCCAACTTTCGGAGGGGGTACTCCGCGGACCACCACTCGAGATCTGGTCCGATCGTCCGCTGCAAGCAGACGACCGGTCGTCATCAGAACCCACTTGGTCCGATTGCTTAGTGTCCATCTCACTTTGTGTACCCGATGGAATGGGCTAGTTACACACTCGGTGGATCGGGATCGCAGATTGGATCGAAGCGGCTTGAATATAGAAGACCGATCTGGGTAGGTATCTCTGGGGCGGAACTCTTCACCCCAGACACAAACAGACCAAAAACACTTCCAAGAGATAAATTCCAATAGGTCGATCGTCCAAACGATCAAGACCTGACCAATACGAAATAATAGAGGGTAGACCGACCGTTCCGGTCTAGCCCCTGACCAATACGAAATAAGACCAAAACCGGTCTAGTTTCCAACCAATATTAAAACAAGCCAATATGTCCGCGTAAAGACCCAGTATGCTCGTGAGACTCCACAAACGATATCTCCACGCTAAGACCAATCCAGTGAATAGCACGTTCCAAACGTACTTGAGTTGAGGTGATGAGATCGCCAAATCGTACTCCCGTCGAGGGACTTCCGGTGGGCCAAAGTGCGCGTGCGGCGCGTCCAGACCGGGTATAATGGGCGAGAGGGGATAATTCGACCCTCTGCCTCCAAACACTCCGCGGAGGGCGGAGGCGACTAGTGTACGAAAAGGGAAGAACGGAGACCCCTAGCTGTGGTGTGAACCAAGACCAAAGGATTTCTACTTAGAAAAATCCTGCAACCAAAATACTTCTACTCTGAAAAACCACAACTAAAAAACTACTACCCTATAGTCCCTAAATGTACCCCCACAAAAATATGTAAAATACCCAAAGTCGGGTGACTCACCAAAACTTGCGTTCTTGACACTTCTTGAGTCTGATAGGCTGAAAAGGCCCCCTTGTTTAAACCAATCCGAAATTAGACCAAATGCCTTGACGAGACTTGACCAGAAGTGTGCCAAATTTTGGGCACGCTTCTCCACAGCCGCCCCCGAGTCAGACCGTGTCGCACAACGACAACGGTCTGACCTCGTTCATCAAATTCAGTTAAACCTTTGTCATTCAGACTTTTCCGACATGGAGCAACCATCTTCTTCATCCGTTCCAGGTACTTGCACTGCTGCACTTGACCTTCTTGTATTTCCTTAATGACCGTTCTTGTAGGCACCTCGCATGCCACGTCATCGCATGTCACTTCTCCCGTCCGGTCGGTCCGGTCTGGCAGCTCCCACCGTTCTACTGCACCTCAGACATCGGCAGGGCATCAGACCGGGACCGACGCGCAGTTGCAAGACAAACTTGAAGAGATCGCACATCTCCAGGAGCAGATTGCTCAACAGGCGACACAACGTAAGCATGCATGTCCGGTCTTCACCTTGGACCTGTTCTAACCTTCGTTTGTCTTCAGCCCGTATACCTCCAGCCCGTATACCTCCTGGCATCAGCAAGGCGATCAATGCCCTGCTTGCCGCCGATCGGCAGTCGAACACGCATGACCTCCAGCTGCGTCAGGTTTTGACTGGACTCATAAACGAGCGCAATAGGTTGACCCGCTTGGAAGCTCATCAGCTTCATCTTCGGGAGCAGCTTGTGCTGGTCCAACAGCAGCAAGCGGAAGGCCTGCTGGACCAGACCACATTGAGCGTTCAAAGCGAAGATCTCGAGAGGCGTCTCACCGAGCTCCGAATTTCGATTCAAGACCAGACCGAGGAGGTCCGGTCTTGTGAACGCAAGTCGAACGATTGGACGCAGGCAGCGAACGGTCGTCGGGAGGTATTAAAAGAATGTCATCAGCGCTTGGTTGACCTGTTGCGTCCTCGTCGGCATCCGGTTGCTGCCTCCAGCGTATACCGGTCTGCGTCGGCCGCCTTGGTGGACCTACACCGGGACCAAGACCAAGGCCGTTCATTAGCCGAAATTGTCCAGCCCGAAATTGCACACAAATCAAAGAAGCGCGCGGACGCGCCGGGTAGCTCGAGGGCGCGGGGCATAGCGCGCGACCCTGAACTCGAAGGGAAGCGTGCGGTGCCCCATAAGCGAGCCAAGACGCAGGCGCTTCTCGTGGTCCCAAGATTGGACGAGGATGACGACAGTAACATCTCCAAAATCAAGCGCCCTCGACCGCCGGTGCTGACCGTGCCAAATATTCAGAGGTCTCGTCCTGGGATGACTCCGGAGAAGACTCCGGTGATTCGGAGTTTGCTGTCCCCATCCCAACCAAGTCGCGAACAAGTCCACATGAAAGTTTTGTTCAAGTTGCATCTACTTCGGAGCAGACCAAGAGGACCGGTCCGCATGGTGGTGTTTCACCACCTCATGCGTCGACAAAGTCAACACCTACGGTCTTTCCTGGGACGTCCAAGCTCCACAAAGATGCTTTGTTGGCCAACGTGGCAATTGACAGTTCTTCCCTTCCGCCACGAACGCGTGAGGATACTTTGCCGTGGTCGCCAGGGCAGATCAGTTGTTTACGCCGGTCCACCATGACCAAGCAACTCCTGGCCCGGTCTTTCTCTCGTCCAGACCATTGGCTTTTCCCGCCGGCGAAGAAGTTCCTGCCGCGTCGGAATGGCGGCAGGACTTGATCACGTCGGCACAGATCTCCTGCTTGTACGCTGACGAGACGTGGAATATTTTCGAGCATCCCGAGCTTGGGTTCATCTTCCACTCGACTCCGTGGGCCAGTGCTTTCATGAGTCGGGTAAAATATTTTAACAATACTCACGCTCAAGCCATCTGGGAGGAATCCCACTATCTGGTGCTTCCCCCGGAACGAGTTCGGCAAGACCCTGGCTTGGCGACCATCCAGAACAAGCGCAAGCGGCGTCGGATCAGAGCGGGTGAGCCTGGCAGTTCCTGTGCCAATATGTTTTGGACGGGATGCTGGCCCACGAGTGAGACGTCGATGTGTTCTTATATCCACTTGTACTTCATATGCCGCGGCGTCGCGTCGAGAAGACCCGGCTGCTGGCTGACGGTGACACATGGTACCCCGGTCTTGGGTGCACTACACCGGTCTTGGACCTCAAAGATGCTTTGGTCCAACTAGACCAACAAGAACCTTGGCGTAACCAGTACCAGGACCAAGTTGAAAAGCATCCGTCGTTTACCGTCGGCCGTCTGTGGGGTGATGGCGAGTGAGGTCGTAAGTAGTCGACCAGATAACACTTAATATATATCATCGTTCTTTTTCACATGTTCGGTCATCAAATCACTTGAGCTAATTCCACCACTTTCTCCAGAGTTGCACTAGACACGTTATCACCAATCTTTCCACTTATATCGCGAGAAAACAATCCACGTTAGTCACTCCACTATTCCAATTCGTCACATATTCACAATACACAATACACAAGACACAAGACCTTCCACCTCTTCACGTCGGTCGGGAAGACCGATGCTACTGCATGTCTTGGTCTTGGTCTTCATGGGTCTGCATCACTGCGAAACGGTTACGACTGACTCGGTCCCGTTCGAATTCTCGTAGTAGTGCTCCAACGTTCAGGTCGGACTCATCGATACAAGTTGTTTCATCATGGTCCTTCCTCGGACCAGATATTCTCGGTGGGTCCGGCCGAACCTGGTCTTCTTGACCAATTGGACATCTAAGACCTTTTCCACTTCAAATTCGTCTTTCTCCAGCGGTCGATCCCAACTGTCCTCCGGCAGTAATGCTTCATCGAAATCAAACCGTTCTGTCTCGTCTACTAGACAGGGCATTTTGGGACGATCAGGAAATTCTCGGACCAGTTTTAACTTGGACACATGTACGATCGGGAAGACCTGTAGTCCGTGCCGGTTGTTACTAGACGGGCAGCGTGTTCACCAATCAGCTCTGCAACACGTAAAGGACCGTGACACATGTGAGCCAGCTTCTTTGCATAGCCCTCCTTCACTCGGTCTAGGTACAACCATACCTTCGCCCCTGGTTCTATACCGTGGGGTTGGACCTGTTCGTTGTTCCGGTCTGCCCCGTCTTGTGTAGCTTGACGTAACTTTTCGTTGACAATTTCTCTTGCATGCTGGTAATGTTTCTGGACCTGCATGCGCCAACGTCGAGAATCACGATCGCGGGTCCGAATGCAGCCAATAGGTATCGCGGCTTCAAGAGTGGATCGGGTGTCCCATCCATACGCAAGATAAAAAGACGTTTCTCCTCGGACCCGATCGGTCGACGAGTTGAGTGCAAACACCAGCCTTTCTGCGTATTCGTCTCCAATCGCGCTGGTCTGGATCGGCAACGTACATCTTGATTGCTCTTGTAATAGTTTGTACCATACGTTCTGCCGATCCATTCGCTTGCGGACGATATGCCATCGTCGAGCTCTGTTTCTGGACCAGCATATTGTTAAACGACCGGAACACCTCGGCCATGAAACCGGGTTCTCGGTCGTGTCTGATGACCTCGCTGGCGCCGAACCTTCGGAACACGCATTCTTCGTAACTTTTGGCGATCTGCCCGGCAGACCGGGACGCACTTGCCTTCGCAATAACTAGACCGGTGAACAGGTCTACCCAGGTCAACAACTCAGTATTGCCATATGTCGATTTAGGCAGCGACGGTATATGGTCCATCACTATGACCTGGAAAGGGTAGGTAGCTTCGATATTTCCGGGCGATTGCCCCTTGATTACCGGTCTACCCTTTCCGGTCTCGCAATCCGTACAACAACCCACATATTTCTGTACACTTCGGAAAAGACCTCTCCAGTGAAAGTGGGACCTGATCTTGTGATATGTTCTGCCTATTCCCTGATTTCCCCCTTCTAGACTCACATGGTAGTGATGGAGGACATCCGGCTGCAGCAACTCAGGTATCACCAATTTCGCCAATCGGTCCCGGTCTGCACTGTCTTGGTCGGCATCGCCGCAGTAATATAGTAAACCATCCTCATCCACTTCGTAACTGTCTGCGATCTTGGCACATTCTTTTGCTTGACCATTCGTCAACTTAGACAATTCACCGCGCAGGTAGGTCTTCAAATTCACAATCCATTCTTCTTCGTCCTGCGCCTTGAGGATCAGTTCTGCCCTTAGTCGTTCCACAACAGATTCACTCAACCGTTCCTTTGGGAACGGTTGGTGGGACTTACGAGCTTTCGGTCTAGTCGCGACTATCACATGCACCTGGTCCGGAGCTTCCTTGGGTCCGATCACCTCGGGGAGCCTGTTTATATTCATCAATTCATCAAGAACGGCCTCCTCGGTGATCGTAGCCCCTGTCTGGTCTTGCATGGCCTTGGTCGCGAGGTAGTCGGCGCTTCTGTTCCAGTCCCGTTTCACGTGCAACAGCTCGTGGTTGGAACGGTCTTTCAATGCCTTCATTACCCGATCATTTAGCGTCCTTAGTCGTGGGGCCTTGCAGTCGATCTCTCCGGTGACCTGTCTGATCACTAGATTCGAGTCACCACATATGATGACTCGCCCCTTCTCTTGCGACGACAGCAGGTCCAGAAATAGAAGTAGACCTCGGTACTCCGCCTCGTTAACCGTAATATCCGGCGTGAAATCAGCAGTGGCTGCAACTATAGACCATTGTGGCAACTTCCACACTATAGCACTATAGGCGCCGACCTTCTTCTTCACGCTTGCTGATCCGTCAAAACTTAAGACCAAGAGCTCTTCATCATGGTCGACGGTCGGTGGCGGTCTCGAAACTGACTGCCGAGGTTGATTCCTCGGGTCAATCGCTATCAATGCCTCGTCACTTCAGACCGAGGGGTGATACTGGCAGCTAATGTGCCCAATATCTCTTCCTCGCCCCTGGTGCACTTAACGACCTCGAGAGTCCACTGCGACAAGACCGCCGACCATCTGCCTAGACGTCCGTCCACCCCATTGGCTGATAATATCCAGGCCAAAGTAGACCGCCTTGAAAGGACCTTTATAGGTCGGCCGACCAGCAGGTTGTAACACATATTCAGAATTCGTAGCAACGCCAGAACTTCTTTCTCGACAATTCCATAGTTCACTTCATTTGGCCTCAGCGTTCTGCTCGTGAACGTGACCAGATGGTACACACCATCATGATCTTGTACTAGAGTGGCCTAAATGGCCCACTGACTAGCATATACAATAATGGTCGGGACCTTTTCGGGATCGAAATGCTTCAAAATCGGTTACGTCGCCATCTTAACCTTCAACATACCAAAAGCAAACTTTGCACGCTTCATATGGTATTCGGCCTCCACTTGCGGACAATCTGCAGCAAGACCAGAGTCGGCGCCCCCATGTAAAGTTGCCCGGTCCTCTTCGCGCAACATACGGTAGTCCACTTCCCGGAGCTCATACAACACAGCCGCGTAGATAGCAAAATCATCGATGAAGCGGCTGTAGTAGTTTAAAATTCCTAGGAAGGACTGCATTACCTTCAGAGACTTGGGAAACGGGAGGTTGATTAACGAATCCAGGTCCTTAGGATTAGCCTCTAGACCATTGTTCGAGACCATATGGCCTAAATAGGCGACCTTGGACATACCCCAAAAACTTTCACGGCGATAATAGATAGGTTCCAGCGGTCGCATGTCTCCAACAATCGTTCAACCTTCTCGCACAGATCTTTCCATGACGAGGCAGGTATCAGAATGTCGTCGATGTACGACCGCCTCCCTAGAACGGACGGTCTTCTTCCCCGATCGGGTTCACCCTCTGTAAACACATCATAACTGTCGGCAGGGTCCCGATCGGTCTTGATTTTGAAGTGTCCGTACAGTGCGTTGTCTATCAACTATTGATATATCTGGGGTGCTTTCTTCAGACCGAACGGCATACGGTTCCACTCGAAAAGACCAAATGGTGTCACAAATGCGGAAATCTCACGTACTCGATCAGTCATCGAGACCACCCAAAATCCACTTGCCATGTCCAGCGAACAATACCACAAGGTCTTTTCGAGGTCTTCCAACAGATCATTAATCAGCGGCATCGGGTAAACCATGAGTTTAGTCAACCGATTTACCAGCCGATAGTCGATGCACAACCTAATTTCGAAGCCGTTCTTCTTGATAACAATTACGATCGGCGAGGCCCATGGCGAGGTCGACGGTCTAATAATCTGGGTAGCCAACAGTCCTTTGATAAGATCAGAAAGCTTTTCCCGGTACTGTGGCGCCACGCGTCGACATCGCTGAGCAATCGGCTTGGCATCTCCAACGTCAATATCGCAAATCGCACCACGGGCTGCAGGTGGTAAGGCGTTGCCCTTTCCGATCAGCAGATGTCTTTTCTTCCATATGATATTCTTCAACTGCTCGATCTGGTCTGGACTGTTAAGGTCTTGATCACCCACTTGTAAATCATCCATTGTAACTTCGGAAGAGTCGGCAGACACTTCAGGGAGGACTGCCATTTGGCTTCCAGCTCCTGAATGTACTGTTCCCCGCCTTCATGTATACAGACTTGTTCATCTTCTGGGGTGATATCACCTAGACCATCTGGACCGGCTGAACGCCCCTGGTCTTGACCGACGGGCTGTCCTTCACTGATATCGGTCTGATTAGGAATACCGTCATGGTCCGACCTAGCAACTTCATGTTCCCCTTCTTCCGTTTCTTTCTCCGCTGTCGCCTGGTCTTGTGCTGACACCACGTTGACTAGCCTCGGCTCGTCTACCTGATGGTCCACCGTTCCTGGTGACTGCGGCGCCTTTCTTCGGACCAACATCTTTTTTGGGGTGACATAACTTGGTCTTTCCACTAAAGGTGAGGTATCCTCTTCCACCGACCCATCATCGCTGATAAGATCGGTGGTCGATTGGTACGCCAGGTTTTGCCACTCGACATACCGCCTCGACCCAATCGAGACGAACCCCATCTTCCTTGGTACCTTCCCTTCTGCTAACCACATGCCGACAATAGTGTTATTGTCCAGTGTCAGCGGCTTGTCACCAATATTGGTAACACGGACAAAATCACGTCGACCAGCACTCTTTACGAAAGTCGAGACCCACCGATCGCCCCTGGTCAACCATAACTTCCTCGAACGGAAACCTTTCTCAACCGGGGTATCGGCAGACCGACCAACTGGGATAGTGAGGTCTTGGTCCCACCGGACCAGATCGGTATACGACCCATACAGAGGTCTTCGACCAGCCAACTGGACCTGGACCTCATCCGGGAGCGTAAGCACTCCATGTGACAGGTCTAGGTGAATACCAGCTGGGACCATGAAATCCATTCCTAGTAAAGCGTCTTGACCAGCCAACTTGCCAACCCAAGCGCTGAAAAAGTAGACCAGCGATCCCGACAAAGTAATTTTCACACGCGTTCTTCCTTCGGTCATATAAGAGTTTTCACCGATCCCGACGCATTCTTGTCTCTGGGTATCGTCTATACGACATCCGACCTTACGAGCAAAGGCGGAGTCGATTATCGAGACTTCAGCCCCAGAGTCGAACAACATCGTCGCTTTCTGGTTATTAATCTTGCCACAGGCTTTCGCCTGCTTGAACCATTTATCAGGCGCGTGATACTTCCAGTATCCGCGGGATTATCCAAGCAGCAAGTCCAACTGCTTAACCACCTTGGTCCGGGAGTACTCATCGGTCTTCAGACTGTAGACCGGATGGTCTCGGTCAAAGCAATTTGGAATAGAACGTGTAATTGTCGGTCTTATCCTCCTTGCCGACATATGCATAGATGTGAACCGTAGAACGCTCGGCTCGATCCAGATTCCAACCTGGCGAGCGTTCTAGTTTAACATCTTTTCTGCGTCCGGCGGCAGCATCTCCGCGTGCTTGTCCGGCACGTACCACTTGCGCATCATGTTAAAAAATTCTTCAATCTTGCAGTGGCCGGCCTCGTAGATCTCTACACATGACTTGCATACGAAGAGGCAGTGGTCCGTCGGGTGGCCGCGTCTCTCGCACTTCTTGCACACCATCTTCTTCCAGCAGTTTGGACCATCATGTTTGCTCGACCCACAGTGGGAGCACTTCTGACGAGGTCGGTCTGGATCGGACTTGCCGACGTTCCTTCCCTTCCGGTCCACCTGGTCGGACTTCGACTTGGTCTTCGGGGCAGGTCCCGCAACATAGACGTAACGATACTGGTCTTCATCGGATGACTCCTGGCTGGATGGACTTCCACTTTCCCCTTCTGACCCCGTGCTGTCATCAGCTACAATTGCCTCGACCGCTCGGTTCGGTCTGGTCCAAGGTCTCTTTACCGGATCGGTCTGGGTCTTGGAACAATAACGACCTGATTCACCAGCGGTCTTCGCTCTCATACTACGCGACTGTTGTAACGTCCGCTGGGTCTGTTCGACTTCTCCCGCATCCTTAAGACGCAGTAGAGTAAGCTGGTCCGCCAGTTCTTGATCGTCAAGGGTACTAATATAGTGACCCACATGTTCTAAGGCGTCACCGTTCGGCGGGTTATTCTCTTTGATTGTTATGCCGGCGCGAAGTGCAGCCACGTTCAACCGATGCAAATACTCGATCGGTGTTTCGTCGGCCCGCTTCTGCATATGGTGGTACTTACGGGCGCTTGAAAATCCGGAGTTACAATATTGACCTTCAAACTCCGCACATAACAGGTCCCAGTCAGACCGGACGCCCCGACCCAACTGTTGAATCCAGTT
>CM047585.1:15119220-15150833 GCA_026184515.1 Peronosclerospora sorghi
CGCCGAACCTTCGGAACACGCATTCTTCGTAACTTTTGGCGATCTGCCCGGCAGACCGGGACGCACTTGCCTTCGCAATAACTAGACCGGTGAACAGGTCTACCCAGGTCAACAACTCAGTATTGCCATATGTCGATTTAGGCAGCGACGGTATATGGTCCATCACTATGACCTGGAAAGGGTAGGTAGCTTCGATATTTCCGGGCGATTGCCCCTTGATTACCGGTCTACCCTTTCCGGTCTCGCAATCCGTACAACAACCCACATATTTCTGTACACTTCGGAAAAGACCTCTCCAGTGAAAGTGGGACCTGATCTTGTGATATGTTCTGCCTATTCCCTGATTTCCCCCTTCTAGACTCACATGGTAGTGATGGAGGACATCCGGCTGCAGCAACTCAGGTATCACCAATTTCGCCAATCGGTCCCGGTCTGCACTGTCTTGGTCGGCATCGCCGCAGTAATATAGTAAACCATCCTCATCCACTTCGTAACTGTCTGCGATCTTGGCACATTCTTTTGCTTGACCATTCGTCAACTTAGACAATTCACCGCGCAGGTAGGTCTTCAAATTCACAATCCATTCTTCTTCGTCCTGCGCCTTGAGGATCAGTTCTGCCCTTAGTCGTTCCACAACAGATTCACTCAACCGTTCCTTTGGGAACGGTTGGTGGGACTTACGAGCTTTCGGTCTAGTCGCGACTATCACATGCACCTGGTCCGGAGCTTCCTTGGGTCCGATCACCTCGGGGAGCCTGTTTATATTCATCAATTCATCAAGAACGGCCTCCTCGGTGATCGTAGCCCCTGTCTGGTCTTGCATGGCCTTGGTCGCGAGGTAGTCGGCGCTTCTGTTCCAGTCCCGTTTCACGTGCAACAGCTCGTGGTTGGAACGGTCTTTCAATGCCTTCATTACCCGATCATTTAGCGTCCTTAGTCGTGGGGCCTTGCAGTCGATCTCTCCGGTGACCTGTCTGATCACTAGATTCGAGTCACCACATATGATGACTCGCCCCTTCTCTTGCGACGACAGCAGGTCCAGAAATAGAAGTAGACCTCGGTACTCCGCCTCGTTAACCGTAATATCCGGCGTGAAATCAGCAGTGGCTGCAACTATAGACCATTGTGGCAACTTCCACACTATAGCACTATAGGCGCCGACCTTCTTCTTCACGCTTGCTGATCCGTCAAAACTTAAGACCAAGAGCTCTTCATCATGGTCGACGGTCGGTGGCGGTCTCGAAACTGACTGCCGAGGTTGATTCCTCGGGTCAATCGCTATCAATGCCTCGTCACTTCAGACCGAGGGGTGATACTGGCAGCTAATGTGCCCAATATCTCTTCCTCGCCCCTGGTGCACTTAACGACCTCGAGAGTCCACTGCGACAAGACCGCCGACCATCTGCCTAGACGTCCGTCCACCCCATTGGCTGATAATATCCAGGCCAAAGTAGACCGCCTTGAAAGGACCTTTATAGGTCGGCCGACCAGCAGGTTGTAACACATATTCAGAATTCGTAGCAACGCCAGAACTTCTTTCTCGACAATTCCATAGTTCACTTCATTTGGCCTCAGCGTTCTGCTCGTGAACGTGACCAGATGGTACACACCATCATGATCTTGTACTAGAGTGGCCTAAATGGCCCACTGACTAGCATATACAATAATGGTCGGGACCTTTTCGGGATCGAAATGCTTCAAAATCGGTTACGTCGCCATCTTAACCTTCAACATACCAAAAGCAAACTTTGCACGCTTCATATGGTATTCGGCCTCCACTTGCGGACAATCTGCAGCAAGACCAGAGTCGGCGCCCCCATGTAAAGTTGCCCGGTCCTCTTCGCGCAACATACGGTAGTCCACTTCCCGGAGCTCATACAACACAGCCGCGTAGATAGCAAAATCATCGATGAAGCGGCTGTAGTAGTTTAAAATTCCTAGGAAGGACTGCATTACCTTCAGAGACTTGGGAAACGGGAGGTTGATTAACGAATCCAGGTCCTTAGGATTAGCCTCTAGACCATTGTTCGAGACCATATGGCCTAAATAGGCGACCTTGGACATACCCCAAAAACTTTCACGGCGATAATAGATAGGTTCCAGCGGTCGCATGTCTCCAACAATCGTTCAACCTTCTCGCACAGATCTTTCCATGACGAGGCAGGTATCAGAATGTCGTCGATGTACGACCGCCTCCCTAGAACGGACGGTCTTCTTCCCCGATCGGGTTCACCCTCTGTAAACACATCATAACTGTCGGCAGGGTCCCGATCGGTCTTGATTTTGAAGTGTCCGTACAGTGCGTTGTCTATCAACTATTGATATATCTGGGGTGCTTTCTTCAGACCGAACGGCATACGGTTCCACTCGAAAAGACCAAATGGTGTCACAAATGCGGAAATCTCACGTACTCGATCAGTCATCGAGACCACCCAAAATCCACTTGCCATGTCCAGCGAACAATACCACAAGGTCTTTTCGAGGTCTTCCAACAGATCATTAATCAGCGGCATCGGGTAAACCATGAGTTTAGTCAACCGATTTACCAGCCGATAGTCGATGCACAACCTAATTTCGAAGCCGTTCTTCTTGATAACAATTACGATCGGCGAGGCCCATGGCGAGGTCGACGGTCTAATAATCTGGGTAGCCAACAGTCCTTTGATAAGATCAGAAAGCTTTTCCCGGTACTGTGGCGCCACGCGTCGACATCGCTGAGCAATCGGCTTGGCATCTCCAACGTCAATATCGCAAATCGCACCACGGGCTGCAGGTGGTAAGGCGTTGCCCTTTCCGATCAGCAGATGTCTTTTCTTCCATATGATATTCTTCAACTGCTCGATCTGGTCTGGACTGTTAAGGTCTTGATCACCCACTTGTAAATCATCCATTGTAACTTCGGAAGAGTCGGCAGACACTTCAGGGAGGACTGCCATTTGGCTTCCAGCTCCTGAATGTACTGTTCCCCGCCTTCATGTATACAGACTTGTTCATCTTCTGGGGTGATATCACCTAGACCATCTGGACCGGCTGAACGCCCCTGGTCTTGACCGACGGGCTGTCCTTCACTGATATCGGTCTGATTAGGAATACCGTCATGGTCCGACCTAGCAACTTCATGTTCCCCTTCTTCCGTTTCTTTCTCCGCTGTCGCCTGGTCTTGTGCTGACACCACGTTGACTAGCCTCGGCTCGTCTACCTGATGGTCCACCGTTCCTGGTGACTGCGGCGCCTTTCTTCGGACCAACATCTTTTTTGGGGTGACATAACTTGGTCTTTCCACTAAAGGTGAGGTATCCTCTTCCACCGACCCATCATCGCTGATAAGATCGGTGGTCGATTGGTACGCCAGGTTTTGCCACTCGACATACCGCCTCGACCCAATCGAGACGAACCCCATCTTCCTTGGTACCTTCCCTTCTGCTAACCACATGCCGACAATAGTGTTATTGTCCAGTGTCAGCGGCTTGTCACCAATATTGGTAACACGGACAAAATCACGTCGACCAGCACTCTTTACGAAAGTCGAGACCCACCGATCGCCCCTGGTCAACCATAACTTCCTCGAACGGAAACCTTTCTCAACCGGGGTATCGGCAGACCGACCAACTGGGATAGTGAGGTCTTGGTCCCACCGGACCAGATCGGTATACGACCCATACAGAGGTCTTCGACCAGCCAACTGGACCTGGACCTCATCCGGGAGTGTAAGCACTCCATGTGACAGGTCTAGGCGAATACCAGCTGGGACCATGAAATCCATACCTAGTAAAGCGTCCTGACCAGCCAACTTGCCAACCCAAGCGCTGAAAAAGTAGACCAGCGATCCCGACAAAGTAATTTTCACACGCGTTCTTCCTTCGGTCATATAAGAGTTTTCGCCGATCCCGACGCATTCTTGTCTCTGGGTATCGTCTATACGACATCCGACCTTACGAGCAAAGGCGGAGTCGATTATCGATACTTCAGCTCCAGAGTCGAACAACATCGTCGCCTTCTGGTTATTAATCTTGCCACAGGCTTTCGCCTGCTTGAACCATTTATCAGGCGCGTGATACTTCCAGTATCCGCGGGATTCTCCAGGCAGCAAGTCCAACTGCATAACCACCTTAGTCCGGGAGTACTCATCGGTCTTCAGACTGTAGACCGGATGGTCTCGGTCGACGCAATTTGGAATAGAACGTGTATTGTCGGTCTTATCCTCCTTGCCGACATATGCATAGATGTGAACCGTAGAACGCTCGGCTCGATCCAGATTCCAACCTGGCGAGCGTTCTAGTTTAACATCTTTTCTGCGTCCGGCGGCAGCATCTCCGCGTGCTTGTCCGGCACGTACCACTTGCGCATCATGTTAAAAAATTCTTCAATCTTGCAGTGGCCGGCCTCGTAGATCTCTACACATGACTTGCATACGAAGAGGCAGTGGTCCGTCGGGTGGCCGCGTCTCTCGCACTTCTTGCACACCATCTTCTTCCAGCAGTTTGGACCATCATGTTTGCTCGACCCACAGTGGGAGCACTTCTGACGAGGTCGGTCTGGATCGGACTTGCCGACGTTCCTTCCCTTCCGGTCCACCTGGTCGGACTTCGACTTGGTCTTCGGGGCAGGTCCCGCAACATAGACGTAACGATACTGGTCTTCATCGGATGACTCCTGGCTGGATGGACTTCCACTTTCCCCTTCTGACCCCGTGCTGTCATCAGCTACAATTGCCTCGACCGCTCGGTTCGGTCTGGTCCAAGGTCTCTTTACCGGATCGGTCTGGGTCTTGGAACAATAACGACCTGATTCACCAGCGGTCTTCGCTCTCATACTACGCGACTGTTGTAACGTCCGCTGGGTCTGTTCGACTTCTCCCGCATCCTTAAGACGCAGTAGAGTAAGCTGGTCCGCCAGTTCTTGATCGTCAAGGGTACTAATATAGTGACCCACATGTTCTAAGGCGTCACCGTTCGGCGGGTTATTCTCTTTGATTGTTATGCCGGCGCGAAGTGCAGCCACGTTCAACCGATGCAAATACTCGATCGGTGTTTCGTCGGCCCGCTTCTGCATATGGTGGTACTTACGGGCGCTTGAAAATCCGGAGTTACAATATTGACCTTCAAACTCCGCACATAACAGGTCCCAGTCAGACCGGACGCCCCGACCCAACTGTTGAATCCAGTTTGCAGCCTGTCTCCCTTTTAACAAATCCCGGAAGATTAAACAACGTTCGCCTTTTGGGGTCTGGTATCGCAGAAACGCAGACTTGACCCGACTGAACCAAGACCGGGCCTGGTCTTCATCAGCATCCTTGCCGGTGAAGTCCTTGAGGTCGGTCGTCGCGGCCATACGGATGCACGGAATCGCAGCAGATCCAAAGTCGTAGGCATTAGTGGAGCCTAGGTTAGCCTTGCGCACCTTGCCTGCGCCTGTACCATCTGACCCACCATGGTCGTCAAGACCGCCGACCGACTCCATATCACAGTCACTTGTCTCGCTTGGTCTACGCGGTCTTGCCGGTTGCGGCTTGCGCCTTCCCTTTCCGGTTGGTTTATCACTTCTAATAGGCTTATCCATAGATGTTACCGATTCCATATCCACATCTTTGCAAACATTGACACTTTGACAGGTAGACCGGTCTTGGACATGTGGGCGCATAGGTGGTCTAACCCGTTCTTCCATGAAACGTTGCATTATCGTCTCAAACATGACTTGGACGTTGGCTGGCGTCATGGGAAACGTGTTGATATCCTCCTTTTGCGGAACTGAGGCCTGTGGGGCTTGCTGGAGCCCCGACTGGCAAGCAGCCCCTTGCTACCGCATGTCCCTTTTTTGTTCAGACCGGGCATGGTCCACCCCCATGGTCATCCGCTCGACACCGGTCTCCAACTCTGATGAGCTGTTCGAGGCCGGTGGAGACTGGTAGATCGATTCATCATCGGAACCAATGTCAACAAGCTCTGTGGAGGCTTCGGCAACCTTCATTGCCGTGGTGGGAGTTGGGCGGCGAACCGCCCCCACCAGTGGCACCAAACGGTCGTGGAGGTCCGACATCGACGCCTCCAGTCTCCAAGCATCAAATTCAAACAATTTATTGACACCGGCGGGGTTCTGCATTTTAATGCCAACCTCCGCCAACATCGCCACCAAACTCTTGACGATCAGTAATGGTCGATCACTCTGGATCGGCTCGGTAGTGGGACCAAGAAGACGGTCGGGGATATGGAATTCCAACACCCGAAAGACCTGGTTTTGGCGAACAAATCGCTTCAATTCAAAAACATAATACATCTTGTCCAGGTCTTGTTCGGTGATAGCCTCATCCCCGACCTTCGACTTTTCTTCGAAGTCGTATTGGTCGGGTGGCATTCCCAGCCCTTTTCTGGGCACCTTGGGTACCTTGGGTACTTTAGGGAGGTAGACCGGATCGTTCCAGTCAGCCTCCAAGTAATTTTCATCTTTTAGTTTTCCATCAATTTTTTCATTCATACACATAGGATCAGGACCAAAGTCCTGATCCTTTCCGGAACTATAGCAAGACCTGCTATAGTCCCGATCGGCTCCGGTGGGAGCCTTTTGGGGAGGAAAAAACTTATTAATCCCGATCTGGTCCTCCGCCAGGCCAGATCGGACATCGCCATCTTTATCAACAACGAGAACGTAAGGCGATAGCCTTTCCTGACGTCCTCTCCAGAACGACTCCATATTCAAATCATTCAAATCTTCGAATCCAATTTTTGATGGAATATCAGCACGGTGATATCCACGATCACCAAGTGATCCGGGCACGCGCACCATTGTGGTGGAGTCAAGTTCGAAATCGAAAACATTAGCATCGATAACCTGACTACCACCATCGCGCCCAGCCTTCCAACTTTCGGAGGGGGTACTCCGCGGACCACCACTCGAGATCTGGTCCGATCGTCCGCTGCAAGCAGACGACCGGTCGTCATCAGAACCCACTTGGTCCGATTGTTTAGTGTCCATCTCACCTTGTGTACCCGATGGAATGGGCTAGTTACACACTCGGTGGATCGGGATCGCAAATTGGATCGATGCGGTCTTGAATATAGAAGACCGATCTGGGTAGGTATCTCTGGGGCGGAACTCTTCACCCCAGACACAAACAGACCAAAAACACTTCCAAGAGATAACTTCCAATAGGTCGATCGTCCAAACGATCAAGACCTGACCAATACGAAATAATAGAGGGTAGACCGACCGTTCCGGTCTAGCCCCTGACCAATACGAAACAAGACCAAAACCGGTCTAGTTTCCAACCAATATTAAAACAAGCCAATATGTCCGCGTAAAGACCCAATATGCTCGTGAGACTCCACAAACGATATCTCCACGCCAAGACCAATCCAGTGAATAGAACGTTCCAAACGTACTTGAGTTGAGGTGTTGAGATCGCCAAATCGTACTCCCGTCGAGGGACTTCCGGTGGGCCAAAGTGCGCGTGCGGCGCGTCCAGACCGGGTATAATGGGCGAGAGGGGATAATTCGACCCTCTGCCCCCAAACACTCCGCGGCGGGCGGAGGCGACTAGTGTACGAAAAGGGAAGAACGGCGACCCCTAGCTGTGGTGTGAACCAAGACCAAAGGATTTCTACTTAGAAAAATCCTGCAACCAAAATACTTCTACTTTGAAAAACCACAACTAAAAAACTACTACCCTATAGTCCCTAAATGTACCCCCACAAAAATATGTAAAATACCGAAAGTCGGGTGACTCACCAAAACTTGCGTTCTTGACACTTCTTGAGTCTGATAGGCTGAAAATCCCCCCTTTTTTAAACCAATCCGAAATTAGACCAAATGCCTTGACGAGACTTGAACAGAAGTGTGCCAAATTCTGGGCACGCTTCTCCACATATATATGTGATTACCTCCTGACCAACGAATGCAGCAGGTCTTGGACGCCCTCCAATGTCACTAGCTTGGGGGAGGGTCCTCCTTCTTTCGCTTAAGAGTGGCGACTGTGAGCCACGATAGTTGGATACTATGTCTCTTTCTGTTTTTTTGATGAGGTCTCTTGTACGTCAACCACGTTCTTACATGTCTCAAAGATCTCAATAGCTTCCATAATATTGAGTCTTGGCTTCATCTTCCCCAGCTCCACAGCCCTGTTTTCGATGATACTCATAAGAAACTTCAAATCTGACAGTCTCTTTCTTGCGTTGCGTGTCTCGAGATCTGTTGGCTGCAGGGATTTAAGGGGAGGTACCCGATGGTCAGGGTCGCCGCAGCACCAGAGCTGCCAGACCTGTGAGACGCTACCGGTTGGGAGTGCAAATCCTTGAGGGAAGAGATGAAACTTGCCACCCGAAAAGAAGAGGCTGCGGCCACGATCCTCACCAGCCTCTTGCTGATGATGATTGCCAGCTGGTTGCTCATTAAGGTTTGCCTCCTCTGCATCAGCACCACCGTCCTGCCTTGTTTGTTGATTCCCAAGCACAACGGTGGCGCTAGCCCGTAATCAATCCATTAGAGCACTCTTCAGTCCGTCTGTTGTGACCGTTCCTGCTCCAATAGCTCGGTCTTCGAGTTCACGGACTATTCTTGTCACTACCTCTGCCACAATGTCCTTGGCGTGCACACTCTGCAGACGTATACCCTCGTCCACTTTGGAAGAAACCGTGCTGAAAGAATGCATCATTGAGACGTGAGGCGATACACCGGTGGCACGAAGGCCCTCTTCTGGATCGGGAAGTGTACAGACTACACAGTCTTCAAGTTCCTGAATTAATTCTGCGTCACTTCTAAATGGAATAGTCTTTAAAAGAGGGTGTCCTGCTGGGACAGTTCTCTTGAGGTAATCTCTGTGAAAAATAACTGATGCGAGAGCATGCTCCGCAATAAGGCGAAGATTGGCTGGCAAACCAGGAAAGCAGAGGTCCAAGGCGCGATTGATAGTGTCTGTACTGCCGTTTATAAAGCGAGGAGGCAGCAGTGCAAAGTCCGGTCTATCCGAGGGCAAGCCACAAACTGTCCTCCCGACGTACATGTCTCCTGCGGCCTCATATCTAATATAAGTGTCTTGAACTCCCCCTAGGGCCCATCCAGACCTAAGATGTATTGAAGTAGATGATGGGCAGGCAGTGGAACATGATGAGGCGTATGTTGCGGCTCCTTTCTTTACAGAGTGCGACCCGAGATCTTTCGCCATTACAGAACTTCTGTCTAGCTCTCTTACCACTTCTAGCAGCTCCAAACACCGTTGAAGGATCTTCCTGAATCTGTCGTACTGGCTGTTACCAGGGAATAGCTTCTTCTGCTTGCTCCCAAAGGGAAGCACAGCCAATATAAGCTCAAAGAGAGGATCGGACATACATCTGGCACCATAGGGTTTGCGTAGACATGTCTGGCGTCTCGAGGTCGCTCTCCCATTTGATCATTTTTCATATGGGCAAAGTAGATCTTCAGAGCATCCTCAGAGAACTCCATGTGCTCGAAGCAGACAGAGAAGGCGTTTCCAGCCCGGTACATCAGGTTCCAGCATAATATAAGAAAGGTGCGGGCGAAAATATACTCTCGAGAAGATACGCGCAGCATTTCCAATGCCAAGTACTCGTAAAGAGGAAAAGGTAAAGGGTATTTCCCAACCTTACATCTGCCATCACCCCCACTGATAGCAACAGCTGTGCGCCGTTTCAATCCTCGGTAATGGTTCTGCAACTCTGTCTCCAGCGTCCTAGACATATCCAGACCGTGATCGCGGAAGAGGTTGAACAAAGCAGCGCGATGAGAGTTGAAGGTAGAGTACCCCGGTCGCTCGCCATCCTTCTTGGTCAGAGAGACTATCCAGGTCATAATGTCCTTCGCTGTTAACTCATGAAACTTGATAGGAGGTAACTCTGAACTGCCCACTAGCACTTTCCTCACAGAACGCGTAAGAGATAGACCCGTTTGCTGGAGCCGCTGAATAGCGTCCTTGAACTGCTCAGTGAGCAGATGTTGTTTGTTCATGGAGAGCCATTCCAACAACTTTTGGGTTGAATTCAGATAGACGTTTCGGGATTTAGGCGCAACAGTGTTAGCCCGAATATCCGCAACCTCTGTCTCCCACGCTGATAGGTCCATTTTCTCACTGCCCTACGCGGCTGGTTTGTGGCCCAGAAAATTTAGTTGTGATCAGTCTTCCCCTGCAGCTCTCGTACGAATGAATGGTGACGGTAAGCGAATGTTGGCATTTTATGAACTGGTGAATCCCTTCTGTCCAGTAGCTCCCTCAAAACGAAAGTTGTCAGTCTGGAAAATTTCGGAGAATTGGTTTTTTTGGGGGGGGAATTGATCGGGCCACACCCCAAAAAGTCCCCCCCCCCTCCCTCCCTTTTATGTCCAAATGCGGCAAATATGGATAAGGTTTGGGCTTCAAAACTGAACCTTTAACTTATGCTACATAGCTTAATTAAGTTGACATCGGGGACCGACTTGAACGAGCATGCACGGGATGAAATTTACTGCACGAGCCAAGTCTTTGACATTGCTTCGCACGCATTGACGAGTGTTGAGGCTCATGGATCGATCGATGACAGTGTGCAAGCGTGGGAAACGCGCTTAGTGAAACGTTTGCGTGACTTTTGTTGCGTTCACTGCTAACGTGTGGGTCATTTTGGTTAGCTCCCAAGTACTCGGAAGATACCAAGGACAAGATTCTGGAGCTACGGAACCATCAAGAAGCTGTACCCGCGCTGCTGTTTGCTCCGGATGGACAAAGTACGAAGAAAAGAGGTAAGACGATTGGATCACGCCTCGTATGCTCCCGTTTTGTCTTTTCCACAGCGTTGTATCGACATCATCGGCAGAGAAATCGATTCGAAGCTTTTGACACGCTTGGAAATCCAATCTGGGCCGAGATGTGAGCGCACGAGTAAGGGAGAAAGCACTAGACTTGTGTTGACAACGACTGACGTTCTTGTTGGGTGCTTTAGCCATCCCGTAAATCGTAGCCATGAGTTATCTGCCAAGGTGTTTGCAAGTGGTGATGACCAAGGTTGCATTAAGATCTGGGACACACGGCAACATCGCTGTTTGGAATAGTTTAAGGAGCATATACGGTCTGTCTACTATTCTCTCTCTCTCTCTCTCTCTCTCTCTCTGCAGATAAACAAGTACTCTCCTAACACTTGCTATTTTTTGCAGGACTACATTTCTGGCTTTGCGACGAACCCTGCCAAAGATCCTTTACTTGCAACAAGTGGCAACGGACGATTGAGTGCCTATGACTTGCGTAAAAACAACGTACTAGCTGGCAAGAGCGACGAGTTGGACGACGAATGGTTGTCTGTTGCAGTGTGATCAAGAATGGACGCAAAATTGTGTGTGGCTCACGAGACGGCGTGCTTGTGATTTTTAGCTGAGGTACGTGGGGTGATATGTCCGATCGCTTCCCTGGTCATCCGGACTCTGTTGAAGCTTTGCTTCAAGTTGATGAAGATACGGTGCTAACTGGATCAAGGGATGGAATCGTTCGGTACGGTTGGCAATTCGGTTTATCAAACTTTATCGCTAAGAGTGGTCCTTTTACCTTAAACATGGCGCTGTGTGTAGGGGTCATGCACCTTTATCCGACTAGATTGTTGGGACTACGAGGCGACCACGAAGATTTTCCTGTCGAAAGATTAAAGTTTTCGCACGACAAGAGGATCCTTGACAGCACGTCACACACACACACAAAGAAGGTGGCACGTTTGGGATGTTGGATATCTGTTTGAGCTAGACGAGACAACGTGGAGGAGGTTGGACACTAGAGACAAGAAGGAGGAAAAAGGGACCCATCGCCGAGTATTGCTACGGCCAATGAAAAGTTCTTTTCCGACTTGTAGCCGGCTGAGCTGTGAAGTGAGCCCCAACTAGTTGACCTCGCAGCATGACCGTCTTTGTCACGTATACTAGAAAAGGTTCATCTCGTGGTCCAGTTTCATTTCGCCACTGGTGCGTTTGAGACTTTTTGCGTTCTTGACAGGCCACAAAACAGTGGCAAAAACGTCATTGCGAATGTCAACTTAATGAAGCTATGTAGCATAAGTGAAAGGTTCAGTTTTGATGCCCAAACCTTATCCATATTTGCCGCATTTGGACATAAAAGGGAGGGAAAGGGGGGGTTGTCGGGCGCCGGATGTGGCTTGATGATGGTCGTATTTTGACGGTTCAGATTTCATGTACAAACACTAAACTGGCCACCATGGACGCTCTCCTGATTCGTCCAAAACCGATGCTTTTTCACCTAGTCCTCGCCCTCTTAATATTGTTTTTACGAAAAAGTGTTTGTTTTTTTCCAGCGACCAGCATGTCGAAACTCAATCCGAACGCGGGCGAGTGGGTCCCTACGTACGTGTCCCATGCCTTTCCTTCTGTGCTGCTCCACTCTCTCGAGATGGCCAAAATCTCACCGTCCAAATTCTCGTTCCCGTCCAGTTTCTCGGCTCCACTTCCTGATGCGTCTCTCCCTGTCGACACGGAGAAACCGAGCCGCAGTGTGAACAGGAGGAGCCTCGAGATGAAAGTGGAGCCTGACGGGCCCGTGGCAGCGATGGCATCCAATCCAGTCGCAAATACGTCGGCGCGCGCCGTCTGTGATGTAGGAGACATTTGTTTGGGACACGCAGGAAAAAAGATAAAGACGAGTTGATGAAAAACGAAACTTGTGCTTTTTGTTTCGTCGAGTAGGAGCGGGTTTCGCCATGCCAGGAGCGTTTCATCTACTCGAAAGAGTATTTGCTGGCGGTAGGGGGTTTCTTTTCCTATGTAAAAACGAATGTTTTTGACGTTTCAACGTTTGCTACAACCCAGTTTCAACCGTTAGGTGATCACATTCTACCCCATCTGCCCACGGTCGTGCGCAATCCAACGCCACCTAAAGTAAAACCAATGGTTTTACCATCCCCTGTAAAAAAAAACACCCCCACCACTAACACTCATTGTCTTCGCGACCCCACTCCTGCAGCCACTTGGTGCCACGATTCAAGGCAAACGCGTCTATACCGTCGCCGAGCTGCTCCAGGCAAGTGTCGTCGCATGGATTCTTTTCCATGCGCATGGGTTTTGTCAACTGTGTTTTTTTTATCATGGCGTGTGTTTTTTTTTTGTGGTTTTACTTGGTTGTATCTAGTTTCAACCACTGTACGACATGATGCCAAACATGTTCGAGTGGACGCACGTCCTTGGGACGCACGCGGTCGACCCGATCGGCAGCAAGAAGCAGCACAAGAAGGACAAGAGTCGGCCACAGAAGAGCGAGCGAGCGATCCTGCCCTCGTCGTTGGTCTGTTACTTTAATCCGACCGACTATGCCGCCGCCATAATGGCCATGGGACGCATGGATCCGAGCCACGAGCCCACGCCTCTGGATCGAGAGGCCGTGCATCCGCTGGAAGAGGCGATTAGTGCTCGACGACGCGTCGCGACGTACGTGTGGGAGAGGAAAACTCACAAGCACTTACACCCACAGGCGAGTGTTTTTGTGTGGGGGGGGGATTTGACGCGCCTTGTTTTTTGTCGTGTGTAGCTTGCTCGAGCACATCCGCGCGGAGACGATGCCCCACGTGCTCGCGTCGTTGCAGAGCCTCCCGATTCACTGTCACGAGACACTGGACGAACTCATTGGCCAGCTCTTTGACCATGCCATGGCCCATCCCGAGCTCAGGTGCGTGTGTTTGTTGATTAATACGGTGATTGTCGACACGCTGGGACGCTCGTTCATGGATGCACACCCACCACTTGTGTCTGTCTGTGTGTGTGTGTGTGTGTGTGGACACGCAGCGAGTGCTACGCCACGTTGTGCACGGAACTCTCGAAACACACGCCCGAGTTTAAACAGGGCGCGAAAACCATCAACTTTCGACGCATTCTGCTCGTCAAGTGCTACGAAGCACTGATTGAAGATGACGCTGCCACGAGTAGTCGCCACAAGGGCGTCGTCCTGCCGCTTCCCTCTCTGCCCTCCCCTTCTTCTTCCTCGCGCCGCAACGGCATGTTGCAAAACGTCCACTTGGTGGGCACGCTCTTTCGACGGCAATTGCTCACCGAGAACGTCATGCACGTGTGCATGGCCATGATGCTCGACGACGAGTTCCAGCCAGAGCCAGCGATTATCCAAGCCGCGTGTCAACTGTTGACTCTGGTACGACGTCCTTGCTAATGGACGCACGGGAGCGTCGAGTATGTGTGACGGCGCGTGTGACTTGTAGGTGGGTGACTTGCTCGATGGCTCGAGTCCCGCGTCGCGACGAAGCATGGACGAGTACTTTGCGGTGCTTGGGCGGATGCACGACGACTGTCCGCTGCCCGATCCCGTCAAGCAGCTCATTCGAGATGTACGTGCGTACAGTGTGGTGTGTGTGTGTGTGTGCCGTGTTGTACGCACACGCTGCGCGGGGTGGGCGTCCATTTTCTTGTTCCTTTTTGTACTCACGTGGCTTTTTTTCATGGTGCCATAGGTGCAAACCGCTCGTGCAAGTGGATGGCTCAAGAATCGACACGAGCGGTCGCCAAGTTCGAGCGCCTCGTCGTCGCCAGCCAAGCTTTGAAACAAAAGCACTTTTTTTTGGGGGGGGGGGCGTTCTTTCTTCCCTCCACGCGCTGCTACAGCCGTGCGACGTCGAGAAATTGAAACGTGCCACTCGTATCTTCACTGGACGGGATAAATGTATACTTGACGTGCGCAACGGCCGCCTCGTGCTGCTGCGGAGCGCCAGAACCAGGCTCATCCTCCCTCGGTCCCACGTCTTGCCGTAAGAGAAACGTGTGGCGCTCGTCCAGCGCCACGAGCTCGAGGAAGCGACACCATCGACGCAAGCTGCGTCGATCCTCGAGCACGCTCGCGTCCGTGTGTCCCGTCACGACCACGAGCCCCGTGCCGCTCGTGTGTTCCATGTACTCGCGCAGTAACGCCAAGGTCTGATACACAGCGTGCATGGAGCTGGGATCCGTGAACAGCGTCTCCAAGTCTGTGATCAAGAGCACGGAGGGCGTCGTGGTTTCTTCCACGTGGAACGACGTGAGAAAGCGCTGCACCTCGGTGTACGTGTGAACGTGTCTACGGGTAGAGAGAACAAAAAAAGCATTTTGGGCATGAGCACCCCGCGGAAAAATGGGAACAAGTGCTTCTTTTTTTTCACCACGAAAAAGCACTCACGTACTTGATCTTGATCCGATTCCAGATGCGATTGGCTTCGCCCGTCTGCACGGGCTCGTGACAGTGGGCACAGGGCGTGAGCGGCACGAGATCGTTTCGTGCGGGTGAGAGAGATGGGGAGGCATCGAGAGCACGCGGGAGGAGAAGAAGCACGTGCGTGCCTGCGCTTGCGTAGGTGAAGCCAAATTGAAGCAACAGCGACGTCTGACCGGCGTCGCGTGGTCCGTGCACGTACAAGATGGCATGGTGGTCGAGCCGATCGCTGTCAGGGCCTGGGTGGCGTCGTCTCGACGCGCTACAGGAGCTGCTGCCGTGCGTGAAAAAGTCTTCAAGGTGCGGCATTTGTTGGGACAGAGCAGGGGATAGATAATAGCGAGTCACCAAAAAATTAGAAATCGGACGACGACTGACTGACACACGGGCTCCTGTCCGGTACAACATTATAGCCAATGAAAATCGAGATCGTGGCAAATCGCGGGTCGACGAGTGCACGAGCTCCCCGTTCCTGCAACTCAAGCCATTAATCATCTCGAGGGTAAAAACCGGGTCAGTCCCTCGTGTGTACCCATGGGTCGAGTGGTAACCGCATGTGTAAGCGGGTCCAACTGTCCTGCTTGACCCACGGACGACGAGATGCGCTGATTTGGAGCACGCTTTGGCCCCTTCCCTCGTTATTTCTATGCACGCAGCGGATGCTCATGGAAACTGCGGTCAAGAGGACCCATGAGATCGACATCATGTGATTGATTGATTCCCTCTTGCGAACAGGGAGAATTTGTATATTCCATGTGATCGGTGTCGATTTGGAGTGGTGGAAGAGCAGCAGGAGCTTACGACAAATGTCTCTCAGCTCCCGTCCCATGCGTGATCGCAGACGTTGGTTGGTCTATCCGGTTGGTCCCAGATCGTAGAGAAATGCGTTCAGTTCTCAGTACGTACCCAGGACGCCCGCAGTCGCGTCCCAATCACTCCCATATGCATGCACCCGGTTCTGTTAACGTAAAGTCCACTTTCGTCGCGCGCTATATACCTTCTTTTAAAAACAATCGTACCGGTAATTATACCGGTACCCATGCATCCTCTGCAATCTAATGCAAACCTACGTACGGGAGTCGACGTATTCAAATGCACAGGTAAACGAGAGACATGTGTTCTAGACCAAACATGACTGGCCGTAGCAGCCCGAGCCTCTCGACTCTCGATATTCGGCTCCAATGGGCACGAGCGAAAGCAATGACGCGGCCTCGGAGACCGCCGTCAAGTATCATCTCGTCGAGGCCGAAGAAGTGGAGACGGATCCAACGCCGCAACGCGTTCCTCGCGGCGCCGGCAAGACCAAGCGCAAAGGGAAGCTCCAGTGGTCGCACTTCCCGCTCGAGGAGAGCCTGAAGCAGGAGGGGACGTGGACACCCGAGCGAGAGGATAGCGCTCATTGGATGCACAAGAAAGCCACGGGTCACAAGACAGGGAAAGGTGCGCTGCACGAGCAAGTGTGTCGCAGTGGACGGGGATCTCGGAGTGGTGGACGAGTGGGCGGACGGCGACCCTACTATTCTCACTACGATCCCGGCTATTTCTACGATGGGATGTACGTCCCCCCACCGGATGTGAACGTCACGGCGCAATGGGCAAAGAGCCAAATGTACGTACTCCCTGATGGATTTCGGGGTGGAAGGATGGGAGCGTTCCATCCGCAGGGCTACCGCCCAGCGGTGGATGATGTTACGTGCTCTTTTTTTCTTACTTGTGTGTTTGCATTGTCCATGATCGAACTCTAGCGAATTCTATTTCACCTCGGACAATTTGGTGCGGGACATTTTCTTGCGTCAGCACATGGACGTGGACGGGTACGTCCCGCTTGCGTTCGTAGGCAGCTTTCAAGCTGTCTACTCGGTGCATCAAGATTACGCGTCGCTGTTTGAGGCCATGAAACACTCGGAAACGCTCGAGCTCGACGAGCAGAATGAAACCATTCGGCTGCGTCACGGATGGGAAAAGTGGGTCTGGCCCAACGGGGAAGGAGGCTATGGCGTGCCCCGGTACATTAAACAACAGACGGACAAGGCACGGATGGCCTAGATACGTTCATTCCCGAGTCCAAACAACTGGAACTGGTTGTGTCCCGTTTTGCCACCAAGCAATGTGGAAAGAGAGAGAGAGAGAGAGCTGGATCGATCGCGTGACGGAGACTCCATTGTTGCCAGTGCGTCGTCCCACGAGAAGAAACAATAGATAGAATAGGGATGCATAGAATACACAAGCAGCACGCGACGACGAACTGAGATAAATAATACGTTACCATGCATGCGTGGTGCCTTCGGCTCGTTTTGTCATCTTGAGCAAAGCATTGGGCTGTGTGTACTTCTTCCTCCTTTTTCAATACGATCAACCGTTCGATACGGATTTCTCTGCCTAACCATCTCCGTCATGCTTGTTTCCCCTGTCGATCCAAATGGCTCGAACAGCTTTGAATACATGAACAAGAAGGCCTCTAGGTTTGTCCGAACCCCAGACGACTCCCGTCTAGAGCACACGCTCTGGTATGAGAAACCAGCCATATCGTGAAGGCACAACCGAGCGCGCTTTCTAGCAAGCGAAGCGGTTACGTATGACTACGAAAGGTGGTCTCTCCTTACTACGAACTCGACAACTGCCAGTCCTTTTTTTTGAGCGATGCTCCCAGGTCCATCGCTTTGTTTTCTCTCGGCAAGCGTGGCAAAGTGACGCGTTTGTTCTTGACCCTGTCGGTGTGCGTGGCGAGCTTTGTGTTGGGCATGAAATTGGATAGCGTGTCAGTGAGAAGAGTGCAACTGGCGAGGTGATCACAGGCTCCTTAGGTCAAGAGCTCCCTTTTGCGCCTGTGTGGCTCACTTGAAAGTGTCGTTATTACTAGAATAAGACGAGGCTACTTCTCAATCTACCTAGCTAAATACTGTAATACAGTCATCCCTCTGTTACTTTATAACCTCGGTGGACAGCATACCCTATAAAGTACCGGGGGGTATTAAGTTGTAGAAAATCACTTAAATTTAATAAAAACAAAACGCGGTGCCCATCGTTTTTTGAATAAAATGCTTTGTTTACCTTTTTAAAATGCTTATTTTACATTTTTGAGTGCATAACGGCGAGCTGGCCACCAAGGGAGAGGTATAAAAGGCGCCTCCCCCCCCTCCCAGGCCACCAACATTTTCGCTTTCCCCATCGACTGTAGCAAAGCAAGCACCCCTCCCCCCCACATACCCCAGGAAGCAAAAAACTAGCCAGGCAACACGATCAAAGTCCAATCATCTCAGCCGCCTGTGTGGTAAGCGACAATTGGAAACAGTTTTTTTTCGCCTTTTTCGCCTTAAGAACAGCAAGCGTTTTTAACCACAATTGTCTTTCTAGTGCCTTCCACTTGTTTTCGGTAAAATGACTCTGATTCGTCTCACGTACGACCAGAAACGCGACATCTGTCGTCACAAGGCAGCAAACCAGGATATGAGCCAGACGGCGCTAGCTGCTTGGGCAAAGGACAAGTTCAACCTTCCCAAAGCCATCACTCAGGCGACAATCAGCAACATTCTCAAGAAGCGAGCTGAACTTGAGGCTATGGATCCAGCCGAGCTCAGCGCCAAGCGGACCCGGATCGTCCAGCATCCTGTCGTCGAGGAAGCTGTGGCATATTGGGTCCTTCAGTGCCAGAGCCGTGGAGTGGCGCTGACCGGTGAGCTCATCCGGCTGAAAGCAAAGACCTTTGCCGAAAGCCTCAACATCCCTGAGAGTGTCATCGAATTTTCTGCCGGCTGGCTCCACAGGTTTCAGCAGCGACACAGGCTGCGTTCGGTCCTCATCCACGGCGAAAGTGCATCTGCAGACAATGATGCCATAGTGGAAGCTCTGCCTGGTTTGCGGACCACCATCGCTAGGTACATCCTCCGTAATGTTTTTAACATGGATGAAACAGGTATGGAAGTTCTCTCAATATCAAATTCTTTGATTATGGCAAAATAATGCTCACTTTCATGTCCTGCAGGCCTGTTTTACAGCATGTGCCCGGAGAAAACAATCGCACATCATCAAGTTGAGGGTCTCAAAAAGATAAAGGTACAAAAAATCTTCGCTGATTTGGAGTCTTTACTCCCTGTCTAACATTCCTGTGTTCAGACCCGTTTCACTCTTGCCTTCACGGCAAATGCGGATGGTTCCGAAAAGCTTCCGCCTTTCTTCATCGGGCATGCCGCCAAACCGCGTGTTTTTCAACGCAAGACCGGTGCCCAGTTGGGCTTTATTACCGCCATAACAAAAAGGCCTGGATGACTGGCGTATTTTTTCAGGAGTGGTTGCTGAAGCTGGAAGCTGACATGAAGGTTTGTTTTTGATGCATGCTATGCTGAATTTTCTGTGACATTTTTCCACTCATTACTGTATCTGTTCGTGTACAGAGGCAGAAACGCGAAATCCTTCTCCTTCTTGACAACGCTCCATCGCACACTACCGAGGAACTTCAGCTTGATCACGTCAACGAGGTTTCTCTTCCTCCAAACACAACCTCAAAAATTCAGCCGATGGATGCTGGCATTATTTCTGCATTCAAGCGTCACTACCGCCGCCATCATCTTCAGAACGCACTTGATCGCGATGAGCGGGGAGAGACGGAATTGTATAAGGTGGATAAGCTCACAGCTATGCGTTGGTCAGTGGCAGCTTGGGAGGAGATCACCTCCCAGACAATTGCCAACTGCTTCCGTCATTCTGGGCTCTTAAACCAAGTCGAGCGGCAGGCAGCACAGGAAATACCACAGTCACCTGCGGTGGATCTAGACGAGCAAGCGGTTGGACAGGAACTTCAAGACGCCATCAACCAACTACCCCTTCGTAATCCAATGTCTGTTGAAAACCTCGTTAATCCTATCGTGGAGCGGGAGGCAGCTCAACCTGAGTTGGATGACAGTGAGATCCTGGCTTATGTGCAGGATGCTGAGGAGGAGGAGGAGGAAGAGACTGTGGAGGAAGAGCATACGGTAAAGCTGACAAAGGCTGAAAAGCTTCAGGGTATTGTAATCTTTGCTTCTTTGCTTGATCCTTCCCTTCCTGAAGACCGCAATGCCCTTAAGGTATCTCGTCAGATGCAACTTGATCTCCGCCACAGTAGCACTGTCCAACGTACCCTTGATTCCTGGATTTCTTGAGATATTTTTTAATATTTTCTCTCCATTTTCCCTCTTCCCCTTTTTTGTTTATGAAAAAATTTCCCTCTGCTACTTTATGTTTTGTTAGAAATGTTATAAAGTATTAGGTATAAGGTTTACTCATAGGAACGACAGCGGTGGAAGCCAAAATCCATGAAGTAACAGAAGCTATAAAGTACCGGGGGATAAAGTTTCGGAGGGATGACTGTACTACTAATATAAATAAATAGTGAACCTTGTGTGGCCCTTCAGTGCGGCTCAATAAATAGCTCAACTGGTACGTAGCTTGATCTTGATAAACTTTGTCCCGGGTTCGATCCCAGCCGTTGCAATAAAATTAATTCCAAATTGTGAATCTTCCAGATAGCAATATCGCGCGAAATCTAGCTCATTTCGAAATTTGCCACGTGGCGCTCAGGTGGAGTCGAACTTAAGCAGGTAAGTGCAGATACCCATACAGTGTATGGTGTAACACTGACAAAACTTGTGTGTATCCATAGGCGTAGCGCAGCATACCGAGAGCGCCGTGATTCCCCAGTGTGTCTGAGAGCCCCCTTGACAGCCCAGGCCTGCGCCGAAGGTGGAACGGTTGGAACGAGCGGGGGTAGCCATTCCTCCGTAAGGTCGTTAAGTGTCACCGAAGTGAGCGGCCAAGGTAGTCGGGGGTGATCGGAGCATGTTGGGGGAACACGTGGTGGCGGTATCGCGAGCCTTTCGGGGGCTTCGTGACGCAGCAGACGCCGCCGGAGGGGTCTCCAGAGGCAGCTGTGGTGGCCCCGCGAGAGTCCACAGACGAATGCCACGATGTTGCTAGTGACAGCGACAACGAGAGGTGCTCGAGCGTAACGAGCTTGAGCCATTTAGAAACAGGCGGATCCTCCTCGTCTCCCAAAACAGGTGCTGCTCGAGCGTTTGTGAACGCGGGTTTTCATCGTTCGAGGCCTTGTTCTTGCGCTTGCGTTGATCTTCATCGTCAGAAAACACCTGGATACGCTGGTTCCACAGATGAGCGGCACGACAAACCACAAGACCCAAAACCACCGTTTTTCCGCCAAGGGCATCATTCGCCGACAAAAATGCTTCATCAGGGGCTTGGACAAGGAAAGAAGGCATCGTGGTATTCACGTGTAGGTCACCAAGCCCGACAGAAAACTTGAGACGCCTGTTAAATGAGTCTTTGCCACGTTTCACAAGACATTTTGCATAGCCGTCAGTTGCCACGTGCCACTTTTCATCCAGCAACAAGATGGTAATACAAGAATATCTTCCCACGTATCAAACGAGGGTGTGCTCCGCGTTCGCCAGAGCATCACCTGCAGCTCCATTTCGATATGACAGCATCCATAATGTTTGAAGAAAAATATGACGAGGTGATGCAAGGCTCGCAGTGTGTTATCCTGGACGCAAGATATGCTGTGTTTCATGAGCGCGTATATGACGAGTAGGCGGATGTTTATCGTGATCCCCGAGGTTGTGACAGGAATAACACTGACTGCACCTGTCGAGACCTGCCCACTAATCCTTCTCTGATCCACCTTAGCACTCGATGTGCAGCGGTCCAGTCGAAAGTACTGGTTTACCATCCACTGTCTTCAACTTCAGGATGGCTTCGTCAGCTTGGAAGAACAGATCACAGTCGCGAAGATGCTCGAGGTCATCAAGCAGCGAGCCTTGCCATTGGAGCGTCTTCCAAACGTCAAAGCACTGGGCGCCCAACCCGGACCACAACAAACTCAGCAGCATGTTCTGGTGCAGGAGACGGCAGTTGAGAGCCGGGATCCATGCAACCGGGTGGCCAGTGAGGCACTGGATCCATATGTTTTTCATGAAGACTTGAGGAGCCGTTCACATAAGCATCACTTCAAACAACGCCAACGCGCGCGTTGCGCGCAGCATTGGTTTGATGGATGGATCCTGCCACCAGCCAGCTACCGCGCTGAAGAGTTCTTCACGAGTCTTCGGGAGTTTTTTGCCGAAGTATTTCGCCCACTTGTGAGCGAAAGTAGTCGCTGTTGACGGGTCGGAGGCACTCAACACACGGTTCAGGAGGTGGAGTTGCGCGACTTCTGGAACACTATCCTTTGTCTCACTCATCTCTGCCAACAATGCAGCGTTGAAAGCGAACGGAGCCTTCGACGATGCCATGAAGCACAGCGTGTCCGGGTTATTCGTGCTCCTCATCGTATTGCGGAGCCTAGAGACGCGAGCGTCGGCAGCAGCGAGCTGCGTCGGCTTGCGTTGGAGGTTGGAAGTCTCCTCCGCGTCCTCGAGCTCGGCTATCGATTCTTGTATTTGTATAGCAGTCTTAGTTCTCTTCACGGACGTGTGGTCCCTGAAAAGAAAGTGGCTCGCCTCGGTACTCGTGCGCACAGTTTTAGGGACCACAACCTTGCGCGGAACGATCTGAAATCGTACTGGGGGGCAGTCACTTACCACCGCACGTCAGCACTCAAAGTCAACTTTGACTTGTTCGAGAACTGCGAAGTAGTTGCTCGTCACGATACCGCTTACAGGCTTGGGCTTGACTTTCTGAAGAATGTTCGCGAAGTCATCGGCACTTCGAGTTCGCTTGCCTTTCGCTTTCTTCACACATTTTTTAGAGGGTTGGACTACGTCTGAGGCCCCCTGGGTCAACAGCGGCAAAGGCTTGCTGGAGCGTGACCCTCCAGAGTCAGGATCGTGAACAATCAGAGCCCCCTGTTGCGGCTCTCCCTTCGGACTTCCGGGTGGCGTCAACACTTATCCCGCAGTAGTGCCCAAGGAGAGTAAACTGACGGCATCGTCGTTGGGTACTCTATTGCTGGGTGGCGACGCGCCCCTCTTGACGACGTCAGCATACGACTTCTGGTCTCCTCCCTCTTGCCCAGACGTCGGTTTTGCACCGCCGGTAGCCGGTGGGGTGCAAGCGGCATCTAGGGAGAGAGCATACGGTGAACGTTGGCCGAATCCCAGGCGTTGCGACGGGAAAGTAGCGTCTCGACCCAAGGCTGGGTAGACACGACCACCAAACACGATCTGCTCGCAGACTTTCCCGTCAACAATGAGCGCGTCCGGGCACCGGGTTGCGCGAAAGTATACCCGAAATGTTGCTGTCGTCAGGCCGGCCGAGAGGCAGACGTCACGGAACGTGGAATAGATGGGCTGGGCCCCCAGGTCGTGGAAGGTCTCCACCATCATTTGGTCGTCGAAGTCACTATCCACGCTGGATACGTCAAGGTAGTAACGATCAGCGAGAATATCGAAATCGGAGAACTTGTACTTGGCGCCGAGGATCTTAACCTTCTGCTGCGCTAGCGCTTCACAGGAAACCCTAGTTTTTACCTTGACACGGATTTCTCCACCGCAACCTTTCGAGACTTGGCCAAGCTGGACTGCTTGATCTGATCCTGGACGACGGGACTCCCATTGTCTTTCAGAAAAGAGTTGGCGATTTTGTTAATGTTCGTTCGCTCGAACGCACGGCCGGTGTCGATCGTCATCTCGTATCTGGCACGAGCAAGCTCGTACAGACGGGCGTGGGCGATCGCGACGGACACTGCGCTTTTGCTCTCACCGGAGTCGTAAAGCCCCTCGATCGCGTCAATGTCGGCAGCTCGAGTGAGCGGAAGTGTCAGATTCGCGAAGGACGGAACCGGCGCGGTGTCGCGTCTGATCTCGGTATCGCGTTGGAGAACCGCGCGGATCGATATTGGAGTCGCACTCGCAGCTGATTTCTTAACAGGCGGGGTGTCGCGACGGATATCGGTATCGCGTTGGATTAGCACGCGACGCGATATTGGGGTCGTACCCGCACCAGATTCGGCAGCACCGTCTCCATCGCTTGACTCAGCAGGGGTGTCCGCTGGAGCTGATGGCGGTGACGCCGACGCTTTGTCTTGCGGCCCTCCGTCGACGTTCATCGGTGAGGACGTGTCGCGCAGGACCACGGATATGCCAGAACCGGCGTCGACGGTGCGCACCGCGAGGTCTTCGTAGACGGCTTCGTCGACTGTACAACTTGGTGTCGAAAGAGACGGGGCACTTGATGAGTCCGGTGCGGATACGCTTGGCTCGACGACAGCTGGGGCGACAGAGCCGGGACCGGTCAGCTGCTCGGGATAGGCAGGTATCACTGTACCCAGTTGCGGAGTGGCTGACCTCGTCGGCTCGTTCGAGTCAGCTGGAATCATCTTGAAGGTGATTGGCTGGTTGGTAAAGGCTGTGTACTTCTGGATGTTGCTTGATCGACTTGTGCACGACGAGGCAAATTGAGAAGTTCCTGTGTGGCTCAGTGGTATAGCATCTGTCTTGTAAACAGAAGGCCTCGGTTCAATCCCGGGCTGAGGCATGCCTTAGGTCTTGACTTTGCACTATTTTACTACCTTTTTGGTAAATATGCAAGCATTTCTTTCAACCAATCTATCCAGACGGAACGAGCATGCAGTTTACTGTCCGATCACGCTGAGCACCAATCTTCTCTTTGAGAAAAATAATATTTCGTCGGCGCATTCGAGCCAACAGCCACTGCTCTATCACTCAATCATTTCTATCTATAGCGTTCATTAGACTTCGTATAGACGCCAAATGATATTCATCACTATCCACGCACGACTCACAGAAACTGATAAGATTTGATGCATGTTTCTTACCAACGCTCCTACATATTCTTCATTCAAACGAACTCAACAATCCTTTTTCTCTGTTACGATTTATTGCATCAGCTGACAATCCTGAGGTATCTGGTTGTGCTTCATGAAGTTACACATCTGTAGACTCTAGTGATTCCGTCTAAAAGTGACCAGCATTATTTGTCGCCAAATAACAAACAAAATGAGTATCATACATTTCCCGGATTCGGGCTCTGCGGGTATCACTGCTGTATTCACTGGAAGGGGGGGCTATCAAAAAAGTCAGAAAGGATTACAATATATTCAACGAGTTTCACTATATTGAGAAAAACAATGGCATTCATTGAAAGCCTCTCTGATGTACTTTCACAAACGAAATTTTTAAATTCACCCCCCTTTCCGTTAAATTCACACCTTGTCTGAACTCTTTACTAAAATAGCCTCATGACCAAAAATTCGTAATGAGCAAAATGAATTTCACTCATTATCTTGTTTGTATTAGGGGGTGTCAAACCTCAGAAATTTTTAGTCGATAAAGCGGGGGTTCGAATACGATTAGACGGGGCTCGATTAGAATTATTTGTACCTATAAAAGTTATCGGTCGCCTCCGGAGGTGACCGATACGATTAGAGTAATCGAACCTGACAACTCGGAGTAATCGAACCCGAAAACTCGGAGTAAGAAGTAAAAGTGCTCTGTTTTGAAGCGCACCGCTGATTCTTTGCTATCTTTGGCTTCACCCGACGCCGGGGTTCCGGCCACCGTCGCTTTCGAACTTGTCATGGTTGTATGGTTGTGTGTGATTGTGAGGTTCTCAGGGTGTTCTATTCCGCGGTTGTTTACGCCAACGTGCACGCCAGCACCGATAACAGTTAATCCAAACCCCTCCCCCCGTCTTATAAAATGGGCACTCAAGGTTTGTAAGGGTCGATAAGGGCAACCCCCGGGTCAAATTATTTGTACAGATAACTCGGGGTAAAAATACTTTTATTTTTTTGGTTGACCCGAGGTTTGACACCCCCTATTGTTATCTCCGAACTTATATCGTAAAATCTAGCCGATCTCCTTCTATAATATAAGACCGTCTGTCTATCCGTCTGCTGAGGTAAATCACGTGACCCCGACAATCTCTCTCTCTCTCTCTATATATATAAAAGATCAAGTTTAGTACCCCGTCGTACCGACGGGGAGGAGAGTATAAAGGAATAAACGACAGAAGCAACTACGTGACCGGGAACGTCACAGGGACGGAAACGTTTAAATAGGTAGATGAAAAAGCGCTATTCTAACCACCTATATACTCGTTAACACTGATCTGCATGTCAATAGTACTACCACGGATTTGTCTACAACAGAGCGATGATCCTTGAAGCCAAAATTGTATTTTATGTTTTTTGTCAGATAGTTTTTGGCAATTGATATCCGTATCCCCCCTAAATTATAGGCCTATCCCCCTCAATTATAGGCGCATCCCCCCAAACTTGCAATATTTCAAATTTTCTAGATATTCAATTCGCGAGGGCTTGATATATTTGACGTTTTTATCGACGACCGGGCAGGGCCATTGGCTTTCGGAGCTCAGCTGTCTCTACATTTTTTACTCTCTAGGAGAAAAAATTCAACTGACCCCGAGACAAGTTACCATGCAGAACGAGGCCGGCCATTCGATATCTATATCCCGCGCAAACGGTGCTTAAGAATTGCGATACAAAACGGTAGATACTAGTTTGCTAATTGTTGGTCTTGGCCTTGTCTGTATGGCATTCTAGCTCATGGACGAACCGCATCCTTGCGTCCAAGGATAATTCCGCGGTGCAGATCAACATTGGACGTGTGAATGCGAACGGCATCTTCACTGGTGAATCGGACACTTTTGCTCTCTCTGTCTATATCCGCCACCGCGGCGAGGGTGACATGGCATTGACCGAGCTGTCCAGCAAGGCGGACGCCAACAACTAAGCAGACCAAGGCTTTTTTCTTAAGTTCGTTCCTGCTAGTTCAGACGCTTGAGTTTACTGTTAGCACGATATACTCAGGATGATGAACTCGTGTGTGCTTGCTGGTACTGTTCGTAGTCTGTTGATCTCGGGTCAAGTTCGGATTTATTTTGTCGGTTGTAGTCTCGCTATTTAATATGGACAACGATCTCCAAGACGAAGCAATTTACCCGTACACACAACCTTCTTGTCTTGATGTATTGTCTCTACTAATACTGCGCAGTAAGCTGAACTTTGTAACACTTTTCCTCGCATAGGGCTAACTTCGTGACGTAAGACATAAAAACGGTTTGGATTAAGATGAGGATGCGCGCCACCGTCTACTGCACTGACTCCGTCAACACTAATAAATAAGCCCTATTTTAACCCTTCATTAAAGGAAAAACATTGCTTTAGTCAGTCTGCTTAAACGATAGAGATGTGGTGGAGTCAAGCTCGAAATCGAACACCGTAGTGTCTAGAACCTGACCACCATCGTGCCCGGCCTTCCAACTTACGGGGGGGGGGTACCCCGCGAACCTTCGCCTTCGATCCGGTCGGATCGTCCGCTGCTGGCAGACGACCGATCATCAACACAGGACGCCCGGTCCGATTTATTCTTTATCTCACCTTGTGTACCCGATGGATTGGGCTGGTAACACACTCGGTGGATCGGTGCTGGGAATTGACTTGTGGTCTAAATGTGGTAGACCGTGCTGGGTAGTGTACCCCGGGCGGAACTCTTCACCCTGGGTACGGGCAGACCAGTTATATTCGAATTTAGTATGCTCCAAAGGGCAGATCGCTCAAACGATCGTAGAGCCCAACCAATACGAGAACAAAACTCCAATAATCCAATAGTCCAGTAGGGAGATCCAAATGAGAACATGATATACTCCACGAACGATATCTCCACGTAATAATCCAAAAGACTTAATAGCACGTTCCAAACGTGCGCAACTTAAAGTTGAGAGGTCGACCAAAGTGCACTCCCGTCGAGGGAATTCCGGCGGGACAAATGCGTCTGTGACGCGTCCCGGCCGGGTATAATGAACTGGAGGGGATTATTCGACCCTCCGCTCCCAAAACACTCTGCGGCGTGCAGAGGCGACTGATGTGCAAAGCGAAACGACCTCCGGATAGTTAGAGGTCCAACAATTAAGTCGTAAAGCCAAAAACGCTCTTCTTAGACGAAGCCGAAACCAAAACCTTTTCCCAACTAGCTACCTACCCCCTCTAGTCCCCAATATGTACCAAACATGAAAATATGTAGTACACGCAATCTCATGTGACTTACCCAAACCCGTGTTCTTGACACCCCTTGCACATGACCGGCTTAAAAGCCTCCTGGATTTCCACCAATCCGATCGCCGATAGGCCGATCGGTATGCTGCTGACCGTAAACGACCAAAATTCTTGGGTCCGCTTCGCCACAGCCGTCCCTGAGTCGTGTCGCAGCCACGCAACGGTAGCGGCACGATCTCATCATATCCAGATCTTCACAGAAGCGGACTTCACCAATGGACGGATCTCCAAATCCACCTTCGCTAGGTACTTGCCTTGCACACCCGATCGCATTGTGACCTCTCTTGACCTTCTTTGCTGCAGGTGCCCTGCGTTCCTCATCGCCCCATATTGGTTCGCCGACCAGATCGGCCCGATCTGACAGCTTTCTCAGTACTTCAGGGTCCGACATACCGGACAGGCATCAGATCGAGGCCGATAAGCTCCGGAAAACAGTCAAGGAGATCCAGTCACAGTTAGCCATCGAGGATTCTTCGCTCCTGCAACTGCGGAAGGAGGTGGATACGTTGATCCCCATATCCACGAAGTTGCAGGAGGTAACCACTGAAAACGCACGTTATCGGGCCCAGATCGTCCAACAAGAAACGCAAGGTAGGTCGATCGGTCTGTTTCCATCTTGGGTCTGGTCTGACCCTCCTTTGAATGTAGATCAATTGCTCGCCGATATCGCCAAGACGTTCGACGTCTTATTCATGGCTTATCGGCAGTCTCATAATCGTTGCGATCATTTCTGACCGATCTTGGACGGGCTGATCGGCGCACGACACGATCTGTCTCGCTTGGAGGCCTACCGATCGCACCTCCTGGAACAGCTTGCGGTGGTCGACCGGCAGAGGTTGGAGGACCAGTCCGATCGGAACTTACTCCGCACCCAGCATGGTGACCTGGAGAGGCAGATCAGCGATGTACAGGTCGTGGTCCGGGAGCAGATCGGGAATGTCGAGTCCTTCCAGGCCCGATCGGACGCCTGGACCCAGGAATCAGATCGTCGCTGGGCGGCCGTGAATCGATGCTATCAACAGTTCACTGACTTGTTGCACCAGCGTCCGGATTCCCGCTCTAATGCTGACCGGTCTGCATCGGCCGTTCTGGTCGATCTACATCAAGACCGGACCCGACGCCACTCATTGGCCAAAAGTGACCACCCCAAAATTTCGAAAACTTCCAAGTCTAAAAAGCGTAAGCACGCGCCGAAGCGCTCAAGGGCGCGGGGCATAGTGCACGACTCCGAACTTGAGGAGAAGAGAGCAGTACCTCAGAAGAAAGCCAAGCCACTGGCGCATCTCTCAAGCCCCAGATCGGTCGCAGATGACGAGTCTATCCCCACCAAATCTCGTGCGCCCTCGCGCCCCCGCGCCGCTCATACCAAGCGTATAGAGGTCTCCTCCGGAGAGGACTCGGGGGGCGGATCGAGTGATTCCGAGTTCTTCATGACTGCCTTATCCAAGTCCCGGTCAGATCGACGTGGAGGTTCCGTTCCTGCGAAGCCCGCATCGGAGGCTAATAAGCCGATCAGCTCCCAGGGTGATGGTGCTGCACCGACGTGCGAGCCGACCGGATCGGTACCTTCGTTCCAGCCCGGCATGTCCGGGCTGCACAATCACGCCCGATTGAAAGGGTTGTTGACCGGAGGTCGGCCTCTCCCATCGCTGATCTCGGATTACACTTCGCCACGGTCATCGTGGCAGATCGGTAGCTTGTACCAATCTTCCCTGACCAAGCAGATATTAGCCCGATCTCTGTCGCGCCCGGACTCCTGGCTTTTTCCTCCAGCTCCCAAGTCTCCTGACGCTTCTGTATGGCGGGCGGACCTGGTCACAGCACCACAAATCGACCGTCTGTACGCAGATGAGCCATGGAAGGTGTTCGTCCGACGCAAGCTGGGGTCCATGTTTGCGTCGACTGCGTGGATCGACTCGTTCTTAGGTCGAGTGAAGACCTTCAACGAAACTTACAGCCAGCGATATGGGAGTCTACGCACTATCTAGTGCTTCCCGGTCGAGCGCAACATGATCAAGGACTGATCTCGTTCCAGAGAAACCGAAATAGGCGCTGGAGTGGGAAGGCGAGGCCTGGCAGACCCAATTCCAGTTCGTTCTGGGAGGTATGCTGGCTCGCGAATGCGACCTCGACATCTTCTTATATCCTGTGATTCGTCATATGGCCAAGCGTCGGGTTGAGAAAGCCGGGGTGCTAGCTGACGACGGCGCCTGGTATCCCGGTCTTCATTGCGACGAGCCGTTCACAGACCTCAAGGACGTTTTGTCCCAGATCAATCGGAAGGATCCCTGGCGCAATCAGTACCGAAGTAAGATCGAAGACCATCCGGCGCTGACTATCGGCCGTCTGTGGAGCGATAGTGATTCTTGATGCAGCAGTTAGCTGACCAGATAATTCGTTATACATGTCATCATTCTTTTCACATTCCTGATCATCCAATCCCTTAATCAAATTCATCACTTTCTCCAAGCTTGCACCAACACGTTATCATATACAGTTTCCACCCACACCGCAAAAATCATCACCACGTTCGTCATTACACTACTCCAGTTCATCACAGTTCATCACAGTTCATCACAGTTCATCACAGTTCTTCACAAATTCACAAAATTCCGATCTTACACATATTCACACCGATCGATATACTGATCGGTGCTACTGTGTGTCTTGGTCTTCGTAGTTCTGCATCACTGCGAAGCGATTCCGACTGACTAGTTCTCGCTCGAACTCTCGTATCAGTGCTCCACAATTTAGATCAAGTTCGTCGATCCAAATTTCTTCGTCATGGTCCTTCCAGCGGACCAGATATTCTCGGTGGGTGCGATCGAAACGGGTCTTCTTGACCGATTGGACATCCAGCACCTTTTCCACCTCGAATTTGTCCTCTTCCAATGGCCTTTACCAACTGTCCTGCGGCAGCAGAACCTCATCGAAATCGAATCTCTCCGCTTCGTTCACCAGACAGGGCATTTTAGGCCGATCGGGGAATTCTCTGACCAGCTTCAGCTTGGACACGTGCACGATCGGAAAAACCTTGTAATCCATGCCGATCGTGATCAGAAGGGCAGCATGCTCACCGATCAGCTCTGCTACACGGAAAGGACCGTGCCACATGTGAGCTAACTTCTTCGCATAGCATTCCTTTACCCGATCGAGGTATAACCATACCCTCGCCCCTGGTTCAATACCATGAGGTCGGACCTGATCATTATTCCGGTCTGCTAGATCTTGTGTGGCCTGACGCAACTTTTCATTGACGACTTCTTTCGCATGCTGGTAATGCTTCTGGACCTGCAGACGCCAACGACGGGCATCGCGATCGTGGGTCCGAGTGCAGCCGATCGGTATCGCCGCCTCAAGTGTCGATCGAGGGTCCCATCCATACGCCAGATAAAAAGGCGTTTCTACTCGGACCCGATCGGTTGAAGA
>CM047585.1:15167183-15187742 GCA_026184515.1 Peronosclerospora sorghi
CGCGAATCTCACGTCGCAATTGCGCGACCTCCTCCTCCAATGCTCGATGCGGAGGGTACTCCACACTATCATGTGGAGCGTCCGATGGCACAACGACATCATCGGGGTCAAACCCAGTATCTTGTGAAGTGGAAGGGTTATTTATCCACACTCACAGATCTCGTGGGAGTCCGAGATTCCCCTACGGCAGGATTGCCGCGACGTCGTTGACGCTTTCGAGAGGGAGAATCCCGCTGCAGGTCAACGACCAAAGGGGCAAGAGAATCCCCTTCACTCCCAGTAATTGGGGGTTCGCCGTAGGCAGATGTGGCGCTCACACTGTCCTCTGGCACCGTGGTGGAGACAGGGGCGCTGGCGTAGCGCTTGCGATATGGAGCACGTAATATATCCATCGCTTTGGCTCTGTCGAATGCCAGGCGCAACGCCCTCTCCACCCAAATGTCACGACGGGAATAGCTGTCATGAAGCTCATCGAAGCTGGGGAGAAGCTTCTCCCCTTCCGCCCAAGCGCGGAACTTCTTCTCTGTGTCATCGGCACTTTCTCCCGGAGAAAGAACGAAAGGAACCTCGCGGAGGTTTTCAACAGGGTAAACCTGTGCCTGCCTGTCTAGGCGCTCTCGTTATGAGACGCTAGTGAACTTCTTTTGCCTAAGCAGTTGTTGCCGGAGTTTCTCCCGGCGCTCGCATTGATACGGCTGTTCAGCCGCGGGGGCAGGGGTATAGGATGCTAAACCATTTCTTACCACACGCCTAGCCCACTTTGGAAGGTCACGAGGACCGTCCAAATTATATGCCGCCCTTGGCAGGCGTTTGGGAGCGCGTAACGCAGCCCTTAGTGCCTGTGCGGAAAGTTGGCTTTCATGAGCTGCGTCCAGCTCATTGTTGATGATCGCCTTCGGCGATCCGGATGCACCATCCGACATTGGCAGGGGTGGCGCACTAGTTAGTGCATTTTCCTCACGTGTGGGGAAAGGATTAGGCTGCCGACATCGCCGTTCGGCGTTGTCGGAGCGGTCAACCTTTGGGGAGATATACCCAAGGTCATCCACCTCCGAGTTCTCGGAATAGTCTACCTCCTCTAGAGGAGACTCCATATCACCACTAATGGTGCTCATGGATAGCCAGAGGTACTGGCAGTTGGATTTCTACAACAAAATTTTGTTTATTGCGTAAGCAATAGTCTTGATGGGGGAGGATTTAACAGGGTTACATTCGAGTCACATTTAGTAGGTGGTGTACGTGAGTACACTACGGTTGGGGTAAGTATTGACCGGTTCGAAAGGTTTTTAACCATTGGTTATTTTAACCAATCATGGCAGGAGCCCTTGGGGGTGGCGTGGCAGCCAGTCACGTGTTAGTACACAGGTGGTGTACACTACATTTTAGCTAGGTACGAATTTGGTAAGTTCTAATTAGTATTACACATAGTTTACATTAGTTTAAATTAATTTAGGCCAATTATATATTAAATATAAATTCCGTTTACATTTTCACTCAACGACTACAGACGCACGACCTCGGCCGGTCGCGCGTGTAGTGAGTGCAGTAGCGTAAGGGCATCCCTCCCCTTAGCTACACCCTTAGTAAGGGAGCCTTACATTAAGGCATTTAGCGAAAGCTAAGTGTAAACCAAACTGGGAATCTTGGCCCCGAGTAGGAGAGCTCTCTCCTACTAATCCCTTTTATAAGGGCGTATCGGATAAGTAGCGGCGAATGCCACTTAAAGGAAAGTCTTCCTCTGTGCGCTAGCCGCACCGTTCGTATACGCACCGGCTACAGGATCTCTCCACATGACTTGCACACGAAGAGGCAGTGATCGTTGGGGTGGCCGCGTCTTTCGCACTTCTTGCATGTTAACTTCTTCCAGCAGTCCCCACCGTCATGCTTGCTCGACCCGCAGTGAGAACACTTCTTGCGAGGTCGGTCCGGGTCGGACTTGCTTCCACTCCTGCCCTTCCGATCTGCCTGGTTAGGCGTCGATCGGGTTCTTGGGGCAGTTTCCGTGATGAAAACGTGGCGATACTGGTCCTCATCCGACTCCCGACTGGACAGGCCGCTACTTACTTCTTCCGACCCGGTGCTGTATTCAGTCACAATCGCCAAGAGCTGGCAGATCAGCTCACTCTGCTGCGCCTAAAGTATGTGACGGAAGTAGAGCAGACGTTGCGGACGCTGCAACACTCGCGCAGTATGAGGGCGAAGGTCGCCGTTGGATCGGGTCGCTTCATATCGAAGACCCAGACCGACCCTGTGAAGAGGCCCTTAACCAGATCGGCCCGTTCTGTCAAGTCATCCAGGGTACTAATATAGTGACCCACGTGCTCCATAGCGGCACCGGTCGGCGGGTTGACTTCCTTGATTACTATTCCGGCGCGAATTGCGACCACGTTAAGGCAATGCAAATACTCGATCGGCGTCTCGTCGCCCGGATTCTGCATATGGTGATACTTGCGGGCGGTAGAAAATCCGGAGTTGCAGTACTGCCCCTCAAATTCTGAACATAGCAGATCTCAGTCAGATCGGACATCCCGACGCAACTGTTGGATCCAGTTCGCAGCCGGTCCTTTCAGCAGATCCATGAAGATCCGACACCGTTCATTTTTTGGTGTCTGATACCGTAAGAAAGCAGACTTGACCCGACCAAACCACGACCTGGATTGCTCTTCGTCGGGGGTCCAGTAAATTCCTTGAGATCCGTGGTCGCAGCCATACGAATACGTGGGATCGCGGCATATCCAAGTTCAAAGGCGGTCGTAGAGGCTAGGTTAGCCTTACGCGTTCCGCCCGCCATTGCACCGTCTGACCCATAGTGGTCATCCGGATCGCCGACCGACTCCATGTCGTAATCGCTACTCTTGCTCGATCGGCGCGGTCGGGCTGGCTGCAGCTTGTGTCTTCCTTTTTCACTGGTTTACCACCTCGGATAGCCTTATCCGCTGATTCCACTGACTCCATATACACATCCCGGCATATTGACATTTTTCCGGGCAGATCGGTCCTGGGAATGCGGGCGCGGAGGCGATCGGCATCGATCTCCAAGAAACGCTCCATCATCGCTTCAAACATGGCTTGGACGTTGGCTTGGGTCATGGTCAACGTGTTGGTGTCCTCCTTTGGAGGTACTGAAGCCTTTGGGGGCTCCTGGGGCCCCGATTGGCATGCACCCCTTGCTGCCGTACGTCCTTTTTATGCTCCCATGGAGTCTGGTTCGGCCCCACGGTCATCCGCTCAACACCGACCTCCAACTCCGATGAGTTATTAGAGGCAGGTGGAGACGGATACAACGACTTATCGTCGGAGCACACATCGTCGTATACTGCCGTGGTCTCAGCGACCTCCAATGCCGTGGTGGGTGTTGGGCGGCGTACCGCCCCCACCAACGGCACCAAATGGTCATGGAAGGTCGACATCGACATCTCCAGCCTCCAAGTATCCAGATCGAAGAGTTTCTGCACGTTGGAGAGATTTTGCACTTTTATGCCGACCTCGGCCAACATCGCCAGCAGGTTCTTCACCAATAGAAACGGCCGATCGCTTTGGATCGGTTCGGTGGTGGGTCCGAGAAGGCGATCGGGGATCTGGGGGTCTATAATCCACATGAACTGTTCTTCTCGAATAAATCGCTTCAACTCGTGGATATAGTACATCCTGGTTAGGTCTTCTTCTGTGATGACCCCATCCCCGACCTGCGATTTCTCTTCCAAGTCGTTTTCCTCGGACGGCATTCTGAGCCTCTGCTTGGGAACCTTGGGAGGGTGGGCTGGATCGTCCCTATCAGCTTCCAAGTCGTTTTCACTTTTTATTTTATTTTCGTCAAAATATTCATTCAAATGCATAGGATCAGGACAAAAGTACTGGTCCTTTCCGGAACTATAGCAAGACCTGCTATAGTCCCGATCGGCTCCGGTGGGAGCATTATGGGGAGGAAAAAAATTATTGATCCCGATCTGGTCCTCCACCCGCCCAGATCGGAAATCGCCATATTTATCGACAACGAGAACATAAGGCGATAGCCGTTCGTTATGTCCTCTCCAGAACTATTCCACATTCAATTCATTGTAATCAATTCTTCGCTGAATATCACTGCGGTGATATACACGATCACCAAGTGATCCGGGCACGCGCACCATTGTGGTGGAGTCAAGTTCGAAATCAAACACCGTAGTGTCTAGAACTTGACGACCATCGTGCCCGGCCTTCCAACTTACGGGGGGGGTACCCCGCGAACCTTCGCCTTCGATCTGGTCGGATCGTCCGCTGCTGGCAGACGACCGATCATCAACACAGGACGCCCGGTCCGATTTATTCTTCATCTCACCTTGTGTACCCGATGGATTGGGCTGGTAACACACTCGGTGGATCGGTGCTGGGAATTGACTTGTGGTCTAAATGTGGTAGACCGTGCTGGGTAGTGTACCCCGGGCGGAACTCTTCACCCTGGGTACGGGCAGACCAGTTATATTCGAATTTAGTATTATCCAAAGGGCAGATCGCTCAAACGATCGTAGAGCCCAACCAATACGAGAACAAAACTCCAATAATCCAATAGTCCAGTAGGGAGATCCAAATGAGAACGTGATATACTCCACGAACGATATCTCCACGTAATAATCCAAAAGACGTAATAGCACGTTCCAAACGTGCGCAACTTAAACTTGAGAGGTCGACCAAAGTGCACTCCCGTCGAGGGAATTCCGGCGGGCCAAGTGCGTCTGTGACGCGTCCCGGCCGGGTATAATGATCTGGAGGGGATCATTCGACCCTCCGCTCCCAAAACACTCTGCGGCGTGCAGAGGCGACTGATGTGCAAAGCGAAACGACCTCCGGATAGTTAGAGGTCCAACAATTAAGTCGTAAAGCCAAAAACGCTCTTCTTAGACGAAGCCGAAACCAAAACCTTTTCCCAACTAGCTACCTACCCCCTCTAGTCCCCAATATGTACCAAACATGAAAATATGTAGTACACGCAATCTCATGTGACTTACCCAAACCCGTGTTCTTGACACCCCTTGCACATGACCGGCTTAAAAGCCTCCTGGATTTCCACCAATCCGATCGCCGATAGGCCGATCGGTATGCTGCTGACCGTAAACGACCAAAATTCTTGGGTCCGCTTCGCCACAAAGACATGTACTCCCCGTACATGAGGACTAAGCTGTGTCATGGCTTCCGAAACCACCTTCATCGTGTCGATGTATCTGTTGATACAAAGCTCCAGACAATTTTGCTGCTTGCCGTCTAGCTTGCCGTTGGGGCGAGTAATGCACTTGTCAAAGCACTTTTTCTGTAGACTCTGCGTCAACTCCTGCAGTGCCTGCTGCTGCACTTCCGAGCGAACCGGTTCACGAGATAATTGGAGATCATTAGGGCTCACACTTCTCCACGCAACTGAAACACTTCGGCAATATACATCAGTACCTCCAGTCACCTACTCGGTTAAAAAGATCGGCCTTCCTTGAAAGTCTGTTACAGCATATTGTAATGAGTAATACGGTCCTGGGGCAAATCCTACAAGCTTGCGCGTTTTATCCAGCACAACTACTCGATCGTGTTTGCTCCTTTGTACGTCTGACACGTCTCTTGAAAAACAACTACCGCGCAGAAGTCAGGCGCTATGCGATACACCAGGAGCCAGGGCCACAGATCCTCTCAATCGAGGTTGGATTAAGCCGGTGCCCAGGTGTGGCTGAGTTACTTCAACGGTGCGCAGCACTACGCTATGATGACCAGGTCCAGTGCAATGCTGATAGACTAGAGTTCTTCGTGTTTGGCGGTAACAGCACTTTAGAAGAAGGCACGACCCGCACTACAAAAAAGCGACCTCGTCACCGACACCTTTCAGTACGGGTACATGTACATATTACCTACCTATACATAAAAATGATCCAGTTTTCAAGACAGCGTGCGTCACGCTGGCGCTGTGCGGTAACGCCGAAGTTCGGTGCTACTACAGAAGCCGCCTCCTGCGGTGAGTAGCGTCAACCGCTTGAAGATCGCACGATTGTTGCACCGCCCTCTTGAAGAACGCGTGCTTGAATTTTAAGACGGGCAGATCCCATGTGGTTATTCTGGTAAACCTATTCATTCACATCACATTCGGTTTCATTTAAGTGTTAGTATATTGTTTGGATTGCTGGGGACTGAGTTCGCACGGACGACATGATTGGACGTAATGGAGATATGCAATGTACGCGATTCCAGTTTTGGGGGGGGATACGCCTATAATTGAGGGGATAGGCCTATAATTGAAGGGGGATACGGGTAGTAATTTGGGGAGGGATACGGATATCAATTGCCTAATTTTTCCTTCTGTAAAAGCGCTATTTATATAGTCGAATTAAATTAGGTCCGATATATAGTACATTTGGAATTCGATTAGGTACGGCCTCAGCAGAGGGACAGACAGACGGTTTTATATTATAGAAGTAGAGCATATTTGTAAATATTTTTTCCTCGGACGGACAAAAAAAAATGGTTTTATATTATATTATTAGATAGATAGATATAGAAGTTGAGCATATTTGTAAATATTTTTGCCTCATCAGACGGACAAAAAATGGTTTTATATTATAGACTAGGGGTTGGGACCCGTCGTATCGACGGGGCAGGGCATAAAAACCGTCTGTCCGTCTACAAAACATACCCCCCAAGTATTTCCAGGGTTAGGATAGCGAAAAATATACTCTACATTATACTAATGTGGTCACAATCATTGGGTCGCACGCCGCTACTGCAAGCAGTAACGGCGTGTGACCACTATCGATGTCGGTAGTAAAGTGTAGTACCCCGTCGTACCGACGGGGCGGAGAGTATATAAGAATAAACCATAGAAGTAACTACGTGACCGGGAACGTCACAGGGACGGAAACTTTTAAGTGTGTAGATGTAAAAGCGCTATTCCTAACCACTTATATACTCGTTAACACTGATCTGCATGTCAATAGTACTACCACGGATTAGTCTTCAACAGAGCGATGATTCTTGAAGCCAAAATTGTATTTTATGTTTTTTGTCAAATAGTTTTTCCTTCTGTAAAAGCGCTATTTATATAGTCGAATTAAATTAGGTCCCATATATAGTACAGTTGGAATACGGCCTCAGCAGACGGACAGACAGACGGTTTTATATTATAGAAGTAGAACATATTTGTAAATATTTTGCCTCGCCAAACACACTTCGAATCGAATTCTATTATATATATAGATAGAAGTAGAGCATAGTTGTAAATATTTTTGCCTCACCAAACACACTTCGAATCGAATTCTATTATATATATAGAAGTAGATAGATACCGTCTGTACGATGGTCCTTTTCCAGCTTTTTGATTGGGCGGTGCTCTGTCATGTGTCGCACACCACTACTTATACGACTACGGTAAAAACGCACCCGCAAAAAAATGTCTTTGTGGTTTCAAAGTAAATAAAGTTATACTTTAGTTTCAATGAAATTCCAATGCAACAGTTCGTCGGTACGACGGGTACCATCCCCTAGTCTACTATATAATAAAAAAATGGATCCGGCTTCATCCACCGGCCTCATATAGTAAAAGTAAAAGTGTATTATGTAAAGTTACCTAAGTGTTTAGTCCCACTAATATGCAACTTGGGAGTCTCCTGATATGCAACTTGACAGTCCGACGCGAGACGGCCGTCGCGAGATGGCCGTCGCACTTGCATCTGATTGGTTGAAAAACAATATATACTCCAAGTAAAGCATAAAGCGTGGTCCACAGTAAACTTGTTTCACTTGGATTTTATATGCATTTTTGAGACAGAGCACGGGCAGCAGCCAGCCCTCTTTATTTTGGGCAATTGGCATTAAATTGGGTAAAAATGCCCAATCTAACATTTGAAATATCCCCAAAATAAAGTTCATATGAAATGAAAGCTATTCGGGCTTTGATTGGTCGATTGTAATATAATTGCATTGAGCTTCGCGAAAATTTTCCGTATTTTCTTGTATACTCCAACAGTGCCGCTGCTTGCTTAGCTCTCTTAGCTACAGCCAACAATTCCCGCGTGTTTCGTAGGTCTTTTTATAATAAGGACCTTGTTAGCATGTCAAAAAAGTACAGAAAAGAAATACAATATCAATTAAAATGGGAATCTATGTATGTCATTCGAGTGGTATCGAGGGATGCAGCTACGAGCGCTGTAGTTTCGGTCGTCTGCCGTTTTTGCGAGAAGTTTGGAAGGGACAATGCGTCCACCCAAGAGTGAAAGCGGAAACGGACAACAAATATTAAGTACTTAAAAAAACCTGGCGTGCCGATCATTTAGAATCGCATCGCGAAAACCAGCACGCCTTAGAATTTGCTAAATATTCAAAATTTGGCATTGAGGAACGTAGAAATTGTTTTGATCGAGACCTCCACGAAAGTCAGGGTATTCAACAAATGTTTACTTTAGCAACTGGATCAATTAAGGAGAAGCTGACATTCGTCATAAACAAAAATATTGTTGAAGATATTATTGGGTGTTTGCTCATGGAATCTGAAGATGATGAGGAAACAGGAGGAGCAAAACTGCGTTCAAAGACGTTATCGATTTTTCATCGGCAAGAAGCGGGTGGTGAAAACATCAGTGGCTACTACGAAGTGTATGTAACGAATACTTTGCAATTTCGTCTCGTTATTAAGTTCGTTGCGATAGAAATTTCTTTTAGGCAGTGTTCGACATTGCTTTATGCAACGAAACAAGAGCTAAAATAGGCGAAGTTGGAAATTCAGCGATGGGGAAGTCATATCATATGTTCGGACAGTTTGCGCTGTGAATCTGCAACGTATTTCGCAAATATTTTATGCTGTTTGGGCCTTTTCTATTGCCTTTGATTGTGGAATCAAGGGAGACCAAGAGTATTTAGATGTCTGCTTGCGCTTTGCCCTTAAGGGACAGCTATTTAACATCCATCTCATGGCGATACCGATGCATCAAAGTCACCCGGATACGATATGTTTTTTTTAGATCATTTCTCGATTTTTAGTATGCTCAATGGATCGTGGAATAAAAAGCTTATCGGAATATCAACGGATGGAGCGTCTAATATGACAGGACGTCCTCAAGGTGTTGGTACTAGGCTTGAACAAGAATGTCTTCCTGGATTGTACCGGACTTGGTGTGCGTTGCATCAATTGGACTTGATAGTTCAAGCAAGCTTCAAAGCACATTGGAGCGATACATTCGTGCATTAGACTACAGGAATGACTGGCGATTTATGGCGTCAGAAGAATTTAATTTCTCAAATGAAGTCGAAATGCCTAAAGTTCATTGATACAAGATGGTTATCTATGGGAAGATTGTTAGGATGGTTTGTAGCGAAGCGTATTGAAATACAGCAATACATTGCGCAAAAAAAGAATCCGGATTGTACGCCACCTACTTTCTGGTGGATTATGATTCATATATTGTCCTCGTATGTGAAAACCGTCAACGTGTCTTTCGTCCGCCTTCAAGGACTTGCGGTGCTGGTTAGCCAACAACGTGAAGTATTAAAACGGATGGTAATGAAATTATGTGAAATGTGCGACGCTCATGGCCCTTTAAGCGAGCATGAGCTCGCAATAGCGCCACGACCAAATATTTATCGGATTGTAAACTATGAAGTGGATTTTGAAAGCGCCAAAAAAATATCTGAAACCAAGGGACTTATGTTCTGGAGACAATTCAATATATTGAGTGCACGGAACCCCAGCACTTTCATCTCTGATTCAATCCGTCACCGAACTATTTGTCGGAACAATCGACAAAATATCGAGGATTGTAACGGAAAGGGATACAATAATAATGCAGCAGCAGGTTCACTACTGCGCCAGTATTGCCACACGAAATTCTCAAATTAAGTGGACAAAAGTTTTCTCATACTATTCGAGAGCAAAAATTGCGTTTATTGGAGACCTTTACCCAGCGCGATCTTCAACAGTTAGAAGACGAAATTGCGGCTTTGGTCCAAGCACGACGTCGTGAGCCACAATTCAAAAAAGTTCTCGACGATTGTGATCACAAACCATATTTCGAGAAAGGATGGCCCGTTGCGTGGAAAAGATGCCCGCTTCTTCAGTAATTCGCAGGCGGGATTGCTACTGTTTTCCCTGGTATCAGCACGGTCGAGTCAGATTTTTCGGAAAGTACCTGGCAAAAGGACGAGTATAGGTCATCTCTAACGGAATTTTCACTCGATGGGATCTTGCAGTGCAAGCAGCACCATCATCTTGGCGAGATATGCCAACGTTTGTAGATGTTCCATAGGGAAAAAAGTGGTTCCAAAATATCCCAAAATAATTTTCGTAATCACCCCAAAATAGCCTATTTTGGGTAAAACGGGTAAATCCCCAATGTTAAGAGACCTGGCAGCAGCCCCGTGTTCAACAACATTGCGTCAGGGGATCACATTTTGAGACACGTGATTCTTCCATGCTTTTTTCCTCGATCATATCATAAGGAATCTGTTGGATATTCGCTACGCAGTATGTACGTCAGGCTTTCACTTAAAAACATAAAAAAGTATGTCTTTAGTTTTTTCGGCTTAGTATTTATCCAATCTGTATGTCCTGATTGTAATAGCACAGCAATCCAAGGCAGACTGTAACATGGACTTGCTTAATAGGAAATATATTAAGAAGTGGTTATCTTCCTACATATGAAACATGCACAAAACGTGTCTCGAAACCTAATGTATTTGAGATGTGGCAATAGTCTCAGGACCAAAATAGGTCAGTCGTAAATTCAAGTTCGAGATTTGACCAATTCAATCGATATTTAATTCATTAATTTACGGTGTTTATGAGGCACGGCTGCTGCATTAGGATAAGTTTAGCAATAGTTAACCCTTCCAGGGGACTCTTTCACGTTCTTGGAGAGCTGATAGTTATAAACAATTAATTACAACTCGTTCACGAAAAACTTCATATCGGCGTTATGTGTTCAGCACCTTTGAGGTCTGCAGGCCGATGATCTGTACCATTTGCAGCGTCCTAGATATTTACTTGATAGCATACGCTTGGACAGTTTTGAACAATCTGAATGCGTAGATAATTGTACAATAAAGGTGTTGTGACACTTGTGCGGTGTCGTTTGCACATTCTAGCTATAATTGACTATTGGAATATCGACTAAAGACGATTCGGTTATATTAGAGTTACTATTGGACATCTACGACACGGATTTTCAACTATTCTGCGCAAGATTGGACGGAAACACCTTTCAACACAGAGGTCCCCGATCATAAGGTGGTCGAACCATAGTTTAACGGAAGGATTGAGCGGGCTCACCCAGTCCAGATCAGCAGTTCTGTGTGCCCATCAGTTGAACGAGGTAACGAAGGATATGATCCATAGCTATCACTTGAAATGGTTACGTAGCTTCAATGTTTCCAGGCGACATACCCTTGATCGTAGGTTGGCCCTTCCCTACTCACAGTCTACGCATTTCCCAACGAATCTTTGCACGCTGCGAAATAGACCACGCCAATGAAAAATCGTCTCATCCGCTGATATGTACGCCCTATACCCTGGTGTCCTACTTCCAAACTCACATGATAATGGTGGATGACATCCGAATGTAGGGTCTCAGGTAAAACCAGATTGATCAAAGAATGTCGATCATCTCGATCATCTTGGTCACCGCTGGATTTTCCTTTAGCCATATTTCCACAGTAGATCGCGCTGCACGCATGGCCTCAAGTTTCGAAGTCATGAGCTTACGACCAGTAGTACTACGTTATGCAACGACATCCAAGCAAAAGGAAGGAAAGTGTCGTGATTTTCGGTCATCTATCGCTGGATTGAAGTAAAAGAACTTCTGCATTGTTAAAATGTCAGTTTTCCCTCATTGGCGAGTAATACAATATAATTGGGGAAATTTTTAAATTCACACCTTTTGAGCTAAATGAGTTTAGCTCATTTTCTATTTTTGGGTCCTGTGGCTATTTTAGAAGAACGTTCGGACAAGGGTGTGAATTTAACGGAAAAAGGTGTGAATTTAAAATTTTCCTTTTACAAATCGAAAGGTACTTCAAGACATCGCTGTTTTGAAAGAGAATGCGGGTCAGTATTTTCGCACCTAAGAGTATATCAAATTCCGTGGAAGGTGCCCAAGAATATAACAAATGCACGAGTAATCATGTACTAAGAAGACAAGTTTTTGATATTATCAGGGGACAAAACTAATACTGATAAGAAACCGCAGCATTATCAGTGGAGCGATGCTTTCAGAGAGCCCGATTACAACAATCTTATAAAAAACTATGGCTCATAGGCAGAAAATTGAAGGTGTATCGCATAGCGTTCCGTCAGCTAAAATATGTATACAAGAGTAAGTTAAAAAATGACCAGTGCAGCACCTTAATTAAAAAATGCATGTGTTTGTTAGTTAGGTGTGTGTGTCGAGAGAGGGGGAGGTGTGCCTAGCAAGGGAGGGTGTGTGCGTATCAATTCCCAATATAAACTATCGACCCTGAAGAGCCTGAACTCCACGATGCAACCAGCGTTACATGTATCCACTTCGGAAGTTTTTGCTAAAATGTATTTTCATGAAGAGAGAAGCCTCATTGGATGAAATATGCATATGAATTTTCAAGCTGTAAATCCAATTTAACTTTTAGCAATGCTATATTTTCCTTTAGTAAATTTAGATAATATACTTATATTTTGCTCTAATGTCGTGAAGGAACTTAAACTTCAGTGTTTCCACTCAAATTACAACACAAGAAAGCAAGAAAACTATCCTTCGTGCTTAAACTTCCCAGATTCTTAGTACATAAGTCCGAACCGTAACAAAACAATTTTATGAAGCACTTCCCGAAATATCTCAAGGCTGCTCCCAACTCCAGTAGTCCCAGATGACTATCGCCCCTACTCACTTACGCTCACTTGACAACCCTCCTGTATTAGACTTGGTTTTACTATAGTTCTGTTTGCTAGGGTTGTTGTGAGGATGCAGACGACTTTTCTCAAAGGGGGAAAATTAGAATCTAGTTAAGTATTACTAAGTCCTATATCCACTTCAAACACTTTTTCACCTACTACTTCTTGGTTACTGGCTTCAATACTCGATATTTATTTCTTAACCGGCTGAAACACCTTATACCCTTTTCAATAACTGACCCACATCTGTTTTTCCCATAATTGAAATGCCACTTCACCACAACCTCCCCTTGCGTAACTTCAGCGTAGGCGAGAAAAAGGCACGCACACAAAAAATACATTTTAACCCCATTTCAGATACGTACGTGCTGAATCTTCAGCCATAATCGTGGCAAAACACGGGAGGTCACTTTCCTTTCATATGTGTATCATCTTATTCCAAGCATAGAAAAGATAATCACGAGATCTGCTGAGAGTTACCAAAGGTCTTGAAGGATATCCTTCCAGGAATCCTAGAGTATGTGACCGAACCATCGACACAATAGCAATATCAGCCTCACGACCTTGACTGGAATCGGTAGTAGCTACTTCAATGTCCAAACAATCCTCGTGCACATAGTTCAAATGTCGTAGCTCCGCCTGTACTGCAGTGACTTGTTTTTGGTAAGGTGAAATTAGTAACATTGACTTTCTAATGGCAGTATTTGTTCTCCGCATTTCATTCATCAGGATGGCGTGTATTATATCCAGCAAGTATATTGTGGTGAAGTGTACCACAAATTTGGTCACTTTTGGTCAAGGCAGTTGGTCGAGTTTCCGATTGGTCTAAACAAGGGGGGCTTTTTAGCCTAACAGATTCAAGGAGTATCAAGAACGCAGGTCTTGGGTGAGTAACCTGACATTGGGTATTTTACATAATTTTGTGTGGGTACATTAGGAACCATAGGGAGGTAGTATTATTGGTTAGTTGCGATTTTTCCATGTAAGAGTCTTTTGGTTACGGATTTTCCCCAGTAAAGGTTTTTGGTCTAGGAATAAGTGGCAAAAACCTCTTCTGGTCTTGGTCTACACCGCAGCAAGGGGTCGCCGTTCTTCCCTTTTCGTACACTAGTCGCCTACGCCCGCCGCGGAGTGTTTGGGGGAAGAGGGTCGAATTATCCCCTCTCGCCCATTATACCCGGTCTGGACGCGCCGCACGCTTTTTGGCCCACCGGAAGTCCCTCGACGGGAGTACGATTTGGCGATCTCGACACTTTAAGTCAAGTAAGTTTGGAACGTGCTATTCACTGGATTGGTCTTTACGTGGAGATATCGTTTGTGGAGTTTCACGGGCATATTGGGTCTTCACGTGGACATATTGGCTCACTGTAACATTGGTTGGAGTTTAGACCGGTTTCGGTATTCTCTCATATTGGTCAGGGGCTAGACCGGTTGATTGGTCTACCCTATATTATTTCGTATTGGTCAGGTCTAGATCGTTTGGACGATCGACCTATTGGAATTTATCTTTTGGAAGTGTTTCTGGTCTGTACGTACCTAGGGTGAAGAGTTCCGCCCCAGGTACATCTAGCCAGCACGGTCTCATATTCAAGACCGAATCAGCTCGATCTGCGATCCCGATCCACCGAGTGTGTAACTAGCCCATTCCATCGGGTACACAAGGTGAGATGAACTTAATTGAATCGGACCAAGTGTCTTTGGATGATGACCGGTCGTCTGCCAGCAGCGGACGATCGGACCAGATTTCGAATGGAGGTCCGCGGGGTACCCCCCCCCGTAAGTTGGAAGGCTGGGCACGATGGTGGTGGTCAGGTTGTCGATACAAATGTATTCGATTTCGAACTTGACTCCACCACAATGGTGCGCGTGCCCGGATCACTTGGTGATCCGTGGATATCACCGCGAGGTGTCATCAAAGATTGAATTTGAAGATTTGAATTTGGAATCGTTCTGGAGAGGGCGTAAGGAAAGGCTATCACCTTACGTCTTCGTTCTCGATAAAGATGGCGATGTCCGATATGGCCTGGTGGAGGACCAGATCGGGATTAATATTTTTTCCTCCCCAAAAGGCTCCCACCGGAGCCGATCGGGACTATAGCAAGTCCTGCTATAGTCCCGGGAAGGATCAGGACCTTGGTCCTGATCCTATGTATGTGCATAAAAAGTTGATGAAAAATCAAAAGACGAAAAATACTTGGAGGCTGATCAGAACGAACAGACCAACCTCCCCAAGGTCCCCAAGATTCCCAAGAAAGGGTTGGGAATGCCGGCCGACGAAGACGACCTCGAAGAAAAGTCGCAGGTAGGAGGTGGAGGCATCACTGAAGAAGACCTAAACAAGATGTATCACATTTTTGAGCTGAAATGATTTTTTCGCTTTGACGTGGTCTTTCGGGTGTTGAACCTCCAGATCCCCGACCATCTTCTCGGTCCCACTACCGAGCCGATCCAGAGTGATCGCCCATTACTGTTGGTGAAGAACTTGGTGGCGATGTTAGCGGAGGTTGGAATTAAAATGCAAAACCCCGCCGGTGTCAATAAATTGTATGAATTTGATGCTTGGAGACTGGAGGCGTCGTTGTCGGACCTCCACGACCGTTTGGTGCCACTGGTGGGGGCGGTTCGCCGCCCAACTCCCACCGCAGCAGTGAAGGTCGCTGAAGCCTCCACAGTGCTTGTCGACATCGGTTCTGATGACGAATCGGTTTATCAGTCTCCACCGGCCTCTAACAGATCATCAGAGTTGGACACCGGTGTCGAGCGGATGACCATGGGGGTGGACCATGCCCATCCTGAACAAAAAAGGGACATGCGGCAGCAAAGGGCCGCTTGCCAGTAGGGGGTCCAGAATCCCCCACAGGCCTCAGTTCCGCAAAAGGAGGGTATCAACACGTTGCCCATGACTCCAGCTAACGTCCAAGCCATGTTTGAGACGATGATGGAGCGTTTCATGGAAGACCGGGTTAGACCACCTCTGCGCCCACATGTCCAAGACCGGTCTGCCCAGCAAAGTGCCAATGTTTGCCGAGATGTGGATATGGAATCGGTAACATCTGTGGACAAGCCCACTCGAAGTGATAAGCAAGTCGGAAAAGGGAAGCGCAAGCCGCAACCGGCCAGACCGCGTAGACCAAGCAAGACAAGTGACTGTGACATGGAGTCGGTCGGCGGTCTTCACGACCACTGTGGGTAAGACGGTACGGGCGCTGGCAAGCCACGCAAGGCTAACCTAGCCTCCACTATTGCTTACGACTTTGGATCTTCTGCGATTCCGCGCATCCGTATGGCCACGACGACCGACCTCAAGGACTTCACTGGCAAGGATGCTGATGAAGACCAGGCCCGGTCTTGGTTCGGTCGGGTCAAGTCTGCGTTCCTGCGAGACCAGACCCCGAAAAGTGAAAGGTGTCTGATCTTCCGGGATTTGTTGAAAGGACCGGCTGCCAACTGGATCCAACAGTTAGGTCGGGATGTCCGGTCTGACTGGGACCAGCTATGTGCAGAGTTTGAAGGGCAATATTGTAACTCCGGATTTTCGAGTGCCCTCAAGTATCACCATATGCAGAAGCGGAGCGACGAGACACCGATCGAGTATTTGCATCGGTTGAACGTGGCTGCACTTCGTGCCGGCATAACAATTAAAGAGAATAACCCGCCGAACGGTGCTGCTCTGGAACATGTGGATCACTACATTAGTACCCTGGACGATCAAGAACTGGCGGACCAGCGTACTCTGCTGCGTCTTAGGGACGCGGGTGAAGTTGAACAGACTCTACGGACGCTACAGCAGTCACGTAGCATGAGGGCGAAGAGTGCTGGTGGATCAGGTCGCTACCGATCCAAGACCCAGACCCAGACCGATCCGGTCAAGACACCCTGGACCAGACCGACCCAAGCGGTCAAGGAGATCGTAGCCGAAGACAGCACGGGATCGGAAGGGGAAAGTGGAAGTCAATCCAGCCAGGAGTCATCGGATGAAGACCAGTATCGCTACGTCTATGTTGCGGGACCTGATCCGAAGACCAGGTCGAAGTCCGACCAGGTAGACCGGAAGGGAACGAACGGAAGCAATTCCTATCCAGACCGACCTCGTCAGAAGTGCTACCACTGTGGGTCGAGCAAACATGATGGTCCAAACTGCTGGAAGAAGATGGTGTGAAAGAAGTGCGAGAGACGCGGCCACCCGACGGACCACTGCCTCTTCGTATGCAAGTCATGTGGAGAGATCCACGAGGCCGGCCACTGCAAGATTGAAGAATTTTTTAACATGATGCGCAAGTGGTACGTGCCGGACAAGCACGCGGAGATGCTGCCGCCGGACGCAGAAAAGATGTTAAACTAGAACGCTCGCCAGGTTGGAATCTGGATCGAGCCGAGCGTTCTACGGTTCACATCTATGCATATGTCGGCAAGGAGGATAAGACCGACAATTACACGTTCTATTCCAAATTGCTTTGACCGAGACCATCCGGTCTACAGTCTGAAGACCGATGAGTACTCCCGGACCAAGGTGGTTAAGCAGTTGGACTTGCTGCTTGGATAATCCCGCGGATACTGGAAGTATCACGCGCCTGATAAATGGTTCAAGCAGGCGAAAGCCTGTGGCAAGATTAATAACCAGAAAGCGACGATGTTGTTCGACTCTGGGGCTGAAGTCTCGATAATCGACTCCGCCTTTGCTCGTAAGGTCGGATGTCGTATAGACGATACCCAGAGACAAGAATGCGTCGGGATCGGTGAAAACTCTTATATGACCGAAGGAAGAACGCGTGTGAAAATTACTTTGTCGGGATCGCTGGTCTACTTTTTCAGCGCTTGGGTTGGCAAGTTGGCTGGTCAAGACGCTTTACTAGGAATGGATTTCATGGTCCCAGCTGGTATTCACCTAGACCTGTCACATGGAGTGCTTACGCTCCCGGATGAGGTCCAGGTCCAGTTGGCTGGTCGAAGACCTCTGTATGGGTCGTATACCGATCTGGTCCGGTGGGACCAAGACCTCACTATCCCAGTTGGTCGGTCTGCCGATACCCCGGTTGAGAAAGGTTTCCGTTCGAGGAAGTTATGGTTGACCAGGGGCGATCGGTGGGTCTCGACTTTCGTAAAGAGTGCTGGTCGACGTGATTTTGTCCGTGTTACCAATATTGGTGACAAGCCGCTGACACTGGACAATAACACTATTGTCGGCATGTGGTTAGCAGAAGGGAAGGTACCAAGGAAGATGGGGTTCGTCTCGATTGGATCGAGGCGGTATGTCGAGTGGCAAAACCTGGCGTACCAATCGGCCACCGATCTTATCAGCGATGATGGGTCGGTGGAAGAGGATACCTCACCTTTAGTGGAAAGACCAAGTTATGTCACCCCAAAAAAGATATTGGTCCGAAGAAAGGCGCCGCAGTCACCAGGAACGGTGGACCATCAAGTAGACGAGCCGAGGCTAGTCAACGTGGTGTCAGCACAAGACCAGGAGACATCGGAGCAAGAAACGGAAGAAGGGGAACATGAAGTTTCTAGGTCGGACCATGACGGTATTCCTAATCAGACCGATATCAGTGAAGGACAGCCCGTCGATCAAGACCAGGGGCGTTCAGCCGGTCCAGATGGTCTAGGTGATATCACCCCAGAAGATGAACAAGTCTGTATACATGAAGGTGGGGAAAAGTATATTCAGGAGCTGGATAGCCAAATGGCAGTCCTCCCTGAAGTGTCTGCCGACTCTTCCGAAGTTAAAATTGATGATTTACAAGTGGGTGATCAAGACCTTAACAGTCCAGACCAGATCGAGCAGTTGAAGAATATCATATGGAAGAAAAGACATCTGCTGATCGGAAAGGACAATGCCTTACCACCTGCATCCCGTGTTGCGATTTGCGATATTGACGTTGGAGATGCCAAGCCGATTGCTCAGCGATGTCGACGCGTGGCGCCACAGTACCGGGAAAAGATTTCTGATCTTATCAAAGGACTGTTGGCTACCAAGATTATTAGACCGTCGACCTCGCCATGGGCCTCGCCGATCGTAATTGTTATCAAGAAGAACGGCGTCGACATTAGGTTGTGCATCGACTATCGGCTGGTAAATCGGTTAACTAAACTTATGGTGTACCCGATGCCGCTGATTAATGATTTGTTGGAAGACCTGGACAAGACCTTGTGGTATTGTTCGCTAGATATGGCAAGTTGATTCTGGGTGGTCTCGATGACTGATCGAGCCCGTGAGATTTCCGCATTTGTGACACCGTTTGGTCTTTTCGAGTGGAACCGTATGCCGTTCGGTCTGAAGAACTCACCCCAGATCTATCAAAGGTTGATAGACAACTCACTGTACGGACACTTCAAAATCAAGACCGATCGGGACCCTGCCGAAAGTTATGGTGTGTTTACAGAGGGTAAACCCGATCGGGAAAGAAGACCGTCCGTTCTAGGGAGGCGGTCGTACATCGACGACATTCTGATACCTGCCTCGTCATGGAACGATCTGTGCGAGAAGGTTGAACGATTGTTGGAGACATGCGACCGCTGGAACCTATCTATCAGCGCCATAAAGAGTTTTTGGGGTATGTCCAAGGTCGCCTATTTAGGTCATATGGTCTCGAACAATGATCTAGAGGCTAATCCTAAGTACCTGGATTCGTTAAGCAACCTCCCGTTCCCAAGTCTCTGAAGGCAATGCAGTACTTCCTAGGAAGTTTAAACTACTACAGCCGCTTCATCGAAGATTTTGCTATCTACGCGGCTGTGTTATATGATCTCCGGGAAGTGGACTACCATATGTTGCGCGAAGAAGACCGGGCAACTTTACATGGGGGCGCCGACTCTGTTATTGCTGCAGATTGTCCTCAAGTGGAGACCGAAGACCATATGAAGCGTGCAAAGTTTGCTTTTGGTATGTTGAAGGCTAAGATGGTGACGGCACCGATTTTGAAGCATTTCGATCCCGAAAAGGTCCCGACCATTATTGTATATGCTAGTCAGTGGGCCATTTCGGCCACTCTAGTACAAGACCATGATGTTGTGTACCATCCGGTCACGTTCACGAGCAGAACGCTGAAGCCAAATGAAGTGAACGATGGAATTTTCGAGAAAGAAGTTCTGGCGTTGCTACGAATTCTGGATGTGTGTTACGACCTGCTGGTCGGCCGACCTATAAAGGTCCTGTTAAGGCGTTCTACTTTGGCCTGGCTATTATCAGCCAATGGGATGGACGGACGTCTAGGCAGATGGTTGGTGGTCTTGTCGCAGTGGACCCTCGAGGTCGTTAAGTGCACCAGGGGCGAGGAAGAGATATTGGGCACATTAGCTGCCAGTATCACCCTTCGGTCTGAAGTGGACGAGGCATTGATAGCGATTTACCCGAGGAAGCAACCTCGGCAGTCAGTTTCGAGACCGCCACCGACCGTCGACCATGATGAAGAGCTCTTGGTCTTAAGTTTTGACGGATCAGCAAGCGTGAAGAAGAAGGTCGGTGCCTATAGTGCCATATTGTGGAAGTTGCCACAATGGTCTATAGTTGCAGCCGCTGCCGATTTCAAGACGGATATTATTGTTAACGAGGCGGAGTACCGAGGTCTAATTCTATGTCTGGACCTGCTGTCGTCGCGAGAGAAGGGGCGAGTCATCATATGTGGTGACTCCAACCTAGTGATCAGGCAGATCACCGGAGAGATCGACTGCAAGGCTCCACGGCTGAGGTCGTTAAATGA
>CM047585.1:15192300-15208293 GCA_026184515.1 Peronosclerospora sorghi
AGTGGTGGTCCGCGGAGTACCCCCTCCGAAAGTTGGAAGGCTGGGCGCGATGGTGGTAGTCAGGTTATCGATGCTAATGTTTTCGATTTCGAACTTGACTCCATCACACTCGACTAGTATTAAAATTTCGAAAATCTATTTCGCAATCTGCATTCCTTAAGGTATATTCAAGCGTATTCAATGCTCATCTACTGTTTTCGCTTTGGGTAATCTCTTGGTGCCGCGCCTGTACCCCCCCCCAAATTTGCGCCATGGCGAGGATTACCTTCACGTCGTTGATCTCCATGACCGTCGAAAACGTAAAGAAGAAATCCTGCCCGTAAGTCTGCTTGTCATAGCTCACTACAAGCCGGGCCCTGTATCGCTCGACCGGTCCATCCGCTCGTAGTTTTTCGTTTTATACACCCATTTTGTGGACAAAGGCGTCTAATCTGGCCGTTTCTTCACAAATTTCCACTTTGAGCGACTTGATTTATTCTCTCTCTGCCTGCGCCCACATGTAGGCATTTATCCCTTCATGTGCTTCCTTAAACGACCTTGGATCGGTCACGCCAATTTGAGACGTACCTCCTCCGTTAATGTTTCCACACTAAGCGTATACAAAAAACCGCATTTCCATCGGAAACATTGCTTGTTTCTTTTTCTTCCACATCGGTCACGTCACCTTACTTTTTAGCTTCTATATCAAGCCCTTGACGCACTTTAGCACTTGGTATTTCGTTCAAATCACTTGTATATTCATCCTTTTTGGTTCCGGCCTTCGTTTTGGCATTTTCAAGCGCAACTGCCTTCTGAGTCTTCTTTATCGTTCGCCCCGACTTTCTTGGACGCCTACAGGCTTCTTGTGTATCCTTTTTTGCCGAAACTTGACTCGCTTCTGAGCTTTCGCATGACTGGATCGAACTTCTTCGGCTCTCAGAACGCTGTTCAATCTCCTCCTCAGCTGAAACTTCCATGCTTTTTGCGATCTGATCACTCACCCCCTTTTCAAGCGTCTCAATGGCTCTGACATGACGAGTGACTGTCACCACTCTGTCCCTGAGCAGCAATACCTTATACCCTTTGGTCTCGTCATTTCGACTCAGTATCAGGGTGTGGTGGAGTCCAGTTTAAAATCGAACACCGAAGTGTCCGGAACTGAACCACCATCGTGCCCAGACGACCAACTAACGGAGGGGGTACTCCGCGGACCTTTGCCTGGGTGCCGATCGGTCACCCGATCGGCAGTGCAGGACGCCGAGTCCGATTCATCTCGCGTCTCACCTTGTGTACCCATTGGTATGGGTGGCTACACACTCGGTGGACCCTTGCTTGGTGAAAACTTTAGTGAAGATCGATATGGATATACACCTTCTGGGGTACTGATCCAAAATTACAACGGAAGGTAATTCAAAATGGCCGATCGGCAAACGAAGAGGAAATATTCACTCCGAATGCAATTAAATCTGGCACTTGACTGCACGTGGCAGTGAGTAATCCAGCCAATAGTAAATCCTGGCACTTAATTGTAGAGCAATGATTAATCCATCCAATAAATGTTTCTGGTACTTGACCGCAGATCGCGATGAGTAATCCAGCCGATTCCTGGGACTTGATCGCAGCAGATTGCGATGAGTAACCCACCCAAAAAATTTGAACGGGGCCGAACTTGAGTGGTGAGTGAACGTAACGAGTGCTCCCTGACGTGGGGCTTCCGGTGGAGCTCTGTCCTGGCCGGGCTTAATAAGCGTGAGGGGAACCTGTCAGCCTTCCGCTCCCAATGACTCAGATCGGAGCCACTGGCGACTTACGCAACACGATGTAATACGAACACTACATTTAATATCCAATAAAAATCCAATATGTAAACAATATGTAAACCGTGTGCCTTACCTCAAATCCGCGTACAAAACACTCCAAGCACACGATTGGCCCAAAATACTCCGTCCTTTCAGCCATCTCAATCGATCTGCCTTGAAAACTGGTACACTGGTACAAACTGGTCAATAATTTTCACTTGCACTTCACCAAAAGTGCTCGCTCTGCATTTATCGCGAGGGCCTTTTCCTGGGATCCCTTTATACCATTGGCCGAGCCAAAAACCACAATCTCCCTTAAGGACGGCTTCTTTCCCGTCAACACTTCACACGGAAATAACTTCCCGGGGTTAGACCTGGTCGGGGTGCGGTTCAGTATGTAGGAGGCGTACTCAGCCGACTCCTACCAGTACATCAAGGGTATCCCCGACCCAAAAATCATACACCGGACCATGTTTAACATGGTCCGGTTCATTCTTTCGGACTTTCCATTTGAGTATGGAATAGCAGCCTCCGTGATCTGCCTGCGCACTCCAGTTTTCTTACAAACTAAATTTACCGTCCTGCATTCACCACATCCATCTGTGGGCAACACGTGAATTCTGCATTTAAATTCAAACCAAACTAAAAAATGCGCGAACATTTTCGCTGCTCTGGCTTTGGTGCGAGCAGGGAAAACTCTCAAATAGCTGGAGAAATGATCGGCAAACACTATAAGGTATCGATTCCCCCGCCTTTCGCGCGGTATGATTGGACCATTCAAGTCACTGAAAGTCACACCGCCGGCGCGATCAACTGGCGAGTTGTTACAGTAATCCTTCTTCCGTGCTCTTTCATCGTCGCCTTCCCTTCCGCACAATTCGGGCGACTTTTTTCGGTCAACCTTATACCTGACCTGGGGTCCTTGGCTAGTCTTTCGACCGTGTCATACGCCAAGTGACCCAAGCGGGCGTGAAAATAATGCAGACTACCCTCCTATGCATCATTCGCAACGTCACTGGCAACAGCGTTTAGCAGCATATGCGTAAACTGCGGTGCACGCTCGCTCATCTTGTTAGGTATCAAGTTCGCGACATAAATCGATCCACAAACTTGAACCGGTAATAAAATCATTTCATTCCATTTAATAGTCAGAAATCCTCCATCATCTGCTATCTTACACCCCTGTTCACGTAACTTGACAAGCGAAAGAAGATTCTTGGCAAGTTTTGGTGCAAAATACACTTCTCTCAATTCAATTGTGATGGGTTCCTCGCCCGGTATAAGTAGCTTTATCTTACCAACCTTGGTAACAGATAATTTACCACCGTCCGGTATTGTGAACCCATCATCCGGTCTACACGTAACCGCATTTTCCACCAAGATCTCTCATCTACAACCAGATGTCTGTTTGCACCGCTATCCACTATCCATACGTTTTCGGGCGACTCGTACCTTGGAAACCTCCAAGCAGTGAATCCATCATTCGTCATCCCAATAGTAGATCGCGCCACCTTTGTATCCCACGAACCACTTGAATTTTCCTGATCCGTTGCATTACTTGACCTTCTTTGCTATCTTCCCTTCGGGTGGCTTTCATTACAAGTGAAGCTGACGATGGAATCGAAGTCGATCGGAGCCGGGGTGGCGTCAGTGGCGGAACATATCGAGGCAGCTCGACTCCAGATCCTGAATTGGACGAGCACGCAAAAAAGCAGCACCTTATGAATCGATCTGGCTTCGTGGCGATGTGTCACGCCATTCTCCATTCATCAGGACCTTTTTCGACTCTGAACCACCTCGCTAAGACGTTTGGGAAGTATATGCCCTGGACATAGAAGTATCCCAATGAAGCGGTAGACAAAGTCGCCAAACCTACCTCTGGTGACGTTTGGTACTCATGTAATGAAGAGACGTCCTCCACCGTTCGAGGGACTTCATGCGTCCAGTGGTTGACGAAGTGCACGGTATCCTCACTGGATCGCCTCAAGCAAAGGAAGCTAAGGGGATCCCTCGGTCGGTGCCATCTCGTCCTACTGAAGGCGCTTCGGAAGACATGGCTTTGGACCGTCGCCGCGGCGCACTTGCGCGTTTGCTGGATGAGCGTTCCCAAATCAGGAGTCCTGAAACTCTCGTTGTTGAATCCTCTAAAGCGCTGGGAGGACACAAAGTGGTTACCGGAAGTGGTGTTACTTCGGCTCTACAGAACGCAGAGAGCTTGCAGGGTCGATGGTACGATAAGGGCAAGCTCAGCGTGGATCGGGACAACAGCAGCAGTCAGGACATGCCGTCTCTCTCCCAGATTAGGCGAGAAGTGGCGTTCGTCTATGGATCTGACCCATACGTCGTCTGTGCACTAGTCGGCAAGACCTACGGAAAGTAGAGGATCGTATCGACGGACGACATCAGACTAGAGATGAGGAGAGCAACATCATGATAACAATCGCGAATCTTTAGAGGAAGGAAGGAAAAGCAGAAGCAGACGAAGAATAAGCGGAACACAGAGATCGACATCCTCGCTATGCACCACGAGGTGCTGCGTAAAAGCTACAAGGAATACATCCTAGACCAGATCATGCACATTAATACAACAAGACACATACCCAGAAACGTCGCACCCTCCAGAGACCCTACTAACATTGGTTGTTGATGATGACCATCGGTCATCATTCGAAGAAGACGCGCTGCCGTGATCGATGCTGATGAATACTGAGGACCGATGACGAATAAACCGAGAACAACACAACATGAACATGAAAATGGTCGTCTAATCGAGAATGAGACGTGATATTTGAGACAGTAGGTGATAGGTAACAGGAGCTGTGCAAGGCATCCCTGCATGTCATTATACAGGAGACTCTACAATCTATCGGGAATCCCCAATTGTACTGCCTGTTGCCGCCAGCTCAGCCATCACAGATGTGCACATCCGCCCTGTGGTACAAATTTAGGGAAGCGTGACTGCCCCCCGCTATTTCGGGTTGGGTGAGCAATGTGTACATCAGAGGGAGAGGCAGAGGGGACGTCACTGTTAAAAAATAAACGTAAATTTATTTTCACTTGGTGAGATCTTGAACTACCTGGTCGGACCACTTTTGACCAGGTAGGAGCTTACGTAGAGGGTGGCTAGTGCGCGAACGTTGACGCGCCGTGTACGTGGTATCAAATTGGAAAGTATTATGTAAAGTTACCTTAAGATCCAGTCATACTACAATGCAACTTAATGCAGTGCTGGCGGATAGTATACTGCCACCCTTTTTTTTAATCTTTTTTGTCCAACATGGTGCTTTAAATGCATATATCTAGTCCAATTGAAAGAGCGTACGAAAACGCTTTGAATGCGGGTCAATTCATGCCATTCGGGCAACTACTTCAGCGGCAATGAAGAAAAACCTGAAGTTGAAACTAACTAACGTGGCGGAAAGTATACTGCAGGAGCAAATAGGTCGTGTTCTACTACGTTTTAAGCGCTCAAACAGCGTCTAATACTTGGTATTAGCTCCATGAAGCTCTAGTGTAGCGATGCACCTCTTCGTCATTGATTTCACCAGCTTTGAGGTGAGTTCCTCGCTGATTGTTGCCCACGACGTCTTGATTGTCTTGATGAGGTCGTTGCGGGTTTGAAACTGCCTTCCTTGGGCATGAAAGCTCGTACTAGCACCCCCCCCTCAAGTTCTCGATGGGGTTTAGGTCCGGTGACTTAGCAGGACACTCCATAACGGCGACATTTTGCTCCTTGAGAAAGTCTTTGGTGGCGATTGAGGCATGAATAGAAGCGTTATCCTGCTGGAATATGCACGATCGACCGTACAATGCATCGATAAATGGCAGTAAATACTCATACAGCGTATACATGTATCTCTCGCTGTTTTGATTCCCGCTTAAAACCACCAACTCCGACTTACCAGTAGCGCTAAACGCCGTCCAAACCATCACACTTCCACCTCCACTTTGACTAGTAGAGTAGGTCTCAGGTTCGCGTCGTAAATCATGCCAATAGCACTGTAAACAGTCTGGTCCATCCAAATTAAACTTTTTTTCGTCTGAAAAAACGCAGAGGCCCCACTTGTTCTCGTCCCAGGTCACCTTGTCGCGAGCCCATTTGAGCCGGGCCTCCTTGTGTCCTTTAGTAAGTACTGGAGTTGCTTTTCGCTTCACGTAAGTCATGTTAGGGTCAGCTTGAAGTATCTCGCGGATACGTCGTGCGCTTATGGATAGCTGAGCTCAGTTTTGAGTTCGGACGAGCTCAATTCCCCTTTGTAGCTTCACGGAGAAGCCGGCGGGTATCAGTAGGCGTCAACTTCTTGGGCCTTCCCGGTCGTTTGGGCTTGTTGTAGCTTTCAGGGTCGGCAAGAAAGGCGTGGACAGCAGGCCGGGAACGATGTACGTGCTCAGCGATGGCTCTCTCACTAAATTTGGCCTCTTGAAAGGCAATGATACGCTGCTGTTCTTCTTGCGTAAGTTTGGTTTCTCTAGGCATCCTGTTAAGAGCAAAACGAAATAAACGGCATTGAATTTGCGTTAGTAGGACTGCTAATTATCGTTACGAACCTTAGTCATCTCTAAATGGCAAACCAACCTTCAGAAGAGAGTAAGTAACGCCTCGGTAGTATACTAACCGCCAACAAATTTGTGGCGAGGAAGCGTTATACTCCTGCCGTGTTGCGAGGACTTGTCGGAATGACATGAATCGAATGACCGTAGCTGTGCTTTCGCACGCTCTTTCGATTGGGCTAGATAGATGTATTTAAAGCAGCTAATTGGACAAAACAATTTAAAAAAAACGTGGACTGTAGTAACCGTCAATAAGGCAGCCAAGGATTCATCTAGACTGGTCCGGCCAGTTTTTTTGTCTGTTAGTCCACTGAATGACATGCATGCTCCTAGCGGGCCCACTACGAGCCTGTTCCAAAAGTGACCCCGTGCATTTCAAATGGAAAGAACCGAATCGAGAGTTTCATTCACTCGTGCTGCTGCTTCATCTTCTGTCCGTGCTTGAGCACGGCCCCCGTCAACTCGCCGACAAAAGGATTCATGCCACCCCGTTCCGCTTTCTGCACCTTCCGCATGCCATTCACTACTTCCCGCGTCTTGGAGATATAGAGTCCATCTAAGCTCGCGCGCATGTCAATTTCCATGTCTTCCACCATGCGTCCCATATTCGACACGTGGGCAAATTGATCCTGAAACGCCAACGTGCGTTCAGCCTGCCTCGTGAGGGTTCCATTAAGCGAGAGATCGCCCAGTTCGGCTCGATTCACCTTCATGGAGAGCAAGACCGACGTGGTCAGACGGTAGGTCGCTTTCTTGAGCCCTTTTTCCACAACGTCACATCCTTCCTGGACTTCAATCACATGAATCGAACTCCACGATCCTCTCTCGACAAAACGCTGGTCCACCACGTCTTTCTGTACGAGAAAACACGCGGCAAACCCAGGCTCCAAGTCCCACATGTAGACCGACGAGATCCCGCCCTGGTAGTACAATTCCCGGTACGCGTCAAAGAGTTCATTCGCTTGCACTTCGAGCTCGCGGAGCTTCTCGGACGGGTAAAATCCGGCGCCATCCGGTACGGGAGGATCATAGGCATTCGTCCACGGCGAGCGATACGTATCGCCGTCGCGGTTGTAATCACAGAGGAGATACTTGCGGCCATTCGCGGGGTCGACGCCGACTTGCAGCGGCTGGTCCACACGTTGGTACAATTCGTCCGCGAGCGACGGTACGAGGCGGGTGAGATCGTACAGATTCCGTTCCACGTCACTCGGGGGCATGCGACGCATGAGGTTGAGACACGACGTCATGCCCGCCTCCGCGTCCGTACTCATGATTCGTACATGGTCGATTTCCACCCAATGGCAACACGCGAAAGGTTCGATTTACAGCCAATGAGAAAAGGCTCTCGTACTCGCGTATGCTTACCAGCAATAATTGTACCCACACACATGTCGGATACTAGGACCAAGCGCGTGAAAGTGCATCTCGAGCATGACCTAGTCTTTGACAGCTGGGCGCCTCTCGTGGGTACGTACATGGATTTTCGTCTACGTACAAGTTATGGGCAGCGACGAGTGGATCCCTAATGATGCTCCTCGTGTAGCGACGTTCCGCAACGGTCCGCCACCGTCCACGAAGCGCCAGGACTTGGCGTTTGAGCTCTATGAGAACGAAACCAAGAAGCAGCGACTCGTGCTTGCGAGCTCCGAGAAGGTTGTGTACCAAGGTGCGAATTTCGGCTACGTGGGCTCGAGTCACGACTTTTCCAGCTACGCCGTGGGCGTGTACGACAAGCAGACGCACACCGTGCGCGTGTGTCGTGTGCCGCAGCTCTATGTCATGCAGCAAGCACTGAAAAAGGCGTCTGAGCCGCTCGAGGAGGATACTCGTCATGGTGGCGAGCCCACGAGCGTCCATGACCAGCGACGCGAGCTCGTGAACGTCTTTGGGAGCAAAAAGAGTCGACGCATGCAAACGACGCGCGACGCGAATCTCGTGCACGTCGACTACATCAGTGGCGCGGCCTCGGTGACCGAGACGTTCAAGCAAAAGATCGCCGCGGCCCAACGGACACGCGAGAACGCCCGTGCGCTCGACGGCAGCGCGTCGAAAGCGGCCGCCGCGCTCGCGGCCACGCGCATGGCGCTCGTGCCACCCTGTGACATGGATGCCCCGACGCCGGACCAGGTCTACGATGTATGCAAGTGTAAGGTTTGCTTGTTTGTCCGATGGTATGGGTCTCATTTGATGTGGCTCACATAATGTTGGACACTTGGCGTCGTACATGGATGGCATATGTGGGTATATGTGTGCAGTTATCGATGGCGCGGTCATGGAGTCGCTGACGCTCATGGCGCACGAGGTGCTCGAGGAATTACAAACGACGAGTGTCGCCGAGTACGCCGCGCGTGTAAATCTCGCGTCCTTGCCCACGCGGCTCCTGCTGGCGCTCGCGGCGCCGTACAATGTCCGGAAAGTATGTCTCATTGTGTACGTCACGTACCTGCTCGAGTTTACGACCGTGCGGTTTCCGCTCCGGAAATCCGCCGAAAGCGTGAGCGACGACAAGAGCATTCCGCTCGTGATTGTGCGCCACTTTCTCGACCTGTTTACGGACGTGACCGACGGCACGCACGGCGCGCGGACGTACTTTCAATCGAAGGCGAAGAAGGACAAGCTCTGCTTGCACTTGATGGTCGTGGCGCTCACGATCAGTGACTTTAGCGTGGACCTCGGCGCCCTCGCGCACGATTTAAAAAAGTCGGTGGTTCAAGTCCAAGCGTACGCGCGGCAACTCGGGTGCGTCGTCGAGAAAGTCAAGGCCGAGGCCACGGGGTATGGCGAAGCGTCCAAGAAACACGTGCATCGTGCCGTCTTGGCCGTGCCGCTGCACTTGCCGCTGCCCAAGCGTCGGGCCGCGTCTCGCCGATGAGGCTGCTACCTACACATACAAACCACACGTCGTGCTTCAAATACATTTCTCGATTAGATTACACTCGTGTTTTGGCCTCCTCGTTCATCGTACGACATGGAAAACTGCATTTGTCTATATAGATTGGAGCACACTGGACACATGGGTGGGGCACGTTTGTTGCCTGTGTAACACGCAGCTCTCGCTTAGCTCTGCGTGGGGCGCCCGGTCAGGTCCGAGTCAGTGGAGAAGCGCGAGAGCGCCGACGTGCGATCGAACGAGCCAGACTCGAGCATGGCGTAGCTATCGTTCGTGCCGCGCATGTCGTCCATCCAGTGCGACGGTTCATCATGGTCGCTCGAGCGCTCAAGGGCCTCGGACACGGTCGTCCCGACCGTCTCGCGTCCAAAGTCGTCGACGCTCGCGTCAAACGAGTCGAGCACGCCGTGGCCATTGAACGTGCCCGAGAACGAATTCGCGTACGATTCGGCGATCGAGCCGGCCATCGAGCCTGCGTACGATTCCGCCATGGAGCCCGCCATGGAGCCCGCGTACGATTCCGTGTACGACTCGGCATATGCGCCCGGAGCAGCATGAAACTCGATCGACTGCGCGTCAAACGTGCTGTGACTCGGGCGCGACGCTTGCACGGCATCTTTTCGATGAAAGGGCGACGTCGCGGACGGCGGCACAACGCCTGGGACCGTCGACTCGACCGTGTACCGTGGTGGTTCCTGCGACGACGGACTACTACACGTGCCAAGCACTGGGCCGACCGTCGACGCCAGCATCGTCTCGGGCGCCGCGGCCGCTTTCGTCGACGGCGCGTCGAGCGCTCGAAAGTGCGACTGCGTAGGCGTGTGCTGCGTCTGTGTGTCTCCATCGGGTCCCGACGTCGTTCCTTTGGACGACGGCGGGTACTGCTGCTTGGCGTCCTCGAGCGACTCGCCGCGGAGGATGCGATGGGCAAAGAAGCCCGCGACGGCCACGAGCATCAAGACGCCGACGAGGATTCCAATCACGACACCGGCACTCATGATGATGTTGTGGGGTGTTCCGGATAGAGAAAGTTTAGAGAGGACGCGCGCGCGCTCACTCACGCCAACGGTGGAGGGGATTCGGTTGTGGGGTCGTCCACCATTTGTCACACACGTCTGTCGTGGGCCTCGATCGGCTCAGCGAGACAGAGACGAGCCGTTTCTGTGGCAGAAAAGCCCAGGCTGGCGTTGTATACTTAAGTGCGAGACGAGGAAGGGAGAGGGGTAGCATCCATTCAAGACAGGGGGCGCACCGCGATCACACGACCCTGTGCTTGTACTACTGATATGTATACTTCCCACATACCTACCAGCTGTCTAGGTAGTACAAAGGAGCTCGTGCTTTAATCGAGTGATAGAATGGATTCCCTAAATTAAATGGATGTGCGTTAGAAAAGTAGGTGGCGTTAACAATATAGTGGGCTGTTAACAATTTAGTAAGTGGCGTTAACAATTTTGTAAGTGGCGTTAACAATTCCCTAAAGTTAACCTTAGAGGTTCGCTACCCGCAACGCCACAACTAACGTACTAAAAAAGAATAAGTGGCGTTACCAATTCCCTAAATTAAATGGATTCATAAGTAGGAATTCGTATTCGCACGGAAATCAATCCAGGAGTAGTGAGTTATAAATGATTGGCTAAGAAACTTTTCATCCTGAAGGTAGGGGGTACCGTTCAATGGCGCCAAGTAAACAGATGGAAATGATGGCCGCGGCGACGGCGGCAGGTATGGGCGGTTTCCTCTCGTCATGTATCATGTACCCTCTCGATACCCTTACGACACGTATTGAGTCTGTTAAACTAGTCTGTCTCTTTTTTGGACTAATTTTGGTAGCAATTGGTATTTCATAGTCATTAGTAATTAGTGCCATCTGTGTCATGTACTCTACTTGTGTACACACGTTTTTGAGGCACGGACGAACGCCGCTCGACGGCGTGGTGCGGCAGCAGCTGTTGTCCCAATCCACGCTGATCTTGCTCTTATCGTACCATCGAGCCTGCAAGCTCTTTTAACGAGAGTTGCGGGGCTCCTGGTTTGAGAACGCTCATCCAGCCAACGTGCAAGTGCGCCACGGCGACTGTCCGAAGCCATGCCTTCCGAAGCGCCTTCCCTAGGACGAGGTGGCACCGACCGAGGGGATCCCCTTAGCTTCCTTTGCTTGAGGAGATATCCAGGGAGGATACCGTGCACTACGTCAACCACTGGACGTATTGAAGTCCCTCGAACGGTGGAGGACGTCTCTTCATTACGTGAGTACCAAACGTCACCAGAGGTAGGTTCACCGACTTCGTCCTCCGCTTCATTGGGATAATTCTATGTCCGTGGCATGTACTTCCCAAAACACGCCTTAGCGAGGTCGTTCAGAGTCGAAAAAGGTCCTGATGAATGGAGAATGACGTGACACATGGCCACGACGCCAGCTCGATTCAGAAGGTGCTGCTTTTTTGCGTGCTCTTCCGATCCAGGAGCTGGAGTCGAGCTGCCTAGATCTGTTCCTGTTAGACAGGGGAGAAAGTGGTCTACAGATGTACTTTTAAGAACTGATTGAAGACATAGCTGTGGTTCTGCCTACTCCTGCTCTACACACACCCTCATATGCATGTGACCCTTCGCCACGGAACTCCTGGGCCGCTCCGCGTAGGCCACCTGGCACAAAGGACACTTGCCAACCACCATCCGGATAACATCCAGATCCGCTTTCCAATAGTTCCGCCATTGACGCCACCCCGGCTCCGATCGACTTGGATACCATCGTCGGCTTCACTTGGGCGTCGGCCACGGAAGCGCCACTAGCTGGAATCGAATCCTCTTGCCTAGCCCGGGCAAGCAACATCGCCTGCACCGAGGCCACACATTCGACGGAAACCTCCCGAAAATGTGGTCTGCGCGCTCCCTCGTCGTCAATCCGTTCTGGAGAACGTCGGACCCGGCCATCGTCGAGGTTCCCAAGTGTCTCCGAGTCATCCAATGGATACGGACAGGTGAGGGTCGCGAACCACAGCATGAACGCCAGATGGAACAGATCTGGGGTGTCCTGGATACGGCATCGCCATTTCCACCCGATCTAAAAAATCCTCCGAAGGGACGAAGAAGAAGGACAAGCCCCATGGTGCAACCATGGTAACTCGATTCGTACAATCCGCAACTCCAGCGAGTAGCGGAAGCGTCAACGGCTAACACAACCGGAGGACAAGGAGATCGGACGTGTAGTCTGTAACTTGATACCACGGATCCATGCTATTCCATTTGCAGAAGGTAATAGCCACACGGATCGACCAGATCGTCTCCTGCTGAGAGACAATATGGGATACAAGAACCGGTTAGTTGACATCGAACTGCCTTGGCGACATGGTTTGGATCGACGATAGAGACGGTCTCTCTCGGTTGAATGTTACGCGGACTCGAGAAGCGTGTTGAACTCAGGCGTGCTGCATGCATTGGTTGACTGCAGTCTGGCGGCCATGAACCTTCATGGGAAAGGATCGGGGGCCTTTCATTCTGAACTGTCAATGTTTTCAATATCGCTCAACGCGATCATGTGGTGTGGGAACGTTCTGCCGACAACTACCTACTAACGTATATTGAGCCGATGCTTTGAAGGTATGTGGTACCATCCATTGCGAGAGAGATCATTCTCCAGGCATTCTAGCATGGGAGAGAACGAGTTGGACATACGCCGGTGTGTGTGAATGAAGGACCAACAACAGGAGCACTTTGCAGTTTGTTGCTGCAGTATATGTGTCCAAGCAAGAAACGTTGCTTGCTTGAAAGCTCCGGTGAATCTTGGATCCCTCTCCGAGACGATGTGGTGCAAACGGAATACAGTATCAACGAATATCCGCGCTGTGTGCTCGGCGGTACGGTGTAACATATGACTGACTCAGTCTACAAAGATCAATGTGCCTGTGTACTACGCGCCGGACGAAAGATCAAGGAAAATTCCCTCAAAATGAACTCCGAGCTAAATTCTCTCGTGGACTTGGGAGAGATTTAAGTACTGCGGCATCGTTTGTCCAGATCTTGTACGCTGTAAAAACGCACACGCGCGTACGTACCTTTGTACTAAATTATGCAGGTTCCCCCCAAAACAAAACGTCACGTGTAAGAGGAGTATATACTTTCTCTCTACGGATCGGTGATCCTGGTACTTAAAGAAGATTGCATGCTGAGATCATCATCGTTCGGATCAACAAAGTGATTTGCATCATCTCGGCCTTTGCTGTACTGAGCAGACCATCGTGCAATCGATATCGATACAAGCATAGCACGGAAGAACTGTGGAAGTTCTTCGCATTCCTTCTCTAATTAATGCTTCCAGTAATCAATCCATGGATGAGTCTCTTTTTGCCTCCATCATATTTGCAGTCAGCCCAGAAAACAGCTAGTATTTCAGATGCAGTAAAGGTGCGTTTCCCTTAAGTTTACATAGAGCTAATGTGTACGCATAAGCGCTAACAGATGACTTTAATTAATTATAGTTATAATTTACTATGTTTTTGAAAAAAATAATAAAATTAGATTGAATATTTATTAATTTTTTAATTTAATTCTTTCAAAAATACGATATATTTGTATTTTTTTAAGAATATTAAAAAGATTTTTGTGCACTTCTACGTCACTCTTTAAGTGTTCCTCGTTACTATGGAGGAACCAATCATCAAATTATCTCGATGCAAGTTCCCGCAACCGGCGCAACAGATGTGTAATACATTTGCTGATCGTTACAGGGGTGTTCTACAACCCCTTTTGCTGTCCATTGCAATTACTGAATTAAAACTCGTGGTGCCATCTGGGTGTGAATGTAATCCTCTGAAACAGTTGAATTTCTCACAGGGAAATCTGACCCTGTGGCATTTGGCGCAGATGATCGACGAGTTATTCCAGTCGATCATAGGTTGATGCTCGGTCAACCATAGGATACCTACAATGCCATCAAACCTATCATCAAGTTCGAGGACGATAAATTCATCTTCGGATAAAAGATCATCCAATTCACAGCTGGTGCGTATTACACGCCATGACATTGTCACGGATGCACCCATTACGAACCGGACCGACAACATGCTTGTTGGATTTTCAACTTCCACGAAGTTCAACGACGCTAACTTCTCCTTATCACAGTCGCACGCGCTAATAAAACAGGAATAGACTCGACAGAATGGGTGCACACGGTTCTTAATAGAACAGAACATATCAAGTTAAAATTGAAATTGCGAAGCACGAAATGATATAGTTGTATTACGTTGAAAGTCATAGAGAAGCGAATTTTGGTGCATGAAAAATCGAATACCGGATCAGTCACGGGTGGAGTTGAGCTGTTGGATGGAATACTACTGTATTGGATTTGTAAAAGGCAAGGGTCCGTTTCGTTGTCTACCACGGAGGCGGAATTCTACGTCGCTTCTCAAATACAATGCGACCTTATTGGAATTTCACAGCTGATTTTGGAATTGGATTGAAGGTCAAATTACCTATGACGATTTCTGATAATCAAGTGGGAATCGAATTTCTCTAAGGCGAGAACTGCTCAGCCAAGATGAAGCACGTGGATGTCAGCATCAACATTAGGATATCCAAGCGCGAAGAGGTTCTTATTACTGTGTAGTACAGGAATTCGTAGGGGGAAGATGTTGAAAGGTATTTCCGTCCATACTTGCGCTGAATAGTTAAAAACTCCAAGTCGTAGATTTCCAATAGTAACTCTGACGCTTTCGAGCGGGAGAATCCCGCTGTAGGTCAACGACCAGAGGGGCATGAGAAGCCACTTCACTCCCAGTAAGTGGGAGTTCGCCGGAGGCAGATGTGACGCTCACACTGTCCTCTGGCACCATGGTGGAGACAGGGACGCTGGCGTAGCGCGTGCGATATGGAGCACGTAATAGCTCCATCGCTTCGGCTATGGCGAATGCCAGGCGCAACGCCCTCTCCACCCAAATGTCTCGACGGGAATAGCTGTCGTGCAGCTCATAGAAGCTGGGGAGAAGCTTCTCCCCTTCCGCCCAAGCGCGGAACTTCTTCTCTGCATCATCAGCACTTTCTCCCGGAGAAAGAACGAAAGGAACCTCGCGGAGATTCTAAGCACGGGCACTTTGTGCCTGCCTGTCTAAGCGCTCTCAATATGAGACGCTAGTGAACTGCTTTTGTGTAAGCAGTTGTTACCGGAGTTTCTCACGGCGTTCGCGTTGATACGGCTGTTCAGCCGCGGGGCCAGGGGTATAGGACGCTAAACCAGTCCTTACCAAACGCCTGGCCCACCTTGGAAGGTCACGAGGACCACCAAAATTATAAGCCACCCTTGGCAGGCGTTTGGGGGCGCGTAACGCAGCCCTTAGTGCCTGTGCGGCAAGTTGGGTGTCTTGAGCTGCGTCCAGCTCATTAGTGACGATCGCCTTTGGCGATTCGGATGTATCATCCGATATGGGCAGTGGTGGCGCACTGGTTAGTGCATTTTCCCCACGTGTGGGGAACGTATTAGGCTGCCGACAACGCCGTTCGGCGCTGTCGGAGCGGTTAACCGTTGGCGAGGTATCCCCAAGGGCATCCACCTCCGAGTTTTCGGAGTAGTCTACCTCTTCTAGAGGAGACTCCATAGCACCACTGGAGGTGTTCATATGGAGGTCCAGAGGAACTGGCGTTGGAGTTTTTCAACAAAATTTGTTTATTGCGTAAGCAATAGTCTTGATGGGGGAGGATGTAACGGGGTTACATTTGAGTTACATTTAGTGTTGGTGTACCTGAGTACACTACGGTTGAGGTCAGTATTGACCGGTT
>CM047585.1:15208393-15219513 GCA_026184515.1 Peronosclerospora sorghi
ATCCTTCCGAGGAATCGGAGTCTTCATGGGTACAGTAGCTGCATTCAGCTTATTGTACGCATGCACAATGCGCCACTTTCCGTTCGGTTTACGAACACAAAAAGTGGGAGATGAGTGGGGAGACTTGCTCTCCCGTACCATCCCTGCCTCTTCTTTCCCCTTGAAGAATGCGTCGATGACGTCGCATTGCTCCTTGGGGAGAGGCCACTGCCTAGTGACGCAGTATTTTGGTTCCAGGAACCAAATAAATTTCATGTCTGACCCCCCGATCCGGTGGTAACCCCATCGGCGGGTTGTCACTGATTCCATCTCCGAACTCCTTTAGTAAGGAGTGGTAAGGGTCGTCAGGATCCGCGAGGATCTTGAGACCGCTTCGGGCGTTAAATGCCTGTTTGGTTTGCACCAAAAATGACTCGTCCATCGTGGATGAGGAGTTTATATCCTCTTCCGGACGCAATACGACAACCTCGTCGATTTTACCTGCTTTCACAGCAGTCTCAAACTCGTTGAAGGACATCTACTCCTATGACAACAGTTCGCCTACCCCAGGCAACCGTTCCAGGTTTACGCCTTCCGTGATAACACCTGTCACGCTATTCAGCATCCGATAGGTTTGCTGACTACTAGCTTTGGGAATCGTCCCGGGAAACAGATGGGGGGAGTCAATTGCCCCATATATTGGAAGCGCAACGCGCCTATCCACAGAGGTTTTTACCTCTACCCCCGGTGACTCGCCGGTCTCAACTAATACGGCGTGGTCGGAATCCTTTCCGACGTGCGAAAGAGACGAACTACGGGTCTCTTCGCTTGGAAGCGCCTCGCGGTTAACCACAGGCCGAACACTGGAGTCGTAACTTGTTCGCCGAACACGGCGTGTTCGAAATCAGTTCTGGCCTTCAGAAGAGACAAACTCGGGTCTCTTCTCTAATCACCTCGCGCTTAACCTCAGAGGAATCCACCTCTATCACTGGCGACTCACCAGTCTCGCCTATATCGGCGCGGGGATTAACCTCCGAATCCCCCTCGTCAAGGAACACTTCCTTGACCTCATTGGGACTGATCATCTCAGACATCCCAATCTCTGGCATCTCACGCCATTATTGCTTTTGCGATCGAGCAAAGGTGGGTTCATGACTCGCCAATGCTTCACCCGACCGCGGGTGCGTTGAGCCAATGGGCTTAGACTTCCAGTCATCTATGGCTCGTGGCGTTCCAGCCACTTCATGCCCAGAATGAGGTCATACCTCGAGTCCAAATCCAGGACTAGGCAACTTTCCAAGCTGTCGAAGTCTGCAAACTTCAGCTTAAGGTCAATCTAGACCTTCGGTACAGAAACCTGTACGCCCGTCGCAAGACGGACCGTGACAACGTCACGAGAACGGCCTCTAGGGCCTCGGCATACATCCGACTCTTCTCTACAGAAGCCCGTCGGACATAATTGTCAGACGCTCCCTCCAGAGTCTATCAAGACTCTCCAAGGCTTATCAAAGCCTTTCACGTCCGCAAGGACGACCAGCAAACCTGGCTGGTACACCAACTCGGTAATAGAAAGCATCGTTTCCCTCGGGGCTTTGTGCTGTCGTTCCCTACCCTGGGGCTTAACAGCACTGAGGGATCCCCCAGTAGGGCTCCCCGCACCTACAGGGAGCCGTCGTTTCCCGACGGCTTGGACAAGGGCCTTTTCCACACCCTTGGACCCTTAAAGCGAGTATCTCGCTGGGGGTTCCGCGGACATCTGTTCCGCAGATGATCCGTGCTTCCACACAGGAAGCATCTCAGCGGCCCATGCCGCTGCAACATAGCTAAGAGCTCTGCCTCGAAGCTCTGCGAAAAAGAGTCAGAGTGACTCTTAGCGGGAGGTTTCTCCTCTGCTTCGACCTGACTCAGGTCCATGGGTTCGGGACCCACCTTAGAGGAACGAAAGTTCCTCTCGGCGTTAAACGCCATCTTAAACGCCTCCTCCAGGGATTGGGGTCGGCATCGGAACAGTTCCGAACGTGCTGGCCCTTCTCTCAGGCCTCCCATGAAGACGGGTATGGACACATCATCCGAATACGCTTTCTCCTACATCCCTGCCAACAGGACTTCAGTTCTTGGACATATGTTTCCAAGTCCCTAGTGCCCTGACGGCACCTCAAAAACGCCAGCTGTTTCTGGAAAACCAGATCAGGCGTGGGAAAATTTCAATAAGCTTTCGCTTAAGTACTTCCCAGTTCGGGAACACCTCCGTGACCGAATCCGGACACGTAAACGCCCATGTAAGGGCTTTGCCCGTAAGATGGGTCAATGCAAGTCCCGCTTGCAAGTGATCAGCGATCACATTCGCTGTGGCGAAGTCCGTTTCGACTCTCGCAACCACACGTAAATGTTGTCACCCTTCTCTCCGGTGAACTCTTTTATCTTAAATGATAATGGGGGACGCACCCCCGTGGAACGACTTCCACCTAAACTCGCCTCATGGGCGATGAGGGCATTTACCCTCGCCTTTACGGCCTCAAGGCCCTGCTCCACTAGGAGCTCCATACCCTCTTCACCCAGTAAGGATAACAGCCTGCTAAGGGCTTCCTGCTGGACGAGGGTAAACATTTCCCAATCGTCCTGATTCATCCTTTCCAGAGGATTCCGTAGCCTACCAACACAGGTGTTGGATTGACTACAAGTTCCACCAGATGTAGCCGGTGCGTACACGCACGGTGCGGCTAGCGCACAGAGGAAGACTTTATTTTAAGCGGCGTTTGCCGCTACTTAGCCGATACGCCCTTATAAAAAGGGCTTAGTAAGAGAGAACTCTCTTACTCGGGGCCAAGATTCCACTTTGGTTTACTAGTTAGCACAAGCTAACGCCTTAACACAAGGCTCCCTTACTAAGGGTGTAGCTAAAGGGAGGGCTCCCTTTACGCTACTGCACTCACTACACGCGCGACCAGTCGGGGTCGTGCGTCTGTACGTAATAGAGTGAAACGTAAACTGAATGTATATTTAATATAAAATTAGCCTAGATTAATTTAAACTAATGTAAACTATATGTAATACTAAGTAGAGCTTACCAAATTCGTACCTAGCTAAAATGTAGTGTACACCACCTGTGTACCAACACGTGGCTGGCTGCCCGCCTCCACCAAGGTCTCCTGAATGATTGGTTAAAATAACCAATGGTCCAAAACCTTTCGTACCGGTCAATACTGACCCCAACCGTAGTGTACTCACGTAGACCACATACTAAATGTAACCGTAATGTAACCCTGTTACACATGGATACTGTACAGTGGAGCGAGTCGCCATGTCGTGGGAGATGAGACGTTACTCGAGGATGTGGTGACGGTTACTAATGGAATGAAGATGACTTTACCTGATGGAATTTCATACAAGTAACAAAGATTGGCAAGGTGCGTCTACGAAGTATTGATGATCCGAGCACAGTGATAGCATTGCAAAAGGTTTATTATTCACCTAAGTTGTCAAGAAATCTGATTTATTTCGGCAGGATAATGCAGAAAGGGTGCAACTTCTCACATCGAAACGACAAAATGGAAGTACGTTTGCGAGGGAACTTACTATTTACGGTGGAAGTTAATGTGTCCATCCTAACAGCAAATCTCACGCCGAAACGACACATTAGTTAAAATGAAACGTTAGATACGAAGGATAGCGAACAAGTTTCCAAGGCGTTATCAGGTGAAGATCCTACGATTTAAGACGGTGAACCAAGTGTGGAGAGTCACGTGAAATTTGACGTGGTGCAGCAGGATGACATTGAAGCAGAAGTTCCAGAAGGCGTGCGCATACAAGAACAAGGTACAGAAGCAGAAGGCAGTGATAAAACGAGACGCGTGGTGCAGGAAACATGAAGATTCAAGGAATACAGGTACTCACTCAAGAACAAGAAAGTCAGGAAGAAGTCTGGTGTGGAAGGAGCCACATACACGGACAAAGAAGCAAACAAGATGATTGAAGGAGTAGAGGAGCACGCGTTGGCAGTCTACGCGGTAATAGGACCGGATGATGTGGGTACCAGATCGAAGTATGCAGAAGACCCGAGAAGTTACGCTGAAGCACACAAGAGAGATGATTCCGTGAAGTGGAAACAAGTATAAGACGTGGAGTTAAGAGCGTTGGAGGATATGGACACATGGCAGGTGGTCAAGTGTCCAAGCAGCAGGGCTATACCAACTATGTGGGTATATAAGACTAAGATCAAGGCAGACGGAGCGATTGAGCGGTACAAGGCGCGTTTGGTAGCGCGCGGGACAATCAGATTTACGGAAGAGATTTTGTGTTCACGTTTTCGTCAGTAATGGATATCCGTAACGTGAAGGTGGTACTAGCGATGGCTCAGTGTGGAATGTGCCGGCGAGGCACGGTGATGTTACGAGCGCATACCCAAAGTCTCATGCAGAACTGAATTTTGAGATTTTCCTCAAGATACCTCAAGGCATGAAGATTCAAGATGAAGTGTTGCAGAACTTCGAAGTGGAATCAACTAAAGGTTTGGCTTTACGTTTGAAAAGAAACTTGTATGGATTGAAGCAAGCAGGACGCATGTGGTACGAGCTATTACGGAAGCCATTATGTGACTTGAAGTTCGAGCAGTGCATGAACGACACATGCATATTTTCCAAGAAGGATATTGAAGGTTTTGTTATTTTTGGAGCTTACATGGATGACTTGTTAGTGGAAGGTTCGACGGTCGAATTGGTGGATAAGTTTTTCAAGACGATTCAAGTACTGGAGCTGAAGGATCTCGGACCGGTAGAAAAGTTCTTAGGAATACGGATTGGTGGAAGCCAAGAGAGCGGGTACACGATGTATCAAGAGTAGACGATCGATGAATTGCTGACCAAGTACAATATGGAACGCGCGAATTCGGTGCAACTCCCGATTACAAGTGAAAGTGATGAAGCTGATGATGATAAACTTTTACCCAAGTATGCAGTGGCTGGTGTACCAACCCAGAAAATTTTTTAGTCGATAGTGGAAAGTCTATTATGGATTTCAAGATGCACAAGGCCGGATATCTCATTCGCGGTGCACAAGGTTACAAGGCGTATGCATGCACCTACTCAAGGAGACTACAAGTTGGCAAAAAAGATTTTGCGGTATTTGAAGGGGTCGAAGGAGTTGAAGTTACGATTGGAGTGCAAGTAAAGAGATGAAACAAGATTGCAATTAGTGGGATATAAAGACGCAGATTTTGCCGGAGATAAGATTGAACGAAAAAGTGTTAGCGGATGCGTGGTGTTTTTGAATGGAATGGTTGTTGGCTGGATATGCAACAAACAGGGTGCAGTCGCGCTGTCAACCGCTGATGCAGAGTTTGTGGCTGCTGCCGTTGGTTGCAAAGAGGTGCTAGGTTTGAAGGATCTACTTGGTGAAATTGGATTGAAAGTGGAGACGCGCGGCGTCCAAGCACGTGGACGTGAAACTCAAGTTCCTGAAGGACTACGTCAAGCGCGAAGCGGTGAGACCGCTGCACGTGGACAGTGATGATATGATCGCAGATCTTCTGACGAAGCCACTGTGTTCAATGCGGGTCTCACGCTTACGCAGCAAGATTGGATTGGGATGATGATGGTTAGCACAAGAAGTGACACGATTCTCGCGGAAGGGTGTTGAAAGTTTGTTATGCTATGCGTGTGTGCAGCCTGGTGTTAGGCTGCATACAAATTTCAAGTAATGCGCGATCATTGTGGCCATTTTTGCATTTTTGCATTTTTTTAGTAATTTGGAATTTTATCTTTATATTAAATTTAGGTTAGGTTCTTAGTACGCATTTATAATTAGTATATTTTTTACCTTTTAAGTCGCATTACATCCTGCCCTCGTGCGCACCTACCCTGATCAGGTAGGGCGCGCTCCTTTCTAAGAAACTTCAATCCCAACGGCAGTCAGGCACTAATGGTATGAACTGCCATTACGGAAAGTTACACGTGCCTTCAACTCGTGTCAACTTCCGACAGGAAGTTCATTCCACGCAGGATAACGCAAAAAAACTACAATTCTGTACGAATAATCGAAAGGCTGTAGCTCCTGAACTGCAGCGCTCTCTTAGATCACTTGGTTGCGCTCAGACGTGGAATCATTCCACAAAAGCCACGCTGATCATCGGAAAATCCATGTGAGAATTGTAGTTGTGGTTGTGCGGTAGCGCGTATTATTCTTATCGCCGCCTTATCAGCTCAAAGCCTGTTTATCAGATGTGACACGTGAAGAATTAAGTCCTGGTGTGTCCCGTTATATTGCCATCATAGTGAGCCAAATAGTGGTGGCTGTTTCGCCAAATTCTACATCATAAAAAGAAACTTTTGAACCAAAGTGAAGTGAAACATAAAATATAACATTAAGTCGGGAAGGTACTTAATGTTATATTTTTGGTTTCAATCACCAAGAACGACATCATAAATGCTTTTGTACCGTTATATTTCAGTGGTACCTTGCTTCACAAGCTACCAAGTATTTTAGCTAATTAAAATTGTCCATAAGGAGAGTTTTAGCTAGACTGTACGATTTTAAGCGTTTGGAGTGTTTGTTAAAGTACAAATAGAATCGTACATTCTATGTTTATAGTTTCATGAGCATAAGAATGGTAACTGTGCCTTTATAAATTAGTGCAACTGATTGGACAAGCAAATTAGATTTAAGTGCTTGTAACAATCAAACCATTAAAAAGGTTGACGAATTAAAATGATGGAACGAGGCGTCCTTGTTTCAAACAATCTTTCAGTCAACGTTATGTCGATTAACCTAAGACATATCCACGCGACACGTGGCGTTTGTCTCAACTCTCAACGACGTCAACTACGTAGCAAAGAGTTCAGCGTAAGCACGTCCCTTTCCAAGTCATGACCATTTAAAACCTAAGCGCGCGGTGCGATCCAGTCCCGATACTCCAGCAAATGTTGAATCTGTTGACGAAGATCGTTGATATCGAGCTTGAGATTCTGCACTTGCGACTCGTACTGTTCGTGCTCACGTCGCTTTTGACGCTGCGTTACGCTCATCTTGTACGGACGTTTGCGCTCCTTATCTGGCACAGGTTTCCACTGGGATACGAGTGACCCCTGGGAACCATGTGCAGCATGACTTTGAATGGACTGTACTTTTCCAGGCACTTTCAATGGTAACGCAGCTTCTCTCTCAAGAGGCGAGAAAAGCAATTGCTCCATCTTCATCGAAGCTGGTCCTTGATTGGAAATTCACTTGGCGCAAAAAGCTGAAATGAGAAGAGCCGTGCATCGAATTGGTTGCTTGCGTTATCAAAAAATGCGACGAGGGAGAGGGTTCCTTCAGTGGATTTTGGAGAAAAGTTGCATCAACACAATTAATTACCGTTTAGCGTTTCAGGGTGCTCCGAATTATCTGCAAGGAAAACAGCGGAATAGGTCACGAGAATGTCGCGCCAGGGGGTAACACGCTTGGGGTAACTTTGACGAACGCATTTGTAAGCTTGACTTAAAGGAAGAATTTGAGGAAGGCGTGTGGGAAAAGGTTCCGGACGACCGCTGCATTCCAACGGTCACGGGGTTTTAAGGGCAACGAAAGTTGCGGCCCTGTTGCATATTCTACAAGGGACCTAGAGGGGGTAGGGCAGGTCTTGTTTCTTTCATATACGATCAGTTGCTTTTTTTCTCGCGGTTCCAGGAAGAAGACAACTATGAAACTTTAAGCTTTGATGTGTACGCAAACACGCTGATGTGTGTTTTACACGCAGAGTGTGAGGCGAACGAGATGAATCGAGTGTTTCCATTATTAGCTGGTGAGGAAACGGGTAAGATGAAAGGTCGAAAGAGGTAAAGATGACGCCGGGCCGCGAGGAGTGGAGTAGTATGGTAATGACGCCAGGATGATGCATAGGTCGCTTCGAGTACATGTAGCGTGGCCATCCACTGCGTCCGTGACAAAGACTGGTCAAAGCATGGACACGATAAGGCTGAGGCACGTGAGAAGACAGGACAGGAAGGCGTTGCAGCGTCTCGAAAGTATTGTTTGTGTCCTTCGTCATGTACAAAAGGCACCAGCGTCGGACACAAGTAAATAGAAACGAATGGTCTTTTTTAAGTACTACATATATATATGTATATATACCACTTAAGCAGGATGGAGAAGAAAAAGTACCAAATGATTCGTCACCGCTTGCCTCCTCCTAGCTTCCAGCTGTTAAAAATAGTCTGTATACTTAATTATTATAATTAGGTAGGACTCTTTGTTTTTAGTAAGCAATCTGTATTTCTTACCTTTTAGCTGCTAAAAAAACGGTATCCGTACTCGATTCTGAGTACCGCCAATTTTTTGCACTGATAAGGTATGTAGGTAACACAACAGCTGTTGGAGGTATAGTATACCTTCAACTGGTCATGCATTTACATGTTAGGCTAGTGTGGTGGAGCGGCTGGCCAAATTTTGAATCTAAATCAGTCGTTCCCACACTGCCCAGAGTACCGACTAACGAAGGGGGTCCTCCGGTTGTCCTGTGACAGGACTATGTCTTGCCCACCTTGTGTACCCGGCGGTTTGGGCGTGGGTCGCTCTCCAGGTGACTGGGACTCAGATCTGTTCAATTCCGATGCAGATCGAGGTGAATTCGTAGCAGATCGACGGGTGTCGATCAGATGTAAAAATCGTAGGTTGATTTAGTGTGAATCGGCGAGATCGCAGATCGATGATCGAATATGGCTGATCGATCTTGTTGATCTTGTACGAATTGGCGAGATTGCGGGTCTTTGATCGCAGATCGACGGTGTCGATCTAGTGGTGATCAGCGAATGGGTACTTGATCACGTGGCGGAAGTCTTCAGCACTTGATCGCCGAGCCTCTTAAGCCTAGATCGCTAAAGACATACCCAATATATTATGTATTCCTAGCCTAAACTTAAGAGGAGGGGTCTATCCGCACTTCTATGTGCAGATCGACGAATTTCACGAAAATCACCTAGAGTTCCCAAGGGGCGCTTAAAGCAGCCGAACTTCTAGAGGACAGATGAAAACCAATGGGGGAAGAGGTGAGAGCGATCGGCTCGATCACGTTCCCAATTACCTTTCCAAACTAAGCCGCTGACACAGCGGGTGGAGTTGAGGGTCAGTTCTAAAGAACCTTACTTCTGCCGGTGGGCCAAAAAAGTGCACTACGTGCTCCCGCCAGGGACGTGTAAGGGTACGTATGCAATGAAAGGGAGGCGCGAAGTTATCACGCCGTCCCAATCGATGATCTTAGTGATCGGACGCAAAAGGAGAACTTTATTATTGCTTATATCCTAAATCAACCAATTACCTAATATCAACCAATCAGCTCTACCCATCCTGACATGCATCATCGACCAGTCAACCCGATATCTCAGTCGTCCGTCGCTTACCGTTAGGTACCGGTACCAGGCGTCGCGTCTGTTCCGGATGGCCCGTCCATGTTCACCACAGTTGGCCACCAAATCTACGGTACGCTTCTCCGCAGCCGCCCCTGAGCCTCGTCCCAGCCGTACAGCGGTTGGGGCGGGGGTCATGCCGTTGCTACCCATCGATCACCCCTTGTTTTCGTCTGTTCACCTTCGATCATGTCGTTACCACCCATCAATCAAGTCCCTATCGATCATGTCGTTACCAACCATCGATCAGGTCATCATGATCATGCATTTACGCATTTCCTTAGACAAGTTGATCATGCAGACGATCATGGATGGTGCCTCATCCCTTGATCGATCTACAGCAGACGCCTTGATCTCGGTGATCAATCACGTATGCACACAGCAAGAGATGCTCCGCACGCGAGAGGAGGAGGTCGTTGTGTTGACTGACTCGCTATCGGTGCTCGAGGACTCCGTCACGATGCTTCGGAAGTCACGCGCACGCGCTGTCGGGAAACTTGCTGATCGGGAAGAGCAGATTAAAAGGTTCCAGGAACAGATTGTACCCCTACGCGATCATGTCCGTGCGACGGTCAACGATCTCCAAGCCAGAATGAACACTGCCGAGGCAACCGTATCAGCCCAAAGCGCCCAGATCCGCAATCTGAAGGGTGGTCGTGTTCGATATCAATATCCGCTATCGGTCCAGGAGGAGACCATCGCTGATCAGGCCATCTCCAAGAACAAGCGCTTGATCGAGAGGGTACCTCCAAGGACGAAAAACGCAAGAGCCAACGTGATCGCATCCGGGCGGAGAATGAAGCCAATCTTTTGAGGATAGAGGAATTCGTCGCTGCCCAATCCATGCTGATGAGCTACATTCGCGCCTCGATGGGGTGTCGACCAGCAAGGCCGAGCTGGAGAATCTACGTGCTCAGAATTCCAAGTTTCAGACAGAACATTCGACGGCACAGCGCCGCCTTAGTCACCAAGCTTCCCAGCTACGTGATCTTCAGTCAGTATCCGCAGATCTTGACGCACTGCGCGACGCGTTGCAACGTGCTCAAGATGAAGCTACGCAATTGCGTTCGCACCACTCACGCATCCAATCCGTGTTGGCCGGTGCGGCGTTACAGATGCAGAGTGACCCGATTGCAGGCGCCCTTTGTGCGGATCCTGATCAGGTCACAAGCTCGTCTGCTGATCCTTAGGGCGATTCACCAAAAGATATCTTCACTCGGCCCGCCTCTTCGCTCAAGAAGCGTGCTCAGCGTTCGCGGTCCACACCTCGGTCAAAGCGGCAACGTCAAGTTCCTCCTACTCCAGAGGAGAAGTCATATGATGATCGGTCGTTGAGTCCCGATCTGTAGCCGGTGCGTATACGCACGGTGCGGCTAGCGCACAGAGGAAGACTTTTCTTTGAAGCGGTGTCTACCGCTACTTAGCCGATACGCCCTTATAAAGGGCTTAGTAGGAGAGCTCTCCTACTCGGGGCCAATAATCCCGGGTTGGTTTACTACTTAGCCTTAACGGCTGTGTCCCCTTTACGGGGTGTAAGTAAAGGGAGGGATCACTCTTACCTACGACACTCACTGCACGCGCGACCGGTCGAGGTCGCGCGTCTGCACTTTAGAGTGAAATTTAAACTGAATATATTTAATATGTAATTAGCCTAAATTAATTTAAACTAATGTAAACTATATGTAATACTAAGTAGAAAATACCCAATTCGTACCTAGCTAAAATGTAATGTACATACCTGTGTACCGACACGTGGATGGCTGACAC
>CM047585.1:15219613-15229830 GCA_026184515.1 Peronosclerospora sorghi
CGGGAACACCGGCATATTGGTCTTTGTAGACCGTTTGAGCAAGATGGATCACCTGGCGGCGGTGACAGAGTCCATTGATGGACAAGGAACAGCGAAAGTTTTCCTAGACCGTGTCCTTGAACAGCATGGTCTACCCGATTCCGTTGTGTCGGATCGGGATGCCCCTTTTACGGGACAGTTCTGGGGAGCGTTGTTTAAGATGCTGGGCACCAAGCTCCTCAAGTCCACTGCGGATCATCCCCAGACGGACGGTCAAACGGAACGAATTAATCGCGTTGTTGAGGATATTCTCCGGAGTTTATGTCCGGATTCTCCAAAGAGCTGGAGTGAGATGCTTCCTATGGCCGAATTTGCTATTAAAATTTCGGGCCATGCATCTACGGGGTTTACCCCGTTTTACTTGAACAGGTTAGTAAATCGGAGGGTTCCGTTGACGCCACGTGTGTGTGGCCCAGGTCTTGGGGGGAGGATTCCCTGATGTCAGCCCTGTATCTGTGCGAAAGCACATCGATAAGTTTTTATCGACGCGCCTTAGTGTCTTACGACACGTCTGCGATGCCATGGCGGAAAGCCAAGACAAGCAGAAGGAGCAAGCTGACTGCAAGGGGCGGCGTAACGAAAAAGTATACAAAGTAGGAGAAAGTGTTTTATTAAACGCTAAAAATCTTCCTACACATGCCGTTTCCAACGTGTTGCGCAATAAACTGCGCCCCAGGTTTGTGGTGTCCTTTAAGGTACTATCCCGAAAGGGCTTATCGTATCTCTTGGTCATTCCGAAGGTGATGCGTACGCATCCAACCTTCTATGTCGGTATGATTAAGCCATATCAGGACCCGGAGGCGGGCCCCCTCCTGGAGGGGGGTGGAAAGGCGGATAGCCGTAAGAGCCGTAAGGCACGGCAGGGCGAAGGAAGCCCGAAAGGGCTAAAATGCGACCACGAAGCTCCGCAACGGTCGTCTCGAGAGAGGCAAGCCGCCTCTTGAAGTTATCAGTGGCATCCCACTCATCGCGGAGCCCCTCGTGGACATCATGGATGCGATGGCTGTGTCGATCACAGCGCTTGCGAATCTCACGTCGCAATTGCGCGACCTCCTCCTCCAATGCGTGATGCGGAGGGTACTCCACACTTTCATGTGGAGCGGCTGATGGCGCGACGCTATTATCGGGGTCAAACACAGTATCTGGTGAAGTGAAAAGGTTATCCACACTCACACAGTTCGTGGGAGTTCGAGACTCCCCTACGGCAGGATTGCCGCGATGTAGTTGACGCTTTCGAGCGGGAGAATCTCGCTGCGGGTCAACGACCAAAGGGGCGCGAGAATCCCCTTCACTCCCAGTAGTTGGGAGTTTGCCGGAGGCAGATGTGGCGCTCACACTGTCCTCTGGAACCGCGGTGGGGGCAGGGGCGCTGGCGTAGCGCGTGCGATATGGAGCACGTAATAGACCCATCGCTTTGGCTCTGGCGAATGCCATGCGCAACGCCCTCTCCACCCAAACGTCACGACGGGAATATCTGTTGTGCAGCTCATTAAAGCTGGGGAGGATCTTCCCCCCTTCCGTCCCAGCGCGGAATTTCTTTTCTGCATCTTCGCATTTTCTACCGGAAAGAGGATGATAGGAACCTCGCGGAGGTTCTCAACAGGGGCACCCTGTGCCTGCCTGTTTAAGTGCTCTCGGTACGAGACGCTAGTGAACTGCTTTTGCGTGAGCAGTTGTTGCCGGAGTTTGTCCTGGCGTTCGCATTGATACGTCTGTTCAGCCGCAGGGCGAGGGGTATAGAATGCTAAACCATTCCTTACAATACTCCTAGCCCACTCTGGAAGGTCGCGAGGACCTTCAAAATTATATGCCGCCCGTGGCGGGCGTTTGGGTACGCGTAACGCAGCCCTTAGTGCCTGTGCGGCAAGTTGGGTTTCTTGAGCTGCGTCCAGATCATTGGTGATGATCGCCTTCGGCGATCCGGATGTATCATCCGACATTGGCAGGGGTGGCGCACTAGTTAGTGCATTTTCTTCACGTGTGGGGAACGGATTAGGCTGCCGACATCGCCGTTCTGCGTTGTCATAGCGGTCACTCTTTGGGGAAATATCCCCAAGGGCATCCATCTCCGAGATCTCGGAATAGTCTATCTCCTCTTCTCGAGGAGACTCCACAGCACCACTAATGGTGCTCATGGTTAGCCAGAGGTTCTGACAGTTGGAGTTCTCCAACTAAATTTGATTTATTGCGTAAGCAATAGTCTTGATGGGGGAGGATGTAACAGGGTTGCATTCTGGTTACATTTAGTATGTGGTGTACGTGAGTACACTACGGTTGGGGTCAGTATTGACCGGTTTGAAAGGTTTTGGACCATTGATTATTTTAACCAATCAGGGCAGGAGCCCTTGGTGGAGGCGTGGCATCCAGCCACGTGTTGGTACACAGGTGGTGTACACTACATTTTAGCTAGGTACGAATTTAGTAAGTTCAACTTAGTATTACATATAGTTTACATTAGTTTAAATTAATTTAGGCAAATTACATATTAAATATACATTCAGTTTACATTTCACTCAAAGACCACAGGACGCTCAACCCCGACCGGTCGCGCGTGTAGTGAGTGTAGTAGCGTAAGGGAAGTTCTTCCCTTAGCTACCCCCTTATTAAGGGAGCCTTGTGTTAAGGCGTTAGCTTGTGCTAACTAGTAAACCAAAGTGGAATCTTGACCCGAGTAAGAGAGCTCTCTTTTACTAAGCCCTTTTATAAGGGCGTATCGGCTAAGTAGCGGCGAACATCGCTTAAAGGAAAGTATTCCTCTGTGCGCTAGCCGTACCGTGCGTGTACGCACCGGCTACACCATGCGTCACTTTCACGCAAATTACTCGAGTTCAACACTGCAGACCGCTCTGCACCGGTATCAATGGTTGCCAATCCATATTACTTGTCATAATTACCTTGCGCCTTCCGATAACATTGCTTCCTTTCGAATTTCTTGCCACAATCTCGGCGAATGCGCCCCTTCCTTACGCAACCATAGCACGTAACCGCTTTCTTGTTGTCGTGCACAGTAATCACACTTATCCTCGGTGTCCTTCGACTCTTGATGTGATCTTCTTCAACTTCTTGCGCTCACGCCACCAACTCTTGTGCGTGCAACATGTAATCTGTGCGTGACGGATTTTATCGCGTCATCATCGCATACTTGAGACTTGGTACAGCATACTTGACCAGGTTCTCCACGATGAGCTTCTCGCTAGACTCGCTCTCGCGTGCCAAAGCCGTGAGGTACAGCAGATGCTCGTTCCAAGAACGTCGTGCATCTTTCACGCTGACAAACAACTGTGCCTCCTGTTGAAGTGAAATAGTCACCTTGTAAGCTCTCCACATCTGGTCCAACACGTAGTGCAAGGTCTGTGGGACGTTCCATTATACGCCGATATTCGACCGAAAATATCTTGACGCCGCACCGTCGAGATACTCACCAAGCTTGTTAACTTTTAATCTCTCCGTCCACGAAATCCAGACGTCCAGGGATTCCATAAACAAATATGCCCAGTCCTTGAATCCGAAGACAAGTCCGGGATAAATATCGATGCTTGTAGTTTTTTTGCGCCGTAAACTTTGGGATCTTGTAAGGGCGTGGCTGCATGCCCTGATTCACGTAGTTTTCAGCCGCATGTCCATCTTATGGCATACCACCAGGCACTCCAAGTCGCTCTCGAGGCATTCCCGCGCGAGTAGCACCTCCTCTCTCGATGCCTTCAGCTGACGAAAAGTCGTCAATCGTAATCCGCTTCCCAAACGGCGAGAAATTCTCGATACTCTCTTGGAAAGGTGACAGCCCACACCCAACCGGTGTATCCTTGTCCGTAGCCGGCGAAGTATTTTGCCTGAGGCCTTGGAGCCTCTCTCCCTCCATTTTATTTAGGCGATCATTATTTTTGCCAGCTTGTAACAGCAGCGCCTTCAACGTGCTATCAGGTTCGAATACGTCGCCCTCGTCCATGGCAAATAAAACGCTAAACCAAACTATACCGCGATAATAACGCAATAGCCAGCGTAAACAAGCGTAAACAATCGATTTTCAAAAAAACAAACTCCAGCTAATCCAGGAGACCGTCCAGACGTAATCACCAACTCCAAAAACGAAACTTAAGTAATATATTGAACTTTATATAATATTACGTGCACCGTATCCTTTGGGCTCATAACCTGTCGGAAGTTGACACGAGTGTGGGGGCATGTGTAACTTTCCGTAATGGCAGTTCAGACCGTTAGTGCCTGACTGCCGTTGGGATGGAGATTTCTCTGAAAGAAGCGCGCCCTACCTGATCAGGGTAGGTGCGCACGAGGGCAGGATGTAATGCGACTTAAAAGGTAAAAAATATACTAATTATAAATGCGTACCTAAGAACCTAACCTAAACTTAATATAAAGATAAAATTCCAAAGTACTAAAAAATGCATAAATGCAAAAAATGGACACAATGATCGCGCACTACTTGAAATTTATATGCAGTCTAACACCAGGCAGCACACACGCGTAGCATAACAAACTTTCAACACTTCTAAATGCTTATCACCGCGTCCCTTGCTTAAAGGATTTTGTAGCTAGTTCTGTGCATCTACAATACATTGGCTACTATATATTCAATCAAAGATTTATGACTGAACTAATACGCTTTACCAACTTCGCCGGTACGCCTTATTGAGACGGATTATCTTGAAACCAATCCCCCTTTGCTTATAGTCCCGCCAGCCCAACCACAGAACAAAACGATAAGTGAAACCTTCCGGTGACACAAGAGACCTTCCGCCAGAATCTTTCCCGTTCCAATGTACTCTGTCCTTAAAGTCTTTTCTGTCGTAAAATCTTGCCCAAAGATGAATCTAACGTCAATGTGCTTTAGTCTAGCACTGCTGTCCTCGTATTGGTATGGCTACTTTCTGCTTTATTCTCCTCGCTGGAAATTTCATATTTTTGTGTCAAGATTTTGTGCCAAACCAAACCTACTTGATTGATCTACAATCCCGTAGCAAATTCTGCCTCTAACGTGGATAACGTAAACCCCCGTACTTCCGCCGACCCAGTTGATAATGAGACCATTCAGTCGAAGATAATTCAATTTGTTGAAATTTTGTCAAGCTACGCGTTTGTGCAGCCTGGTATTAGGCAGCATACAAATTTCAAGTTGTGCGCGATCATTGTGACCATTTTTGCATCTATGCATTTTAGGTACCTTGGAATTTTATCTTTATATTAAGTTTTAGGTTATATTCTTAAGTACGCATTTATAATTAGTATATTTTTTACCTTTTAAGTCGCATCACATCCTGCCCTCGTGCGCACCTACCCTGATCAGATAGGACGCGCTTCTTTCAGATAAATCTCCATCCCAACGGCAGTCAGGCACTAACGGTCTGAACTGCCATTAAGGAAAGTTACACGTGCCCCCAACTCGTGTTAACTTCCGACAGGTTATGAGCCTAAGGGACACGGGGGCACGTAAGTGCATATAAAGCTCAAGATATTACTGAAGTCACGTTCTTTGGCGTTGGTGGTTACGTCTAGACGGTCTCCTGGATTTTTTGGAGTTTTGTTTTTTGTGAAAGTCGATTGTTTAAGCTGGTTATTGCGTTACTATCTCGATATTTTTAGTTTTAGCAAGGACGACGTTTTCGACCCTGAGAGCGCGTTGAAGGCGCTTCTATTACAAGTTGGCAAAACGAATGATCGCCTAAATCAAATGGGGAGAGAGAGGCTTCAAAGCCTCGGGCGAATAAACTCGCCGGCTACGGTAAAAGATAAACCGGTTGGAGGCGGCGACACGCTTTTCCAAGAGAGTATCAAGAATTTCGCGCCGTTTGGGCAGCTTATTACGATTAATTAATTATTCATTGAAGAAGGCATAGAAAGAGGAGGTGCGCATCGCGTAGAAACGGAGCGAGGGAACCTGGAGTGCCTGGTGGTATGCCAGATGTCAGGCATGCGGCTGGTAATTTTGTGAACCCGAGCACACAGCCGCGCCCATACAAGATTCCCAAGTTGATGGTTGAAAAGTTCACGGGAATCGAGATTTATCCCGGACTTGGCCCCGGATTCAAGGACTGGGCATATTTGTTTATGGAAGCCCTTGAGATAGCAGAGATTTTGTCTGGATTTTCGTGGACGGAGAGATTAAAAGTTATCTTAATGAGTACCTCGACGGTGCGGCGTCAAGATATTTTCAGTCGAATATTGGCGTATGAAGGCATGTCTCGCAGACCTTGCACTACTTATTGGACCAGATATGGCGCGCATATAAGGTGACTATTTCACATCGACAGGCGGCACAGATTTTTTCCTGTGAGAAAGATTCACGACGTTCTTGGAACGAGCATCTGCTGTACCTCATGGCTTCGGCACGCGAGAGCGAGTCTAGCGAGAAGCTCATCGTGGAGAACCTGGTCAAGTATGCTGTACCAAGTCTCAAGTATGCGATGATGACGCGATAAAATCCGTCACGCACAGATTACATGTTGCACGCACAAGAGTTGGTGGCGTGAGCGCAAGAAGTTGAAGAAGATCACATCAAGAGTTGAAGGACACCGAGGATAAGTGTGATTACTGTGCACGACAACAAGAAAGCGGTTACGTGCTATGGTTGCGTAAGGAAGGGGCGCATTCGCCGAGATTGTGGCAAGAAATTCGACAGGAAGCAAGGTTACCGGAAAGCGCAAGGTAGTTCTGACAAAGAATACGGACTAGCGACCATTGACACAGATGATGAGTGGTTGAGTGGTCTACGGTATTGAATTCGAGTGATTTGCGTGAAGGTCACGCATGGATAGTGGACAGTGGAGCGAGTCACCATCTCGTGGGAGATGAGACGTTACTCGAGGATGTGGTGTCGGTTACTAATGGAATGAAGATGACTTTACCTGATGGAATTTCATACAAGCGACAAAGATTGGCAAGGTGCGTCTACGAAGTATTGATGATCCGAGCACAGTGATAGCATTGCAAGAGGTTTATTATTCACCGAAGTTGGCAAGAAACCTGATATCGTTCGGCAGGCTAATAAAGAAGGGGTGTAATTTCGAGCATCGAGATGACAAAGTGGAAGTGCGTTTGCTAGGTAGCTTACTGTTTAATATTGAAGTAATGGGTCCATCCTAACAGCAAATCTCACGCCGACACGACAAGTTAGTCAAATTTAGACACTGGATACGAAGGCTAGCGAACAAATTACCAAGGAGTTAGCCGGCAAACGCACTTCCACTTTGTCATCTCGATGCGCGAAATTACAACCCTTCTGCATTAGCCTGCCGAACGAAATCAGGTTTCTTGCCAACTTCGGTGAATAATAAACCTCTTGCAATGCTATCACTGTGCTCGAATCATCAGTACTTCGTAGATGAACCTTGCCAATCTTAGTCAGCAGGTGAAGACCCTACGACGGATGACAGTGAACCAAGTATGGAAGATCGCGTGGAATGTGACGTGGAGCAGCAAGGTGACATTGAAGCAGGACGTCAAGAAGGTGTACGCATTCAAGTACAAGGTACAGAAGCAGAAGGCAGTGATAAAACGAGACGCGTGGTGCAGGAAACATTAAGATTCAAGGAATACAGGGACTCACTCAATAGCAAGAAAGTAGAAAAGAAGTCTGGTGTGGAAGGAGCTACAGCCACGGTACAAGAAGCAGACAAGTCGTCAGAAGGAGTGAAGGAGCACGTACAAGCAGTCTACGCGGTAATAGGACCGGAGGATGGGGGAACCAGACCAAAGTACGAAGAGGACTCAAGAAGTTATGCTGCAGCACACAAAAGAGATGATTCCGTGAAGTGGAAAGAAGCATAAGACGTGGAGTTAAGAGCGTTGGAGGATATGGACACATGGAAGGTGTTCAAGTGTCCAAGAAGCAGGGCTATACCAACTATGTCGGTATATAAGACTAAGATCAAGGCAGACGGAGCGATTGAGCGGTACAAGGCGCGTTTGTTAGCGCGCGGGACAATCAGATTTACGGAAGAGATTTTGTGTTCACGTTTTCGTCAGTAATGGATATCAGTAACGTGAAGGTGGTACTAGCGATGGCTCAGTGTGGAATGTGCCGGCGAGGCACGGTGATGTTACGAGCGCATACCCAAAGTCTCATGCAGAACTGAATTTCGAGATTTTCCTCAAGATACCTCAAGGCATGAAGATTCAAGATGAAGTGTTGCAGAACTTCGAAGTGGAATCAACTAAAGGTCTGGCTTTACGTTTGAAAAGAAACTTGTATGGATTGAAGCAAGCAGGACGCATGTGGTACGAGCTATTACGGAAGCCATTATGTGACTTGAAGTTCGAGCAGTGCATGACCGACACATGCATATTTTCCAAGAAGGATATTGAAGGTTTTGTTATTTTTGGAGCTTACATGGATGACTTGTTAGTGGAAGGTTCGACGGTCTAATTGGTGGATAAGCTTTTCAAGACGATTCAAGTACTGGAGCTGAAGGATCTCGGACCGGTAGAAAAGTTCTTAGGAATACGGATTGGTGGAAGCCAAGAGAGCGGGTACACGATGGATCAAGAGTAGACGATCGATGAATTGCTGACCAAGTACAATATGGAACGCGCGAATTCGGTGAAACTCCCGATTAAAAGTGCAAGTGATGAAGCTGATGATGATAAACTTTTACCCAAGTATGCAGTGGCTGGTGTACCAACCCAGAAAATTTTTTAGTCGATGGTGGAAATTCTATTATGGATTTCAAGATGAACAAGGCCGGATATCTCATTTTCGGTGCACAAGTTTACAAGGCGTATGCATGCACCTACTCAAGGAGACTACAAGTTGGCAAAAAAAATTTTGCGGTATTTGAAGGGGTCGAAGGAGTTGAAGTTACGATTGGAGTGCAAGTCAAGAGATGAAACAAGATTGCAATTAGTGGGATATACAGAGGCAGATTTTGCCGGAGACAAGATTGACCGAAAAAGTGTTAGCGGATGCGTGGTGTTTTTTAATGGAATGGTTGTTGGCTGGATATGCAACAAACAGGGTGCAGTCGCGCTGTCAACCGCTGATGCAGAGTTTGTGGCTGCTGCCGTTGGTTGCAAAGAGGTGCTAGGTTTGAAGGATCTACTTGGTGAAATTGGATTGAAAGTGGAGACGCGCGGCGTCCAAGCACGTGGACGTGAAACTCAAGTTCCTGAAGGACTACGTCAAGCGCGAAGCGGTGAGACCGCTGCACGTGGACAGTGATGATATGATCGCAGATCTTCTGACGAAGCCACTGTGTTCAATGCGGGTCTCACGCTTACGCAGCAGGATTGGATTGGGCTGATGATGGTTAGCACAAGAAGTGACACGATTCTCGCGGAAGGGTGTTGAAAGTTTGTTATGCTACGCGTGTGTGCAGCCTGGTGTTAGGCTGCATACAAATTTCAAGTAGTGCGCGATCATTGTGGCCATTTTTGCATTTATGCATTTTTTTAGTAATTTGGAATTTTATCTTTATATCAAATTTAGGTTAGGTTCTTAGGTACGCATTTATAATTAGTATATTTTTTTAACCTTGTAAGTCGCATTACATCCGGCCCTCGTGCGCACCTACCCTGATCATGTAGGGTGCGCTTCTTTCAGAGAAATCTCCATCCCAACGGCAATCAGGCACTAACGGTCTGAACTGCCATTACGGAAAGTTACACGTGCACCCAACTCGTGTTAACTTCCGATACAATTCTTACCGACTTTCTATCGTTTCCGTCGGAGTCCTCATCGCTGTCTTCCTAGCCAAAAGAATAGACTTTCCCCTAACCACTCGAAATTACGAACGCTAAGTCGAAGGGGCTTCTTCAGCCCCTTTGGTCGTTGACTCTCAGTGGGATTCTCCCGCTCGAAAGCGTCAACGACGTCACGGCAATCCTGACGCAGGGGAGTCTCGTACTCCCACGAGTTCTGGGAATGTGGATACCCTTTCCACTTCACCAGCTACTGGGTCTCACCCAGGTGATGGCGTCGAGCCATCTAGCGTTCCACATGGTAATGTGGAGTGCCCTCCGTATCGAGCACTGAATGAGGGGGTCGCGCTATTGCGGCGTGACTTCCACGAGCGCTGTGATCGGCACAGCCTTCGCATCCAAGATGCTCAGGAGGAACTCCGCAACGAAGGGAGTGCGAATGAACGCATCGAGGAGCGGCTTGCCTCTCTCGAGACTCTTGTTGCGGAGCTTCAGGGTCGTATATCAACCCTGTCGGAGATGTTCCG
>CM047585.1:15232705-15255541 GCA_026184515.1 Peronosclerospora sorghi
GTCCGCGGAGTACCCCCTCCGAAAGTTGGAAGGCTGGGCGCGATGGTGGTAGTCAGGTTATCGATGCTAATGTTTTCGATTTCGAACTTGAATCCACCAAAATGGTGCGCGTGACCGGATCACTTGGTGATCGTGGATATCACCGTGCTGATATTCCATCAAAAATTGGATTCGAAGATTTGAATGATTTGAATATGGAGTCGTTCTGGAGAGGACGTAAGGAAAGGATATCGCCTTACGTTCTCGTTGTTGATAAAGATGGCGATGTCCGATCTGGCCTGTAGGAGGACCAGATCGAGATTAATAAGTTTTTTCCTCCCCAAAAGGCTCCCACCGGAGCCGATCGGGACTATAGCAGGTCTTGCTATAGTTCCGGAAAGGATCAGGACCTTGGTCCTGATCCTATGTGTATGAATGGAAAAATTGATGGAAAATTAAAGATGAAAATTACTTGGAGGCTGACTGGAACGATCCGGTCTACCTCCCTAAACTCCCCAAAGTACCCAAGGTGCCCAGAAAAGGGCTGGGAATGCCACCCGACGAAGACGACTTCGAAGAAAAGTCGAAGGTCGGGGATGAGGCTATCACCGAACAAGACCTGGACAAGATGTATTATGTTTTTGAATTGAAGCGATTTGTTTGCCAGGTCTTTCGGGTGTTGGACCTCCATATCCCCGACCGTCTTCTCGGTCCCACTACCGAGCCGATCCAGAGCGATAGACCATTACTGCTCATCAAGAATTTGGTGGCGATGTTGGCGGAGGTTGGCATTAAAATGCAGAACCCCGCCGATGTCCAAAAAGTATTTGAATTTGAGACTTGGAGGCTGGGGGCGTCGATGTCGGACCCCCACGACCGTTTGGTGCCACTGGTGGGGGCGGTTCGCCGCCCAACTCCCACCACGGCAATGAAGGTCGCCGAAGCCTCCACAGAGCTTGTTGACATTGGTTCCGATGATGATTCGATCTACCTGCCTTCACCGGTTTCTAACAGCTCATCAGAGTTGGAGACCGGTGTCGAGCGGATGACCATGGGGGTGGACCATGCCCGGTATGAACAAAAAAAGGACATGCGGCAGCAAGGGGCTGTTTGCCAATCGGGTCTCCAGAAAGCCCCACAGGCCTCAGTTCCGCAAAAGGAGGGTATCAACACGTTGCCCATGACGCCAGCCAACGTCCAAGCCATGTTTGAGACGATGATGCAACGTTTCATGGAAGAACGGGTTAGACCACCTATGCGCCCACGTGTCCAAGACCGGTCTACCTTCAAGGTGTCAATGTTTGCAAAGATGTGGATATGGAATCGGTAACATCTATGGATAAGACTATTAGAAGTGATAAACCAACCGGAAAGGGAAGGCGCAAGCCGCAACCGGCAAGACCGCGTAGACCAAGCAAGACAAGTGACTGTGATATGGAGTCGGTCGGCGGTCTTGACGACCATGGTGGGTCAGATGGTACAAGCGCAGGCAAGGTGCGCAAGGATAACCTATCCTCCACTACTGCCTACGACTTTGGATCTGCTGCGATTCCGCGCATCCGTATGGCCGCGACGACCGACCTCAAGGACTTCACTGGCAAGGATGCTGATGAAGACCAGGCCCGGTCTCGGTTCGGTCGGGTCAAGTCTGCGATCCTGCGAGACCAGACCCCAAAAAGCGAACTTTGTTTAATATTCCGGGATTTGTTAAAAGGACCGGCTGCGAGCTGGATTCAACAGTTGGGTCGGGGCGTCCGGTCTGACTGGGACCTGTTATGTGCGGAGTTTGAAGGTCAATATTGTAACTATGGATTTTCAAGCGCCCGTAAGTACCACCATATGCAGAAGCGGGCCGACGAAACACCGATCGAGTATTTGCATCGGTTGAACGTGGCTGCACTTCGCTCCGGCATAAAAATCAAAGAGAATAACCCGCCTAACGGTGCTGCTCTGGAACATGTGGGTCACTACATTAGTACCCTTGACGATCAAGAACTGGCGGACCAGCTTGCTCTACTGCGTCTTAAGGATGCGGGCGAAGTCGAACAGACCATGCGGACGTTACAACAGTCGCGTAGTATGAGAGCGAATACCGCTGGTGGATCAGGTCGCTATCGTTCCAACACCCAGACCGATCCGGTCAAGAGACCTTGGACCAGACCGACCCGAGCGGTCAAGACAATTGTAGCTGATGACAGCACGGGGTCAGAAGGGGAAAGTGGAAGTACATCCAGCCAGGAGTCATCAGATGAAGGCCAGTATCGTTACGTCTATGTTGCGGGACCTGCCCCGAAGACCAAGTCGAAGTCCGACCAGGTGGACCGGAAGGGAACGAACGGAAGCAAGTCCGATCCAGACCGACCTCGTCAGAAGTTCTCCCACTGTGGGTCGAGCAAAAATGATGGTCCAAACTGATGGAAGAAGATGGTGTGCAAGAAGTGCGAGAGACGCGGCCACCCGACGGACCACTGCCTCTTCGTATGCAAGTCATGCGGAGAGATCCACGAGGCCGGCCACTGCAAGATTGAAGAATTCTTTAACATGATGCGCAAGTGGTACGTGCCGGGCAAGCACGCGGGGATTCTGCCGCCGGACGAAGAAAAGATGTTAAACTAGAACGCTCGCAAGGTTGGAATCTGGATCGAGCCGAGCGTTCTACGGTTCACATCTATGCATATGTCGGCAAGGAGGATAAGACCGACAATACACGTTCTATTCTAAATTGCGTCGACCGAGACCATCCGGTCTACAGTCTGAAGACCGATGAGTACTCCCGGACTAAGGTGGTTATGCAGTTGGACTTGCTGCCTGGAGAATCCCGCGGATACTGGAAGTATCACGCGCCTGATAAATGGTTCAAGCAGGCGAAAGCCTATTGCAATGTTAATAACCAGAAGGCGACGATGTTGTTCGACTCTGGAGCTGAAGTATCGATAATCGACTCCGCCTTTGCTCGTAAGGTCGGATGTCGTATAGACGATACCCAGAGACAAGAATGCGTCGGGATCGGCGAAAACTCTTATATGACCGAAGGAAGAACGCGTGTGAAAATTACTTTGTCGGGATCGCTGGTCTACTTTTTCAGCTCTTGGGTTGGCAAGTTGGCTGGTCAAGACGCTTTACTAGGAATGGATTTCATGTTCCCAGCTGGTATTCGCATAGACCTGTCACATGGAGTGCTTACGCACCCGGATGAGGTCCAGGTCCAGTTGGCTGGTGGAAGACCTCTGTATGGTTCGTATACCGATCTGGTCCGGTGGGAACAAGACCTCACTATCCCAGTTGGTCGGTCTGCCGATACCCCGGTTGAGGAGAGGTTTTCGTTCGAGGAAGTTGTGGTTGACCAGGGGCTATCGGTGGGTCTCGACCTTCGTAATGAGTGCTGGTCGACGTGATTTTGTCCGTGTTACCAATATCGTTGACAAGCCACTGAAACTGGACAATAACACTATTGTCGGCATGTGGTTAGCAGAAGGGAAGGTACCAAGGAAGATGGAGTTCGTCTCGATTGGGTCGAGGCGGTATGTCGAGTGGCAAAACCTGGCGTACCAATCGACCACATATCTTATCAGCGATAATGGGTCGGTGGAAGAGGATACCTCACCTTTAGTGGAAAGACCAAGTTATGTCACCCAAAAAAGATGTTGGTCCGAAGAAAGGCGCCGCAGTCACCAGGAACGGTGGACCATCAAGTAGACGAGCCAAGGTTAGTCAACGTGGTGTCATCACAAGACCAGGCGACAGCGGAGCAAGAAACGGAAGAAGGGGAACATGAAGTTGCTAGGTCGGACCATGACGGTATTCCTAATCAGACCGATATCAGTGAAGGACAGCCCGTCGATCAAGACCAGGGGCGTTCAGAAGGTCCAGATGGTCTAGGTGATATCTCCCCAGAAGATGAACAAGTCTGTATACATGAAGGCGGGGAACAGTACATTCAGGAGCTGGAAAGCCAAATGGCATTCCTACCTGAAGTTTCTGCCGACTCGCCCGAAGTTACAACGGATGATTTACAAGTGGGTGATCAAGACCTTAACAGTACAGACCAGATCGAGCAGTTGAAGAATATCATATGGAAGAAAAGACATCTGCTGATCGGAAAGGTCAATGCCTTACCACCTGCAGCCCGTGGTGCGATTTGCGATATTGACGTTGGAAGCCAAGCCAAGCCGATTGCTCAGCGATGTCGACGCGTGGCGCCACAGTACCGGGAAAAGCTTTCTGATCTTATCAAAGGACTGTTGGCTACCAAGATTATTAGACCGTCGACCTCGCCATGGGCCTCGCCGATCGTAATTGTTATCAAGAAGAACGGCGTCGACATTAGGTTGTGCATCGACTATCGGCTGGTAAATCGGTTAACTAAACTTATGGTGTACCCGATGCCGCTGATTAATGATTTGCTGGAAGACCTGGACAAGACCTTGTGGTATTGTTCGCTAGATATGGCAAGTGGATTCTGGGTGGTCTCGATGACTGATCGAGCCCGTGAGATTTCCGCATTTGTGACACCGTTTGGTCTTTTCGAGTGGAACCGTATGCCGTTCGGTCCGAAGAACGCACCCCAGATCTATCAAAGGTTGATAGACAACTCACTGTACGGACACTTCAAAATCAAGACCGATCGGGACCCTGCCGAAAGTTATGGTGTGTTTACAGAGGGTAAACCCGATCGGGAAAGAAGACCGTCCGTTCTAGGGAGGCGGTCGTACATCGATGACATTCTGATACCTGCCTCGTCATGGAACGATCTGTGCGAGAAGGTTGAACGATTGTTGGAGACATGCGACCGCTGGAACCTATCTATCAGCGCCATAAAGAGTTTTTGGGGTATGTCCAAGGTCGCCTATTTAGGTCATATGGTCTCGAACAATGATCTAGAGGCTAATCCTAAGTACCTGGATTCGTTAAGCAACCTCCCGTTCCCAAGTCTCTGAAGGCAATGCAGTACTTCCTAGGAAGTTTAAACTACTACAGCCGCTTCATCGAAGATTTTGATATCTACGCGGCTGTGTTATATGATCTCCGGGAAGTGGACTACCATATGTTGCGCGAAGAAGACCGGGCAACTTTACATGGGGGCGCCGACTATGTTATTGCTGCAGATTGTCCTCAAGTGGAGACCGAAGACCATATGAAGCGTGCAAAGTTTGCTTTTGGTATGTTGAAGGCTAAGATGGTGACGGCACCGATTTTGAAGCATTTCGATCCCGAAAAGGTCCCGACCATTATTGTATATGCTAGTCAGTGGGCCATTTCGGCCACTCTACTACAAGATCATGATGTTGTGTACCATCCGGTCACGTTCACGAGCAGAACGCTGAAGCCAAATGAAGTGAACGATGGAATTTTCGAGAAAGAAGTTCTGGCGTTGCTACGAATTCTGGATGTGTGTTACGACCTGCTGGTCGGCCGACCTATAAAGGTCCTGTTAAGGCGTTCTACTTTGGCCTGGCTATTATCAGCCAATGGGATGGACGGACGTCTAGGCAGATGGTTGGTGGTCTTGTCGCAGTGGACCCTCGAGGTCGTTAAGTGCACCAGGGGCGAGGAAGAGATATTGGGCACATTAGCTGCCAGTATCACCCTTCGGTCTGAAGTGGACGAGGCATTGATAGCGATTTACCCGAGGAAGCAACCTCGGCAGTCAATTTCGAGACCGCCACCGACCGTCGACCATGATGAAGAGCTCTTGGTCTTAAGTTTTGACGGATCAGCAAGCGTGAAGAAGAAGTTCGGTGCCTATAGTGCCATATTGTGGAAGTTGCCACAATGGTCTATAGTTGCAGCCGCTGCCGATTTCAAGACGGATATTATTGTTAACGAGGCGGAGTACCGAGGTCTACTTCTATGTCTGGACCTGCTGTCGTCGCAAGAGAAGGGGCGAGTCATCATATGTGGTGACTCAAACCTAGTGATCAGACAGGTCACCGGAGAGATCGACTGCAAGGCCCCACGACTAAGGACGCTAAATCATCGGGTAATGAAGGAATTGAAAGACCGTTCCAACCACGGGCTGTTGCACGTGAAACGGGACTGGAACAGAAGCGCCGAATACCTCTCGACCAAGGCCATTCAAGACCAGACCGGGGCTACGATCACCGAGGAGGCCGTTATTGATGAATTGATGAATATAAACAGGCTCCCCGAGGTGATCGGACCCAAGAACGTTCCGAACCAGGTGCATGTGATGGTCGCGACTAGACCGAAAGCTCGGAAGTCCCACTAACCGCTCCCAGAGGAACGGTTGAGTGAATCTGTTGTGCAACGACTAAGGGAAGAACGGATCCTCAAGGCGCAGGACGAAGAAGAATGGATTGTGAATTTGAAGACCTACCTGCGCGGTGAATTGTCTAAGTTGACGAATGGTCAAGCGAAAGAATGTGCCAAGATCGCAGCCAGTTACGAAGTGGATGAGGATGGTTTACTATATTACTGCCGCGATGCCGACCAAGACAGTTCAGACCGGGACCGATTGGCGAAATTGGTGATACCTGAGTTGCTTCAGCCGGATGTCCTCGATCACTACCATGTGAGTCTAGAAGGGGGACATCAGGGCATAGCCAGAACGTATTACAAGATCAGTTCCTACTTTCACTGGAGAGGTCTTTTCCGAAGTGTACAGAAATATGTGGGTTGTTGTACGGATTGCGAGACCGGAAAGGGTAGACCGGTAATCAAGGGGCGATCGCCCGGAAATATCGAAGCTACCTACCCTTTCCAGGTCATAGCGATGGACCATATACCGTCTCTTCCTAAATCGACATATGGCAATACTGAGTTGTTGATCTGTGTAGACCTGTTCACCGGTCTAGTTATTGCGAAGGCAAGTGCGTCCCGGTCTGCCGAGAAGATCGCCAAAAGTTACGAAGAATGCGTGTTCCGAAGGTTCGGCGCCAGCGAGGTCATCAGACACGACCGAGAACCCGGTTTCATGGCCGAGGTGTTCCGGTCGTTTAACAATATGCTGGGCCAGAAACAGAGCGCGACGATGGCATATCGTCTGCAAGCGAATGGATTGGCAGAACGTATGGTACAAACTATTACAGAGCAATCAAGATGTACGTTGCCGATCCAGACCAGCGCGATTGGGACGAATACGCAGAAAGGCTGGTGTTTGCACTCAACTCGTCGACCGATCTGGTCCGAGGAGAAACGCCTTTTTATCTTGCGTATGGATGGGACCCCCGGTCCACTCTTGAAGCCGCGATACCTATTTGCTGCACTCGGACCCGCGATCAAGATGCTCGACGTTGGCGCATGCAGGTCCAGAAACATTACCAGCATGCAAGAGAAATTGTCAACGAAAAGTTACGTCAATCTACACAAGACCGGGCAGACCGGAACAACGACCATGTCCAACCCCACGGTATAGAACCAGGGGCGAGGGTATGGTTGTACCTAGACCGAGTGAAGTAGGGCTATGCGAAGAAGCTGGCTCACATGTGGCACGACCTTTTCCGTGTTGCCGAGATGATTGGTGAGCACGCTGCCCGTCTAGTAACAACCGGTACAGATTACAAGATCTTCCCGATTGTGCATGTGTCCAAGTTGAAGCTGGTCCGAGAATTTCCGGATCGACCCAAAACTCCCTGTCTGGTAGACGAAGAAAAGAGATTTGATTTCGATGAAGCGTTACTGCCGGAGGACAGTTGGGAACGACCATTAGAGGAAGACGAGTTTGAAGTGGAGAAGGTCTTGGATGTTCGGCCGACCAAGAAGACCAAGTTCGGTCGTACTCACCAGTACCTGGTCCGATGGAAGGACCATGTTGAATAAACTTGGGTCGACGAGCTCGACTTGAATTGTGGGGCTCTTCTACGAGAGTTCGAACGAGAACGAGTCACTCGTAATCGCTTCGCAGTGATGCGGACCCATGAAGACCAAGACCAAGACATGCAGTAGCATCGGTCTTCCCGACCGACGTGAAGAGGTGGAAGGTCTTGTGTCTTGTGTATTGTGTATTGTGAATATATGACGAATTGGAATAGTGGAGTGACGAACGTGGATTGTTTTCTCGCGATGTAAGTGGAACGGTTGGTTATAACGTGTATAGTGCAACTCTGGAGAAAGTGGTGGAATTAGCTCAAGTGATTTGATGACCGAACATGTGAAAAATAACGATGATATATATTGAGTGTTATCTGGTCGACTACTTACGACCTCACTCGCCATCACCCCACAGACGGCCGACGGTCAACGACGGATGCTTTTCAACTTGGTACTGGTACTGGTTACGCCAAGGTTCTTGTTGGTCTAGTTGGACCAAAGCATCCTTGATGTCCAAGACCGGTGTAATGCACCCAAGACCGGGGTACCATGTGCCACCGTCAGTCAGTAGCCGGGTCCTCTTGATTCGACGCCGCGGCATATGAAGTACAACTGGGTATAAGAACACATCAACGTCGCACTCGTGGGACAGCATCCCGTCCAAAACATATTGGCACAGGGACTGCCAGGCCTCACCCGCTTTGATCCGACGCCGCTTGCGCTTGTTCTGGATGGTCGCCAAGCCAGGGTCTTGCCGAACTCGTTCAGGGGGAAGCACCATATAGTGGGATGCCTCCCAGATGGCTTGAGCGTGAGTCTTGTTAAAATATTTCACCCGACTCATGAAAGCATTGGCCCACGGAGTCGAGTGGAAGATGAACCCCAGCTTGGGATGCTCGAAAATCTTCCACGGCTCGTCAGCTGGACGAGAGAAAGAACGGGCCAGGAGTTGCTTGGTCAGGGTGGACCGGCGTAAACAACCGATCTGTCCTGGCGACCACGGAAAATTATCCTCGCGCTTTCGTGGCGGAAGGGAAGAACTGTCGATTGCCACGTCGGCCAACAAAGCATCTTTGTGGAGCTTGGACGTCCCAGGCAAGACCGTAGGTGTTGACTTTGTCGACGCATGAGGTGGTGGAACGCCACCATGCGGACCGGTCTTCTTGGTCTGCTCCGAAGTCGATGCAACTTGAACAAAACTTTCATGTGGACTTGTTCGCGACTTGGTTGGGATGGGGACAGCAAACTCCGAATCACCGGAGTCTTCGCCGGAGTCATCCCAGAACGAGACCTCTGAATACTTGGCATGGTCAGCACGAGGGCGCGAGGGCGCTTGCGTTTTGGCAGGGTTGCAGACATCACTCACGTCCAATCTTGGGTTCACGAGAAGCGCCTGCGTCTTGGCGCGCTTATGGGGCACCGCACGCTTCCCCCGTAGTTCGGGGTCGCGCGCTATGCCCCGCGCCCTCGAGCCACCCGGCGCGCTTGCGCGCTTCTTGGAATTTTGTAAAATATTGGACTGTGGAATTTTGGCCAATGGATGGCGCCGGTCTTGGTCCTGGTGCAGGTCCACCAAGGTGGCCGACGCAGACCGGTCTACGCTGGAGGCAGCAACCGGATTCCGACAAGGACTCAACAGGTCAACCAAGCGCTGATGACATTCTTTTAATACCGCCCGATGACCGTTCGCTGCCTGCGTCCAATCGTTCGACGTGCGTTCACAAGACTGGACCTCCTCGGTATGGTCTTGAATCAAAATTCGAAGCTCAGTGAGACGTCTCTCGAGTTCGTCGCTTTGAATGCTCAACGTGGTCTGGTAAAGCAGGTCTTTCGCTTGCTGCTGTTGGACCAGCACAAGCTCCTCCCGAAGATGAAGCTGATGAGCCTCCAAGCGGGTCAACCTATTGCGCGCGTTTATTAGTACGGTCAAAATCTGACGAAGCTGGAGGTCATGCGTGTTCGACTGCCGATCGGCGGCTAGCAGGTCATTGATCGCCTTGCTGATCCCAGGAGGTATACGGGCTGAAGACAAACGAAGGTTAGAACAGGTCCAAGGTGAAGACCGGACATGCATGCTTACGTTGTGTCGCCTGTTGAGCAATCTGCTCCTCGAGACGTGCGATCTCTTCAAGTGCGTGTTGCAACTGCGCGTCGGTCCCGGTCTGATTCCCTGCCGATGTCTGAGGTGCAGTAGAACGATTGGGGCTGCCAGACCGGACCTACCGGACGGGCGAAGTGACATGCGATGACGTGGTATGCGAGGTGCCTACAAGAACGGTAGTTAAGGAAATACAAGAAGTCAAATCCAGCAGTGCAAGTACCTGGAAAGGATGAAGAAGATGGTTGTTACATGTCGGAAAAGTCTGAATGACCAAGGTTAAACTGAATTTGATGGACGAGGTCATACCGTTGTCGTTGTGCGACACGGTCTGACTCAGGGGCGGCTGTGGAGAAGCGTGCCCAAAATTTGGCACACTTCTGGTCAAGTTTCGTCAAGGCATTTGGTCTAATTTCGGATTGGTTTAAACAAGGGGGGCTTTTCAGCCTATCAGACTCGAGAAGTGTCAAGAACGCAAGTTTGGTGAGTCACCCGACTTTGGGTATTTTACATATTTTTGTGGGGGTACATTTAGGGACTATAGGGTAGTAGTATTTTAGTTGTGGTTTTACCTTTTAGGACGAGGTTATACCTTTAAGTAAGGAAATCTTTTAGCTTTCGGATAAGTGGCTGAAACCTCTTCTGGTCTTGGTTCACACCACAGCTAGGGGTCGCCGTTCTTCCCTTTTCGTACACTAGTCGCCTCCGCTCGCCGCGGAGTGTTTGGGGGAAGAGGGTCGAATTATCCCCTCTCGCCCATTATACCCGGTCTGGACGCGCCGCACGCGCACTTTGGACCACCGGAAGTCCCTCGACGGGAGTACGATTTGGCGATCTCAACATCTCAACTCAAGTACGTTTGGAACGTGCTATTCACTGGATTGGTCTTGGCGTGGAGATATCGTTTGTGGAGTTTCACGAGCATATTGGATCTTTACGCGGACATATTGACTTGTTTTAATATTGGTTGGAAACTAGACCGGTTTTGGTCTTATTTCGTATTGGTCAGGGGCTATACCGGAACGGTCGGTCTACCCTCTATTATTTCGTATTGGTCAGGTCTTGATCGTTTGGACGATGGACCTATTGGAAGTTATCTCTTGGAAGTGTTTTTGGTCTGTTTGCGTCTGGGGTGAAGAGTTCCGCCCCATAGATACCTACCCAGATCGGTCTTCTATATTCAAGACCGGCTCGATCCAATCTGCGATCCCGATCCACCGAGTGTGTAACTAGCCCATTCCATCGGGTACACAAGGTGAGATGGACACTAAACAATCGGACCAAGTGGGTTCTGATGACGACCGGTCGTCTGCTTGCAGCGGACGATCGGACCAGATATCGAGTGGTGGTCCGCGGAGTACCCCCTCCGAAAGTTGGAAGGCTGGGCGCGATGGTGGTAGTCAGGTTATCGATGCTAATGTTTTCGATTTCGAACTTGACTCCACCACACTATGAACGAATATATCGTCGAAGTACGTCTGAGCGTACTTCCTATGAGGGCGGAAGAGTTGAGTCACCAAGCGAATGAAAGTCGCTGCTGCATTCGAAATCCCTTGTGGCATAACAAGCCACTCCCACAGCATGTCGCTAGGCGTGCTGACCGCTGTAAGCGGAATATCGGACGCTCGCATGAGCACCTGATAATACCCGTCCACCAGATCTAAGGCACTGTATACAGTACAGACCGCCATTTTGTTCTGGAGGACATCCTTCCGAGGAATCGGAGTCTTCATGGGTACAGTAGCTGCATTCATCTTGTTGTACGCATGCACAATGCGCCACTTTCCGTTCGGTTTACGAACACAAAAAGTGGGAGATGAGTGGGGAGACTTGCTCTCCCGTACCATCCCTGCCTCTTCTTTCCCCTTGAAGAATGCGTCGATGACGTCGCATTGCTCCTTTGGAAGAGTCCACTGCCTAGTGACGCAGTATTTGGTTCCAGGAACCAAATAAATTTCATGTCGGGCCCCCCGATCCGGTGGTAACCCCATCGGCGGGTTGTCACTGATTCCATCTCCGAACTCCTTTAGTAAGGAATGGTAAGGGTCGTCAGGATCCGCGAGGATCTTGAGACCGCTTCGGGCATTTAATGCCTGTTTGGTTTGCACCAAAACTGACTCGTCCATCGTGGATGAGGAGTTCAACTCCTCTTCCGGACGCAACACGACGACCTCGTTGATTTCATCTGCTTTCAAAGCAGTCTCAAACTCGTTGAAGGACATCTACTCCAACGACAACAGTTCGCCTACCCCAGGCAACCGTTCCAGGCTTACGCCTTCTGTGACAATACCTGTCACACTATTCAGCATCCGATAGGACTGCTGACTACTGGCCTCGGGGCTCATCCCGAGACCCAGATAGGGGGAGTCAATTGCCCCATCTATTGGAAGCGCCACGCGCCTATCCACAGAGGTCTCTACCTATACCGCCTCGCGCTTAACCACATGGGGCTCTACCCCTACCACTGGAGTCGCAACTTGTTCGCCGGACATGACGTGGTCGGAATCAATTCCGACCTGTAGAAGAGACGAACTTCGGGTCTCTTCTCTAAGCGCCTCGCGCTTACTCTCAGAGGAATCCACCTCTATCACTGGCGACTAACCAGTCTCATCTATATCGGCGCGGGGATTAACCGCCTAATCCCCCTCGTTAAGGAACTCTTCCTTAACGCCATTGGGAATGTTCATTTCAGATATCCCAATCTCTGGCATATCACGCCAGAATCGCTTTTGCGATCGAGCAAAGGTGGGTTCATGACTCGCCAATGCTTCACCCGACCGCGGGTGCGTTGAGCCAATTGACTTAGACTTCCATTCTATCCATGGCTCGTGGAGTTCCAGCCACTTCATGCCCAGAATGAGGTCATACCTCGAGTACAAATCCAGGACTAGGCAACGTTCTAAGCTGTCGAAGTCTGCAAACTTCAGCTTAAGGTCAATCGAGACCTTGGGTACAGAAACCTGTACGCCCGTCGCGAGACGGACCGTGACAACGTCACGAGAACGTGCCTCTAGGGCCTCGGCATACAGCCGACTCTTCTCCACAGAAGCTCGTCTGTCATAATTGACAGACGCTCCAGAGTCTATCAAGACTCTCCAAGGCTTATCAAAGCCTTTCACGTCCGCAAGGACTAGCAGCAAACCTGACTGGTACACCAACTCGGTGCTAGAAAGCACCGCTTCCCTCGGGGCTTTGTGCTGTCGTCCCCTACCCTGGGGCTTAACAGCACTGAAGGGTCCCCCAGTAGGGCGCCCCGTACCTACTGGGAGCCGTCGTTTCCCGACGGCTTGTACAAGGGCTTTTTCCCCACCCTTGGTCCCTTGTAGCGAGTGTCTCGCTGGGGACTTTCCGGACATCTTTTCCTCAAATGATCCATGCTCCCACACAGGAAGCATCTCAGCGCCCCATGCCGCTGCAACATGGCTAAGAGCTCTTCCTCGAAGCTCTGTGGAAAAGAGTCAGAGTGACTCTTAGCGGGAGGTTTCTCCTCCGCTTCGACCTGACTCAGGTCCATGGGTTCAGGACCCACCACAGAGGAACGGAAGTTCCTCTTGGCGTTGAACGCCATCTTGAATGCCTCCTCCAGGGATTCGGGTCGGCATCGGAACAGTTCCGAACGTACTGGCCATTCTCTCAGGCCTCCCATGAAGACGGGGATGGACACATCGTCCGAATAAGCCTTCGCGTACATCCTCTCCAACAGGGTCTTAAGCTCCTGGATATAAATCTCCAGATCCTTAGTGCCTTGACGGCACCTCAGGAACGCCAGTTGATTCTGTAAACCAAGATCAGGCGTTGCGTACATGTCCATGAGCTTCTGCTTAAGGAACTTCCATGTTGGAAACACGTCCGTGACTGACTCCGAGCACGTAAACGCCCATCTTACGGGCAAAGCCCGTAAGATGGGTCAATGCAAGTCCCACTTGCAAGTGATCAGCGGTCATATTCGCTGTGTCGAAGGCCGTTTTGACCTCTCGCAACCACACGTAAAGGTTGTCACCCTTCTCTCCAGTGAACTCCTTTATCTTAAACGATAATGGAAGGCGCACCCTCGTGGAATGACCTCCACTACAACTCGCCTCATGAGCGATGAGGGCATTTACCCTTTCCTTTACGGTCTCAAGGCCCTGCTCCACTGGGAGCTTCATGCCTTCGTCACCCATTAAGGGTAACAGCCTTTTAAAGGCTTCCTGCTGGACGAGTGTCAAACTATCCCAATCGTCCTGATTCATCCTTTGCAGAGGATGCCTAGTCTACCAACACTGGTGTTGGATTGACTACAAGTGCTACCAGATGTAGTCGGTGCGTATACGCACGGTGCGGCTAGAGCACAGAGGAAGACTCTTCCTTAAAGCGGTAGCTACCGCTACTTAGCCGATACGCCCTTGTAAAGGGCTTAGTAGGAGAACTCTCCTACTCGGGGCCAAGATTCCCGGGTTCGTTTACAACTTAGCCTTAACGGATGTATTCCCTTTACGGGATGTAAGTAAAGGGAGGAATCCCTCTTACCTACAACACTCACTGCGCGCGCGACCGGTAGAGGTCGCGCCTCCGCTAAAAGAGTGAAATGTAAACTGAATATATTTAATATGTAATTAGCCTAAATTAATTTAAACTAATATAAACTATATGTAATACTAAGTAGAATATTCCTAATTCGTACCTAGCTAAAATGTAGTGTACACACCTGTGTACTGACACGTGGATGGCTGACACACCACCACACCAAGGGCCCCTGCCCTGATTGGTTAAAATAACCAAAGGTTCAAAACCTTTCAAACCGGCCAATACTGACCTCAACCGTGGTGTACTCTTGTACACCAACACTCAATGTAACCCGAATTTAACACCTTACATTGGGGGTTCTTGTCGCCATCCGATCAATCCGATCCATACTCCAAGGTGTGCTTACGTCTCTCGAGGTTGGCCTTATTGGCCTCCTCATGAATCAGGAGTCTTGCGGTGGCCTTGGCTGGTCTTTCTCCAAGTGGCTGTGTGGTATCAATTACCTCCACTTCATCGTCATCCCCGTCGCTGTCGGCGTCGATCACAGGATTCGATGCCTTGGCGGGCGGTGGTTGAGCTGTACCAACATCGCTAGATGGGTGCTCTCCTCCCGAGTCCACATCCATTTGCTCCGGATGGTTGGATTCGACGACCAAATCCATCGCTTCTGGGTTCGCTTCCCCGCCGGGACTTGCAGTAGCTTCCATTATCTCCTCGAAAGCCCAGGCCCCCGAATAATCATCTGCTGGTTCGGCCGGTGTAGTCGATTGCAGAACTTGTCATTCTCCGCTGACGCTAGCGGTAAACAACTAGGGGGACTAATCCAGGAACAAGGATAAATCCTCGCACACTATTCAAAGGGTCTGACGCCAGCCGCAATATTCAAGCGAGTTCATTTTCGATTTGAACAATTTCATCCGCTGTCACGCAGTTTCAGATTGGCAACAAGGCATATATTTTCAGCTTTCGCTGTTGGGGAGAGTTAGCACACGATTCCCGGCAAAACGGCGGCACACCTGATCTTTGGACAAGATCTAATCACACGAAAGCTTTACGAGGTTACCTTGTTAAGTGCCGTTTTGATGCAATCCTCCGTGAGAATGATAGAAAAAAGTAAAAACAGCTTGATATCTTTTACAACATAGGAGACCTAATATAAGTTCACATCGCAGCAAGAGGATGATCGCAATAACATGTTGCGTCCGGGACATACGCTATGACGAAGGTACACACAACAATGGTCAACGAATGAATATCCGACGGTTATTCCCGTTCTAGACGATCGATGGTAAGGGGCGTTAGAGTACAATGTAGTGCATTGCTGCCGCTTATGCCACACAGTACGTGGTTGATGTCCCACTACATATCTTCAACACTGGAAGACATGGCCCAGATCAGGATTTAATCGACCCGGACCTCACCGCAGGTTATTAATCTCGATAAATCTAGATGGGAACGTCCTCGCCATTGCGAGCGAAGTGCATCTTCGCCCGTGTCTTGTATGGAGGGAGCCCTGGAGCTATCGAGGACACGTGTAGCTAGCTTAACTCATATCAATTCACTTATCAAGCTACCAAGTCAAGAAAACATTGGCGTATCTACGAGATGACCTTTACAGACCGATTTTCCTCTGCTAGCCAAATGTTGTCAGGCTTTTGACACGTTTTTTAGGATGCTACAATCTTCTTTGCCTTTTTTGATGCGTACGTGGATAAACCAAAGCAAATGATGAGAGGAACTCGACAAAGTGCCACTAGCTGTGTTCAAGGTCGACTTGTCTCCACCACACGAGCAACGGGTATCCAGTCAGCGTGTGAATTGTTGATATTCTGTCCAAATGATCGTTGAATTCCGCTACACTTTTTGAAACCAACCAAGTTGTGTCGGCCCCAATATCGAACCCCAGGTCTCGCAGCACCGAGGTGAGCAGCGTACCACTCAACCACGGGATCGGATTGTTCAAAGTAATGGTAGCTTGGTTGGACGTAACATATTATTGACGTCCCAAGAATCCGTAGATGATATGGCCTTCTTTTTGGTTAAGCGAGTTGGTTACCAGTGCGTTGCAGTGCGGTATTTCCATCTTCAGGCAGACAAAGAACGATACTGAGTCATCTAGTTGAGCCAACTATCTGTGTATCTACATGTGAATATGCAATTAGTTAGTGAGTGCTCATGTTATCTTCATAATCAACCAAAATTACAGATGTTTCGCAACGCAGCGTTCCTCGCACACAAATCACGATATTATCTTTTCTGGTTTATTTCTTCGTTCAAAGCGTCACCAACAACCTGGTGAGTCTCTATCCTTAGTAGATCATCTTCGCTTTACCACTCACGCTTGGATCGTTTGCAACAAGCGATTTCTCCGTAACTTCGGGTTCGAAATCTTCTCGCTGGAGCAATTGTTTTGTCGGTTTAAAGCCCTGTTCCGGCCACAACCTGACGTCGGTGTCGATCAAGAGTTCTCTCCCAAACTCTATCATAGCAAGATCCTCGTGACTCAACTTGACTTTTTGAACTTCTATTAACCAATACATCTTCTCATAAATTTTGCAAGATCGACACCATGTTCATGAATGTACTTTTTCCATTTTTCGAGTGGCCCGAAATTCCATTTCCCGCCCATGACCTCATTCTGGTGTTTAGCATAAGATTACCAGCGGAATATATATTTGACTCGACTCAAAATCATGCGACCGGTAACGATCAACTGGAGATCATAGTAGCCAAATATCTGCTGCTTGACCCCAGTCATGATTTCGTAACGTGTTGGCGCAAAATCCAACATTATCATGTCGATCCGTAACTCCTCCATGTTTTGTCTTAATACTTTATATATTTCCAAGAAGGCATATGCAGCTCATGCAGCACATTTACTATTGCATGTAGAGCCGCCTCAGGTGTCTGTGTTGTGAACCAGCTTTGCGGTTCACGTCCCACGATCAGGAGTGCTGACCACGTGAAAGAGGCGTTAGGCTAGCCACGTGTCAGGTTTGTGGGCCTTAGATAAATGAGAAATATAGTTAGTTTTCTAAAGGCCAACATGGAGTTGAAAGTTCTTCGTGCGTGTGTGTTACAACAGGGTTATGAGCACAAGGCCACGCATTCTCTAGCGAAGATGAAATTCACCAACGAAGGACTCCCCGAGGACTGCGATGACAAGAACTGTAAGGATTACAAGATACCAATGCATACCGTGTTCTGGGAGAAGGGACTGATGCAGGTGATTAATGGGGCTGTGAAAAGAGAGGAGTCTTTGTGTGGCTATTGAATAGCAATGGTCAATAACGCAACGGATGAAATTCGCACAGTTTCGAGAAAGAAGCCATTACCCACCCTTCACTCCTCAACCTGTCTAGGAATCATTCTTTGGAAAACCAAAATATTCGATACCCACCCATATTTAAATTTCAATCCATCTTTTTTTAAGTATGAACTGCTACAGCTCCTCTCTTATATTTCCGACATGAAAACGAAGCGTTTGTGTTTGGCGTAGTGTCCCACTTAATTTTTTGTTCCGATTTGGACAACGCTTTCTGGGGTAAGTCCGACGATAAGTTTCTCTGGGGACGATTTTATACTTATCGGTCTAAACGCCGACAGATCATTACAAAATTCGGTGAACTAGCGACTTCTAATACTGGTTAATTCACCGGTGGGTCGACAGACATTATAACCTTAACGAGATGAAATTCAGCGAGCTTGCTGTTTATATATTTGTTAGATTTAGTTAGGCCTTTTAAATCTAAATTTAAAACTTTATATTTAACTGATATCTTTCAATACACCACCTTTTTCTTCTCTATTTATACTGATTTCTTAAATAGCTTACCGTATCACATTATATATTAAATATTCAAGGCACTAAATAAGCTGTTCCTTGGTTCGCTTCCAACAACATTCATTTACCATACGATTTCCTTGGATGCTACCGCTGCCTGTTCACAAATTTTGGATTGTAATAACTGGTTAGAGTTGTTGTGAGACCCGATAATACTGAGCTCGTGCCAAGCACGAAGTATTGCGTAACACAAAGGCCACTACCACGTGATAAAGTTAAACCAATTGACGAGCTTTTTAAAACTCGTCGTAAGACATAAAATGTGTATAGCTTTTACTTGGCGGTACGCCACATCTAAGCGAGGGATAGACCAGCTCAAAGATATCAGCAACTCGATTCAAACAAAACGCAAGTTGAAGTAGCAGGTTCGAAGGAATGTGATACATGCCTACAATAAATAGCAGTGGAATTCGCCAACAACTCCCGTCAGAAGCAGAAATATAAACTGAAAACTGGGTAAATATCAATAGCAACAGGTTTATCTTAATGTAAACAATTCAGTTTCATTATTGATCTTATCTACCTTTAATTTACCTAAAAATGCAATTAGGCAGCGACGGATGTTGATGCTAATTTCATTGGATCCTTTAAGATTCAAAATGTAAAAGGAATGCCTACCTTAAAACATTTCCGCAGTAATGCTTTATGGGTGACTCAACCGTAACCTTTGACTCACCACGACGACTAGCCGAGTCCCCGCGATGAACGTCGTCGCAAGCGAGATCGGCCAGAGAAAAGTGACCAATCCGACTCAATTTGTTGCGGAACGCATCAGACGTTAATATTACGTCTGTTGCTGATCAACCTTATATTTATGTGGTGAAGTGTACGACAAATTCGGTCACTTTTGGTCAAGGCAGCTGGTCGAATTTCGGATTGGTCTAAACAAGGGGGTCTTTTTAGCCTATCAGATTCAAGGAGTGTCAAGAACGCAAGTTTTGGTGAGTCACCTGACATTGGGTATTTTACATATTTTCATGTGGGTACATATTGGGACCGTAGGGAGGTAGTATTGGTTAGAGTTGTGGATTTTCCTAAAAGACAAGAAGTCGTTTGGAATCTTTTGGTTTTGCCTTCGGGCTAACACCTCAACAGGAGGTCGTTTAAACCTTTTCTATGTGCATAAGTCGCCTCCGCCCTCCGCGGAGTGTTTGGGAGCAGAGGGTCGAGTAATACCCTCTAGCTCATTATAACCGGTCTGGACGCGCCACACGCGCATTTGGCCAGCCGGAAGTTCCTCGACGGGAGCACGCATTGGTCGACTTCCTCAAGTTTAAGTCACGTACGCTTGGAACGTACTAACAAGTGGATTTGTCTTTACGTGGAGATATCGTTTGTGGAATTCACGAGCATATTGGATCTTTACGTGGACATATTGGTTTACTATAACATTGGTTGGAGTTTAGACCGGCTTTGGTCTTCTCTTATATTGGTCAGGGGCTAGACCGGTTGAGTGGTCTACCCTCTATTATCTCGTATTGGTTGGGTCTAAATCGATTGGACGATCGACCCATTGGAATTTATCTATTGGAAGTGTTTCTGGTCTGCTCGTACCCGGGGTGAAGAGTTCCACCCTAGGTACACCTACCCAGCACGGTCTCCGATATTCAAGACAGAATCAGATCAATCTGCGATCCCGATCCACCGAGTGTGTAACTAGCCCATTCCATCGGGTACACAAGGTGATATGGCAACGCAAGATGAAACGGACCAGGCGTCTTCTGTTGATGATCGGTCGTCTGCCAGCAGCGGACGATCATATGGGATCGCAAGCGAAGGTCCGCGGGGTACCCCCCCCGTAAGTTGGAAGGCTGGGCACGATGGTGGTCAGGTTCTCGACACAACCGTGTTCGATTTTGAAATTGACTCCACCACAATGGTGCGCGTGCCCGGATCACTTGGTGATCGTGGATATCACCGCGAGGTGTCATCAAAGATTTAATTTGAAGATTTGAATTTGGAATCGTTCTGGAGAGGGCGTAATGAAAGACTATCACCTTACGTCTTCGTTGTTGATAAAGATGGCGATGTCCGATCTGGCCTGGCGGAGGACCAGATCGGGATTAATAAGTTTTTTCCTCCCCAAAAGGCTCCCACCGGAGCCGATCGGGACTATAGCAAGTCTTGCTATAGTTCCGGAAAGGATCAGGACCTTGGTCCTGATCCTATGTGTATGAATGAAAAAATTGATGGAAAACTAAAAGATAAAAATTACTTGGAGGCTGACTGGAACGATCCGGTCTACCTCCCTAAAGTCCCCAAGGTACCCAAGGTACCCAGAAAAGGGATGGGAATGCCACCCGACGAAGACGACTTCGAAGAAAAGTCGAAGGTCGGGGATGAGGCTATCACCGAACAAGCCCTGGACAAGATGTATTATGTTTTTGAATTGAAGCGATTTGTTCGCCAAGACCAGGTATTTCTGGTGTTGGACCTCCGTATCCCCGACCGTCTTCTCGGTCCCACTACCGAGCCGATCCAGAGTGATCGACCATTACTGCTCGTCAAGAATTTGGTGGCGATGTTGGCGGAGGTTGGCATTTAAATGCAGAACCCCGCCGATGTCCAAAAACTATTTGAATTTGAGACTTGGAGGCTGAAATCGTCGATTTCGACCTTCCACGACCATTTGGTCCCACTGGTGGGGGCGGTTCGCCGCCCAACTCCCACCGCAGCAGTGAAGATCACTGAAGCCTCCACAGCGCTTGTCGACATCGGTTCTGATGACGAATCGGTTTATCAGTCTTCACCGGCCTCTAACAGCTCATCAGAGTTGGAGACCGGTGTCGAGCGGATGACCATGGGGGTGGACCATGCCCAGCCTGAACAAAAAAGGGACATGCGGCAGCAAAGGGCTGCTTGCCAGTAGGGGCTCCAGCAACCCCCACAGGCCTCAGTTCCGCAAAGGGAGGGTATCAACACGTTTCCCATGACTACAGATAACGTCCAAGCCATGTTTGAGACGATGATGGAGCGTTTCATGGAAGACCGGGTTAGACCACCTCTGCGCCCACATGTCCAAGACCGGTCTACCCGTCAAAGTGTCAATGTTTGCCGGGATGTGGATATGGAATCGGTAACAACTATGGATAATCCTACTCGAAGTAATAAGCAAGTCGGCAAGGGGAAGCGAAAGCCGCAACCGGCCAGACCGCGTAGACCAAGCAAGACAAATGACTGTGACATGGAGTCGGTCGGCGGTCTTCACGACCACTGTGGGTAAGACGGTACGGGCGCTGGCAAGCCACGCAAGGCTAACCTAGCCTCCACGACTGCTTACGACTTCGGATCTGGTGCGATTCCGCGCATCCGTATGGCCGCGAAGACCGACCTCAAGGACTTCACCGGCAAGGATGCTGATGAAGACTAGGCCCGGTCTTGGTTCGGTCGGGTCAAGTCTGCGTTCTTCCGGGACCAGACCCCGAAAAGTGAAAAATGTTTGATCTTCCGGGATCTGTTAAAAGGACCGGCTGCCAACTGGATCCAACAGTTGAGTCGGAATGTTCGGTCTGACTGGGACCTGCTATGTGCAGAGTTTGAAGGTCAATACTGCAACTCGGGATTTTCGTGTGCCCGCAAGTATCACCATATGCAGAAGCGGGGCGACGAGACACCGATCGAGTATTTGCATCGGTTGAACGTGGATGCACTTCGCGCCGGCATAACAATTAAGGAGAACAACCCGCCGAATGGTGCCGCCTTGGAACATGTGGGTCACTATATTAGTACCCTTGACGATCAAGAACTGGCGGACCAGCTTACTCTGCTGCGTCTTAAGGATGCGGGTGAAGTTGAACAGACTCTGCGGAAGCTACAGCAGTTGCGTAGCATGAGAGCGAAGAGTGCTGGTGGATCAGGTCGCTACCGATCCAAGACCCAGACCCAGACCGATCCGGTCAAGAGACCCTGGACCAGACCGACCCGGGCAGTCAAGACGATCGTGACTGAAAACATCACGGGATCGGAAGGAGAAAGTGGCAGTCAATCCAGCCAGGATTCATTGGATGAATACCAGTATCGCCACGTCTGCTTTGCGGGACCTGCCCCAAGGACCAGGTCGAAGCCTGACCAGGCAGACAGGAATCGGCGGAACGCATGGTTCAGACCATAACAAGGGCGATCAAGATGTATGTGGCCGACCCAGACCAACGTGAATGGGACGAGTATGCAGAAAGACTGGTATTCGCACTCAACTCTTCAACCGATCGGGTCCGAGGAGAAACGCCTTTCTATCTGGCGTATGGATGGGACCCTCGATCGACGCTTGAAGCGGCGATACCGATCGGCTGCACTCGGACCCGCGATCGCGATGCTCGCCGTTGGCGCATGCAGGTCCAGAAGCATTACCAGCATGCAAAAGAAGTCGTCAACGAAAAGTTGCGTCACGCCACACAAGACCGGGAAGACCGGAACAACGACCAGGCCCGACCCCACGGTATTAAGCCAGGGGAGAGGGTATGGCTATACCTCGACCGAGTCAAGGAGGGCTATGCGAAGAAGTTGGCTCACATGTGGCACGGTCCTTTCCGTGTTGCAGTGCTGACCGGTGAGCACGCTGCCCGTCTGATCACGACCGGCACGGATTATAAGGTCTTTCCAATCGTGCATGTGTCCAAGTTGAAGCTGGTCCGAGAATTCC
>CM047585.1:15255641-15290325 GCA_026184515.1 Peronosclerospora sorghi
GAAGAGCGACTCGTCAAGGAGTACAAGGAAGCGAGGGATGTCAAGATCGAAGGTCTCTTTACCAACTGGGACGGCAAGGACTTTCGCAAGTACAAGTGGACCATAACCACGATCTTTCGCGAGTACGGTCTCTACTACATTGTCGAGCGCTAGCTGACGCGTGAGAAACTCCAGACCGCGGAAGGTCTGATTGCATTTGATCGGAAGGAATGCACGATCATGCGACTCATCGGGACGACCATTCCAACGGAGAAACTCCAGCAGATAGATCATCTCGAGTCAAGGACAGAGATGTGGAAGGCGCTGTGCGAGATCTATGAGAAGCGCGCAGATCCAACGATCAGGGAGAGTGTCATTCTGAAGAAGTCGGACGAGCTCAGGGCACTGAAATGTGCGTCGGAGCGCGATGTTGAAGTTCATTTGTCGAGCATGTTCCGACTTCGCACGGAACTGGCAAGCTACGGGTACGAAGTGAACGACATCAACATGAAGGCTATGATGCTGGAGAGCCTACCAGACTTGTACGAGCTCGAGCAGTTGCGCGGTGGCGTTAAGTACGGTGGAAATGGCGGAAGCCTTAAGCCTTAGGACTTGCGCGTACTTATCGAGCAGGCTGCTGAACGGCAGTCAAGACAGCCAAAACACAACCATGGCGGCGGCAAGACGAACCGCCATGGCGGCGGTCGCGGACAGCAGCCTGGAAACGGCTGCAGAGGCCAAGGGCAACAGCATGGAAATGGTGGTGGTGTCCAAGGACAACAGCAGGGCACTGGACAAAACCAGTAGAGTTATGGTCAGAAAGGTGCCAAGAGGGAGCGAAGATGCTTCAAGTGTAGGCAAGTCGGCCATCTCCGAGCCAATTGCCCGTCGTCTGAAGGTGGGAACGCAGATGGGACGCAACAGCGTCGCGTGAAATTCACTAACTTCACGTGCAACGGCGGACAATGGCGCGAGCAGCAGGACAGCAGATCGGACGGCGCTGTAGGCGATCGCAGCGAACCAGGAGTGACGGCAGGGGCGGTGATCGAGTCGACACCCCCAGCGGTGAACAAGGCCGCGGTAGACCAAGACAGTGCAGTGGCAATCACGGCAGGTTCGTCTTGGTGGTGTTTTGACACAGGGTCAAACAGTCACATTGTCGGCGACAAGAGTTTGTTCGTCCACATGGAAAGTATTGATCCGGAGAGTGTCGGTGCAAGGGTGTGTGGTGTCTCAAGCAACATGCTCGCGAAAGCATCGGGAATCGGTACTGTGAGAATTGTCACTCAAGTGGGTGAAAATGAAGTCGAGCTGTACGTGGACGATGTCCTCTACGTCGAGAATGCCGAACACGGCCTCTTCTCAATGCAGATGGCGATCGAACAAGGCTACGAGATCGACTTTGAACGGGATTCGTGCACATTCATCGCGCGGATGAACGGACAGGAGGCCATTTGTGCCGTAGTAGAGCAAGTAATATGAGTGTTCAAGGCGGAAGGAGCGGATCATGCAGCACCGCCTGTGAAAAGAACAAGCGGTGTCACAAATGCGGAAATCTCACGGGCTCGATCAGTCATCGAGACCACCCAAAATTCACTTGCCATGTCCAGCGAACAATACCACAAGGTTTTGTCCAGGTCTTCCAACAAATCATTAATCAGCGGCATCGGGTACACAATAAGTTTAGTTAACCGATTTACCAGCCGATAGTCGATGAACAACCTAATGTTGACGCCGTTCTTCTTGATAACAATTACGATCGGCGAGGCCCATGGCGAGGTCGAAGGTCTAATAGTCTTGGTAGCCAACAGTCCTTTGATAAGATCAGAAAGCTTTTCCCGGTACTGTGGCGCCACGCGTCGACATCGCTGGGCAATCGGCTTGGCATCTCCAACGTCAATATCGCAAATCGCACCACGGGCTGCAGGTGGTAAGGTATTGCCCTTTGCGATCAGCAGATGTCTTTTTTTCCATATGATATTCTTCAACTGCTCGATCTGGTCTGGACTGTTAAGGTCTTGATCACCCACTTGTAAATCATCCATTGTAACTTCTGGCGAGTCGGCAGAAACTTCAGGGAGGACTGCCATTTGGCTTTCCATCTCCTGAACGTACTGTTCCCCACCTTCATGTATACAAACTTGCTCATCTTCTTGGGTGATATCACCTAGACCATCTGGACCGGCTGAACGCCCCTGGTCTTGATCGACGGGCTGTCCTTCACTGATATCGGTCTGATTAGGAATACCGTCATGGTCCGACCCAGCAACTTCATGTTCCCCTTCTTCCGTTTCTTGCTCCTCTGTCGCCTGGTCTTGTGCTGACACCACGTTGACTAGACTTGGCTCGTCTACTTGATGGTCCACCGTTCCTGGTGACTGCGGCGCCTTTCTTCGGACCAACATCTTTTTTGGGGTGACATAACTTGGTCTTTCCACTAAAGGTGAGGTATCCTCTTCCACCGACCCATCATCGCTGATAAGATCGGTGGTCGATTGGTACTCCAGGTTTTTCCACTCGACATACCGCCTCGACCCAATCGAGACGAACTCCATCTTCCTTGGTACCTTCCCTTCTGCTAACCACATGCCGACAATAGTGTTATTGTCCAGTGTCAGCGGCTTGTCACCGATATTGGTAACACGGACACAATCACGTCGACCAGCACTCTTTACGAAGGTCGAGACCCACCGATCGCCCCTGGTCAATCACAAAATCCTCGAACGAAAACATTTTTCAACCGGGGTATCGGCAGACCGACCAACTGGGATAGTGAGGTCTTGGTCCCACCGGACCAGATCGGTATACGAACCATACAGAGGTCTTCGACCAGCCAACTGGACCTGGACCTCATCCGGGAGCGTAAGCACTCCATGTGACAGGTCTAGGCGAATAAAAGCTGGGACCATGAAATCCATTCCTAGTAAAGAGTCTTGACCAGCCAACTTGCCAACCCAAGCGCTGAAAAAGTAGACCAGCGATCCCGACAAAGTAATTTTCACACGCGTTCTTCCTTCGGTCATATAAGAGTTTTCGCCGATGCCGAGCATTCTTGTCTCTGGGTATCGTCTATACGACATCCGACCTTACGAGCAAAGGCGGAGTCGATTATCGAGACTTCAGCTCCAGAGTCGAACAACATCGTCGCCTTCTGGTTATTAATCTTGCCACAGGCTTTCGCCTGCTTGAACCATTTATCAGGTGCGTGATACTTCCAGTATCCGCGGTATTCTCCAGACAGCAAGTCCAACTGCATAACCACCTTGGTCCGGGAGTACTCATCGGTCTTCAGACTGTATACCGGATGGTCTCGGTCGACGCAATTTGGAATAGAACGTGTATTGTCGGTCTTATCCTCCTTGCGGAAATATGCATAGATGTGAACCATAGAACGCTCGGCTCGATCCAGATTCCAACCTTGCGAGCGTTCTAGTTTAACATCTTTTCTTCGTCCGGCGGCAGAATCCCCGCGTGCTTGTCCGGCAGGTACCACTAGCGCATCATGTTAAAGAATTCTTCAATCTTGCAGTGGCCGGCCTCGTGGATCTCTCCACATGACTTGCATACGAAGAGGCAATGGTCAGTCGGGTGGCCGCGTCTCTTGCACTTCTTGCACACCATCTTCTTCCATCAGTTTGGACCATCATGTTTGCTCGACCCACAGTGGGAGCACTTCTGACGAGGTCGGTCTGGATCGGACTTGCTTCCGTTCGTTCCCTTCCGGTCCACCTGGTCGGACTTCGACTTGGTCTTCGGGGCAGGTCCCGCAACATAGACGTAACGATACTAGTCTTCATCCGATGACTCCTGGATGGATGGACTTCCACTTTCCCCTTCTGACCCCGTGCTGTCATCAGCTACAATTGCCTTGACCGCTCGGGTTGGTCTGGTCCAAGATCTCTTCACCGGATCGGTCTGGGTCTTTGAACGATAGCGACCTGATCCACCAGCGGTCTTCGTTCTCATACTACGCGACTGTTGTAACGTCCGCAGGGTCTGTTCGACTTCGCCCGCATCCTTAAGACGCAGTAGAGCAAGCTGGTCCGCCAGTTCTTGATCGTCAAGGGTACTAAAATATAGTGACCCACATGTTCTAAGGCGGCCCCGTTCGGCGGGTTATTCTCTTTGATTGTTATGCCGGCGCGAAGTGCAGCCACGTTCAACCGATGCAAATACTCGATCGGTGTTTCATCGGCCCGCTTCTGCATATGGTGGTACTTACGGGCGCTTGAAAATCCGAAGTTACAATATTTACCTTCAAACTCCGCACATAAAAGGTCCCAGTCAGACCGGACATCTCGACCTAACTGTTGGATCCAGTTGGCAGCCGGTCCTTTTAACAAATCCCGGAAGATCAGACACTTTTCACTTTTCGGGGTCTGGTCTCGCAGGAACGCAGACTTGACCCGACTGAACCAAGACCGGGCCTGGTCTTCATCAGCATCCTTGTCAGTGAAGTCCTTGAGGTCGGTCGTCGCGGCCATACGGATGCGCGGTATCGCAGCATATCCAAAGTCGTAGGCAGTACTGGAGGCTAGGTTAGCCTTGCGCACCTTGCCTGCGCCTGTACCGTCTGACCCACCATGGTCGTCAAGACCGCCGACCGACTCCATATCACAGTCACTTGTCTTGCTTGGTCTACGCGGTCTTGCCGGTTGCGTCTTGCGCCTTCCCTTGCCGGATGGTTTATCACTTCTAATAGGCTTATCCATAGATGCTACCGATTCCATATCCACATCTTTGCAAACATTGACACCTTGACAGGTAGACCGGTATTGGACATGTGGGCGCATAGGTGGTCTAACCCGTTCTTCCATGAAACGTTGCATCATCGTCTCAAAAATGGCTTGGAAGTTGGCTGGCGTCATGGGCAACGTGTTGATACCCTCCTTTTGCGGAAGTGAGGCCTGTGGGGCTCGCTGGGGCCCCGACTGGCAAGCAGCCCTTTGCTGCCGCATGTCCCTTTTTGTTCATACCGGGAATGGTCCACCCCCATGGTCATCCGCTCTACACCGGTCTCCAACTCTGATGAGCTGTTAGAAGCCGGTGGAGACTGGTAGATCGATTCATCATCGGAACCAATGTCAACAAGCTCTGTGGAGGCTTCGGCGACCTTCATTGCCGTGGTGGGAGTTGGGCGGCGAACCGCCCCCACCAGTGGCACCAAACGGTCGCGGAGGTCCGACATCGACGCCTCCAGTCTCCAAGCATCAAATTCAAACAATTTATTGACACCGGCGGGGTTCTGCATTTTAATGCCAACCTCCGCCAACATCGCCACCAAATTCTTGACGAGCAGTAATGGTCGATCACTCTGGATCGGCTCGGTAGTGGGACCGAGAAGACGGTCGGGGATACGGAGGTCCAACACCAGAAAGACCTGGTCTTGGCGAACAAATCGCTTCAATTCAAAAACATAATACATCTTGTCCAGGGCTTGTTCGGTGATAGCCTCATCCCCGACCTTCGACTTTTCTTCGAAGTCGTCTTCGTCGGGTGGCATTCCCAGCCCTTTTCTGGGCACCTTGGGTACCTTGGGGACTTTAGGGAGGTAGACCGGATCGTTCCAGTCAGCCTCCAAGTAATTTTTATCTTTTAGTTTTCCATCAATTTTTTCATTCATACACATAGGATCAGGACCAAGGTCCTGATCCTTTCCGGAACTATAGCAAGACCTGATATAGTCCCGATCGGCTCCGGTGGGAGCCTTTTGGGGAGCAAAAAACTTATTAATCCCGATCTGGTCCTCCTCCAGGCCTTATCGGACATCGCCATCTTTATCAACAACGAGAACGTAAGGCGATAGCCTTTCCTTACGTCCTCTCCAGAACGACTCCATATTCAAATCATTCAAATCTTCGAATCCAATTTTTGATGGAATATCAGCACGGTGATATCCACGATCACCAAGTGATCCGGGCACGCGCACCATTTTGGTGGAGTCAAGTTCGAAATCGAAAACATTAGCATCGATAACCTGACTACCACGATCGCGCCCAGCCTTCCAACTTTCGGAGGGGGTACTCCGCGGACCACCACTCGAGATCTGGTCCGATCGTCCGCTGCAAGCAGACGACCGGTCGTCATCAGAACCCACTTGGTACGATTGTTTAGTGTCCATCTCACCTTGCGTACCCGATGGAATGGGCTAGTTACACACTCGGTGGATCGGGATCGCAGATTGGATCGAACCGGTCTTGAATATAGAAGACCGATCTGGGTAGGTATCTATGGGGCGGAACTCTTCACCCCAGACGCAAACAGACCAAAAACACTTCCAAGAGATAACTTCCAATAGGTCCATCGTCCAAACGATCAAGACCTGACCAATACGAAATAATAGAGGGTAGACCGACCGTTCCGGTCTAGCCCCTGACCAATACGAAATAAGACCAAAACCGGTCTAGTTTCCAACCAATATTAAAACAAGTCAATGTGTCCGCGTAAAGACCCAATATGATCGTGAAACTCCACAAACGATATCTGCACGCCAAGACCAATCCCGTGAATAGCACGTTCCAAACGTACTTGACTTAAAGTGTCGAGATCGCCAAATCGTACTCCCATCGAGGGACTTCCGGTGGGCCAAAGTGCGCGTGCGGCGCGTCCAGACCGGGTATAATGGTCGAGAGGGGATAATTCAACCCTCTGCCTCCAAACACTCCGCGGCGGGCGGAGGCGACTAATGTACGTAAAAGGAAGAACGGCGACCCCTATCTGTGGTGTGAGCCAAGACCAAAGGACTTCTACTTAGAAAAATCCTGCAACCAAAAGACTTCTTACTTAGAAAATCCACAACTAAAATACTACTACCCTATAGTCCCTAAATGTACCCCCACAAAAATATGTAAAATACCCAAAGTCGGGTGACTCACCAAAACTTGCGTTCTTGACACTTCTTGAGTCTGATAGGCTGAAAATCCCCCCTTGTTTAAACCAATCCGAAATTAGACCAAATGCCTTGACAAAACTTGACCAGAAGTGTGCTTAATTTAGGCACGCTTCTCCACACTCCTGCCGACGGATCTGGTCCTTTAAATTGGTGATTTCGCTTGATACCCGGTCGTGTGGTGGAGTCAAGCTCAAAATCAAACACCGAAGTGTCTGGAACTCGACCACCATCGTGACCAGCCGACCAACTGACGGGGGGGGGGGTACCCCGCGAGCCTTCGCCTGTATGCCGATCTGTGGTCGCTCGAATGCAGATGGTTCTCTTCGTGGGCTGTTATCACTGCTGCACGCCATCCACGAGCACCACGTGGACGTCCACGTGGCCGTCGCATTGATGGATCCTGCACAAGTGCAGGAACTTGCTCGTGCGAGACTTCTTCCAGCTAACTTTGAAGGATATGCAGCTGGTGCGATGGCAGCTGATCATGCGCACGGTTATATTGTCTATTATCGCTGTGCATGGTCACAGCGAACCACAGATGTCAGACGATTCAGCCACAAATGTACAAAAACAGCTCCATCTGGAACAGTTCAAGTGGCATGGCATGTAATAAGGAATGGTAAGGGTCCTCAGGATCCGCGAGGATCTTGAGACAGCTTCGGGCATCCAATGCCTGTTTGGTTTGCACCCAAACTGACTCGTCCATCGTGGATGAGGAATTCAACTGCTCTTCCGGACGTAATACGACAATCTCGTCGATTTCATCTGCTTTCAAAGCAGTTTCAAACTCTTTGAAGGACATCTCCTTCAACGACAACAGTTCGCCTATCCCAGGCAACCGTTTAAGGCTTACGCCTTCTGTGACAACACCTGTCACACTATTCAGCATCCTATAGGACTGCTGACTACTGGCCTCGGGACTCATCCCGGGACCCAGAAGGGGGGAGTAAATTGCCCCATCTATTGGAAGCGCATCGCGCCTATCCAGAGAGATCTCTACCTCTACCACCGGTGACTCGCCGGTCTAACCTAATAAGGCGTGGTCGGAATCATTACCGACGTGCAAAAGAGACGAACTACGGGTCTCTTCGCTTGGAATCGCCTCGCGCTTAACCACAGGGGTCTCTACCCCTACCACTGGATTCGCAATTTGTTCGCCGAACACGGCGTGGTCGGAATCAGTTCCGACCTTCAGAAGAGACGAACTTCGGGTCTCTTCTCTAAGCGCCTCGCGCTTAACCTCAGAGGAATCCACCTCTATCACTGGCGACTCACCAGTCTCGCATATCTTTTCGTGGGGATTAACCGCCGAATCCCCCTCGTCAAGGAAAACTTCCTTGACCTCATTGGGACTGATCATCTCATACCTCCCAATCTCTGGCATCTCACGCCAGTATCGATTTTGTGATTGTGCGAGCAAAGGTGGGTTCATTACTCGCCAATGCTTCACCCGACCGCGGGTGCGTTGATCCAATGGACTTAGACTTCCAGTCTATCCATGGCTCGTGGCGTTCCAGCCACTTCATGCCCAGAATGAGGTCATACCTCGAGTCCAAATCCAGGACTAGGCAACTTCCTAAGCTGTCGAAGTCTGCAAACTTCATCTTAAGGTCAATCGAGACCTTGGGTACAGAAACCTGTACGCCCGTAGCAAGACGGACCGTGACAACGTCACGAGAACGTGCCTCTAGGGCCTCGGCATACAGCCGACTCTTCTCCACAGAAGCTCGTCTGTCATAATTGACAGACGATCCAGAGTCTATCAAGACTCTCCAAGGCTTATCAAAGCCTTTCACGTCCGCAAGGACTACCAGCAAACCTGGATGGTACACCAACTCGGTGCTAGAAAGCACCGTTTCCCTCGGGGCTTTGTGCTGTCGTCCCCTACCCTGGGGCTTAACAGCACTGAGGGATCCCCCAGTAGGGCGCCCCGCACCTGCTGGGAGCCGTCGTTTTCCGACGGCTAGGGCAAGGTCTTTTTCCCCACCCTTGGCCCCTTAAAGCGAGTATCTCGCTGGGGGTTCCGCGGACATCTGTTCCGCAGACGATCCGTGCTCCCACACAGGAAGCATCTCAGCGGCCCCTGCCGCTGCAACATATCAAGGATCTCTGCCTCGAAGCTCTTCGAAAAAGAGTCATATTGACTCTTAGCGGAAGGTTTCTCTTCCGCTTCGACCTGACTCAGGTCCATGGGTTCCGGACCCACCTTAAGGAGCTAAAGTTCCTCTAGGCGTTGAACGACATCTTGAACGTCTCCCCCAGGGATTGGGGACGGCATCGGAAGAGCTCCGAACGTGCTGGCCCTTCTTTAAGGCTTCCCATGAAGACGGGGATGGACACATCGTCCGAATACGCTTTCGCGTACATCCCTGCCAACAGGGTATTAAGTTCTTGGATATATGTTCCAAGTCCCTAGTGCCCTGACGGCACCTCAGAAACGGCAGCTGATTCTGGAAAACCAGATCAGGCGTTGCATACATGTCCATAAGCTTCTGCTTAAGGACCTCCCAGGTAGGGAACACGTTAGTGACCGAGTCCGAACCCGTAAACGCCCATGCACGGGCTTTACCCGTAAGATTGGTCAGTGCAAGTCCCATTTGCAAGTGATCAGCGATCACGTTCGCTGTTGCGAAGGCCGTTTCGACCTCTCGCAGCAACACATAAAGGTTGTCACCCTTCTCCTCGGTGAACTCCTTTATCTTAAATGATAATGGGGGACGCACCCCCGTGGAACGACTTCCACCTAAGCTCGCCTCATGGGCGATGAGGGCATTGACCCTTGCCTTTAAGGCCCTGCTCCACTAGAAGCTGCATACCCTCGTCACCCATTAAGGATAACAGCCTGTTAAAGGATTCCTGCTGGACGAGGGTTAATCTATCCCAATCGTCCTGATTCATCCTTTGCAGAGGATGTCTTATCCTACCAACACAGGTGTTTGATTAACTACAAGTTCTACCAGATGTAGCCGGTGCGTATACTCACGGTGAGGCTAGCGCACATAGGAAGAAATTCCTTTAAGCGGCGTTCGCCGCTACTTAGCCGATACGCCCTTATAAAGGGCTTATTAGGAGAGAGCTCTCCTACTCGGGGCCAAGATTCCCGGTTTGGTTTACTGTTATTCTTAGCTAATTCATTAACGGCAAGGCTCCCTTACTAAGGGTGTAGATAAAATTAGGGCTCCCTTTATGCTACTGCACTCACTTCACGCGTGACCGGTCGAGGTCGTGCGTCTGTAGTAGAAAGGGTGAAACATAAACTGAATGTATATTTAATATATAATTAGTCTAAATTAATTTAAGAGATAACGTCTAATATGCCCCTGTTTCGCCCAAATATTCTAAAATACCCCTCTTCTTTAAAAAGATCCTAAAATGCCCCTGTTCTTGCGGTGCTTTCCAATCGCTAAATTTAAGGCGACTATTTAATGAAACATTAGCTTGCCAATTATCTCTAAGTTTGAATGTCGGTATTACAGGGGCATATTAGACGTTATCTCATTTGAGAAAATATATAAGAAGTGCTACATGCACTAAAATGTAATTTACTTGCGACGAGTGAGAATAGGTAAATGAACCTTGATTGCACTGACAGCTCTGAATTCTCATTTGGTAGCATCAAACCACAAGAAGTCCCGTTGAATAAAAAAATTAGTTCATTTGCAAGCATTAGATCTTCGTTCAAATACCCATGTCATTACGTTAGTCATTTTGTTGTAGCATCCTTAGCATCAAAACGTACCATCAAAAATGGTCGTCCAATTAAAAGGGCTACAGGAAAACCACCCAAATGTCTCGAGTCTACAGAGCACGTTGCATTGTCACCTTCTACCCACACATGACCCTTTGGATCGGTGATTGTCCGCCTTCGCTCCTGATCAAAACGCGGTTGCAGTTCCACCACGTCTCCCTCCTGCAGCATTGCGTAATCATCAGATAGCAAAACCTTCACCTTACATAATTAAAATAAACCAACCAGAGCCAGAATTCGCTTGGTGATTGTCGCACCCTGGCATCGAGTGGGCGATCGCAGCTGAACGAGGTCACCACGCTCCCATCTCCGCCAATATCGTGATAGTGCTCCACGAGATGATAGAGCCGTCAGTAATCGTAGGAACCATGGAATAGCCAATACCGTAATTAATATCAAAAAAGAATTTTTTTGTCAGGCTGTCCAGCTTACAATCAGCACACCGTTACGAACTAGCCTTAGCATCGTCAAAATTTTGCGATATTATTATCACTGCAATTTTACCTCACTAAAATAATATTGTCTACTATATGGCGATTATTTCATTAAATAGTCGCCTTAAATTAGCGATTGGAGGACGCCGCAAAAACTGGAGCATTTTAGGATTTTTTTTAAGAATAGGGGTATTTTAGAATTTTTGGGCGAAAACAGGGGCATATTAGACGTTATCTCTTAATTTAAACTAATGTAAACTATATGTAATACTAAGTAGAACATACCAAATTCGTACCTAGCTAAAATGTAGTGTACACCACCTGTGTACCGACACGTGGATGGCTGACACGCCACCTCCCAAGGGCTCCTGCCTTGATTGGTTAAGATAACCAATGGTTCAAAACACTTCGAACCGGTCAATACTGACCCCAGCCGTAGTGTACTCACGTACACCACCAACTAAATGTGACTCGAATGTAACCCTGTTACAGATCCTCCAACCTCTGCCGGTTGACCCACGCAAGTTGTTCCCGGAGGTGTGCCTGTAAGCCTCCAAACGAGACAGATCATGTCGTGCGCCAATCAGCCTGTCCAAGATCGGTCGGATCTGATCGCAGTGGTCATGGGACTGCCGATCAGCCGCGAGTAGGGCGTCAAACTCTTTGGCGATGTCGGTTGGCAGCCTATCTACACGCGAAGGAAGGTTAGAGAAGATCCAAGATGAAGATAGCGACCGATCAGCTTACCACGCGTTCTTTGTTGGGCGATCTGGGCCCGGAGACGCGCGTTCTCAGCGATCATCACCTGCAACTTCGCGGAAACGGGGATTAAATTATCCACTTCCTTCCGCAGTTGCAAGAATGATGTATCCTTTGTGGCCAACTGCGACTGAAGTTCCCTGACTGTTTTCCGAAGCTGGTCGACCCCGATCTAATGCCGATCCGGTGTGTCGGAATCCGAAGTGTTGCGAGGTCTGTCAGATCGGGCCGATCGGAGAGGCAAAATAACATGTGGCGATTGGGAGCATAAGGCACCTGCAGCAACGAACGTCAAGAGAGTCTACAAGATGTTCAAGTGCATAAGGACAAATACCTGGCGAAGGCGGATTCGAAGATCTGTCCATCGGTGAAGTCCACTACTGCGAAGATCTGGGATGCCAACTGGTGGTGAGATCGGGTCCCTACCGTTGAACAGCTGCGACCAGACTCAGGGGCGGCTGTGGAGAAGTGAATGAGAAAATTTTGGTCACTTTGTGTCAGCGGAACGCCAATCAGCTTATCAGCGATCGGATTGGTGGAAAAAAAGGAGGCTTTTAAGCCTATCGTGTGCAAGAAGTGTCAAGAACGCAGAGTGGAACCGTATGCCGTTCGGTCTGAAGAACGCACCCCAGATCTATCAAAGGTTGATAGACAACGCACTGTACGGACACTTCAAAATCAAGACCGATCGGGACCCTGCCGAAAGTTATGATGTGTTTACAGAGGGTGAATCCGATCGGGAAAGAAGACCGTCCGTTCTAGGGAGGCGGTCGTACATCGACGACATTCTGATACCTGCCTCGTCATGGAACAATCTGTGCGAGAAGGTTGAACGATTGTTGGAGACATGCGACCGCTGGAACCTATCTATCAGCGCCATAAAAAGTTTTTGGGGTATGTCCAAGGTCGCCTATTTAGGTCATATGGTCTCGAACAATGGTCTAGAGGCTAATCCTAAGGACCTGGATTCGTTAAGCAACCTCCCGTTTCCCAATTCTCTGAAGGCAGTGCAGTCCTTCCTAGGAAGTTTAAAATACTACAGCCGCTTCATCGAAGATTTTTCAATCTACGCGGCTGTGTTGTATGAGCTCCGGGAATTGGACTACCATATGTTGCGCGAAGAAGCCCGGACAACTTTACATGGGGGCTCCGACTCTGGTCTTGCTGCAGATTGTCCGCAAGTGGAGTCCGAAGACCATATGAAGCGTGCAAACTTTGCTTTGGCATGTTGAAGGCTAAGATGGCGACGGCACCGATTCTCAAGCATTTCGCTCCCGAAAAAGTGCCGACCATTATTGTGTATGCCAGTAAGTGGGCTATCTCGGCCACTTTGGTGCAAGATCACGATGGTGTGTATCATCCAGTCACGTTTACGAGCCGGACGCTAAAACTGAATGAAGTGAACTATGGAATTGTCGAGAAAGAAGTTCTGGCGTTGCTACGAATTCTGGATGTGTGTTACAACCTGCTGGTCGGTCGACCTATAAAGGTCCTGTCAAGACGGTCTACTTTGGCCTGGCTATTATCAGCCAATGGGATGGACGGACGTCTAGGCAGATGGTTGGTGGTCTTGTCGCAGTGGACCCTCGAGGTCGTTAAATGCACCAGGGGCGAGGAAGAGATATTGGGCACATTAGCTGCCAGTATCACCCTTCGGTCTGAAGTGGACGAGGCGTTAATAGCGATTTCCCCGAGGAAGCAACATCGGCAGTCAGTTTCGAGACCGCCACCGACCGTTGACCATGATGAAGAGCTCTTGGTCTTAAGTTTGACGGATCAGCAAGCGCGAAGAAGAAGGTCGGCGCCTATAGGGCCATAGTGTGGAAGTTGCCACAATGGTATATAGTTGCAGCCGCTGCTGATTTCACGCCGGATATTACGGTTAACGAGGCGGAGTACCAAGGTCTACTTCTATGTCTGGACCTGCTGTCGTCGCAAGAGAAGGGGCGAGTCATCATATGTGGTGACTCCAACCTAGTGATCAGGCAGGTCACCGGAGAAATCGACTGCAAGTCCCCACGACAGAGGACGCTAAATGATCGGGTAATGAAGGCATTTAAAGACCATCCCAACCACGAGCTGTTGCACGTGAAACGGGACTGGAACAGAAGTGTCGACTACCTCGCGACCAAGGCCATGCAAGACCATACCGGGGCTACGATCACCTAGAAGGCTGTTCGACTTCCGCCGCTCCCCGACCCAGGCGCCCTCAGCAACGGCTTCGGTTGGTCAGTCTTTTAGTATCACCACCGGCTTCCAATCCGGATCATTATATCCATATGCAATTGGCGGATCACAACGCAAGTTGTGATCCGCAGGGGATCCCGAAGGATCCTTGGGAGGTGATTGAGGCTTTTTCTCCTTTATGTCATCGGGATACCTCCCCAGGTCCTCATGATCACAATTTCCTTTCTTCTTCAGGAGTAACGACGGCGAACTGCCTTCCATCGTCACAACCACCTCCTCCTTTTCGACTTTAATCTTCATTTATGCTTCCTCTTCCGTCTTCACTTCCGCTTCAGCGCCATCATGAAGGGAATCGTGGTCAAATCCCGAGTCGCCCAAAGATCCGGGCACGCGCACCATTGTGGTGGAGTGGATGGCCAAATTTTGAGGCTTGGACAGTCGTTCCTACAGTGCCCAGACTACCGACTACTGAAGGGTGTCCTACGGTTGTACTGTGACAGGCCTATGGCTTGCTTACCTTGTGTACCCGACGGTTTGGTCGTGGGTCGCTCTCCAGGTGACTCGGACGTAGATCATTGCAATTCCGATGCAGATCGAGGTGAATTCGCGCCAGATCGACGGGTGTCGATCAGGTGCAAAAAAACGCTGATTCGAGGTCGCGGGGGTAAACTGGGGATCGAAAATCGCAGATCGATGATCGCAAATCGCAAATCGATCTCGTTGATCTTGTACGAATTGGATAGATTACGGGTTGGTGATAGCAGGTCGCAGATCGACGGTGTCGATCTAGTGGTAATCAGCGAAGGGGTACTGGATCACGTGGCGGAAGTCTTCACCACTTGATCTCCGAGCCTCTTAAGCCTATATCACTAAGTAAATACCCAATATATTATGTATTCCTAGCCTAAACTTAAGAGGAAGGTGGTCGATCTGCGCTCTCTATGTTCAGATCGACGGATTTCACAAAAAAACACCTAGCGTTCCCAAGGGGCGCTTAAAGCAGCCGAACTTCTAGAGGACAGATGCAAACCAAAGGGGGAAGAGGTGAGATCACTAGGCTCGATCAGGTTCCCAGTAGCCTTTCCAAACAAAGCCGCTGACACAGCGGGTGGAGTGAGGGTGATTTCTAAGAGCCTTACGTCTGCCGGTGGGCCAAAAAAGTGCACTACGTGCTCCCGCTTGGGACGTGTAATAGTGCGTATGCAAAAGAAAGGAAGGCACGAGGTGATCACGCCGTCCTAATCGGTGATCTAGCTGATCGGACGCAAAAGGAGAACTTTATTATTGTTTATATCCTAAAATCAACCATTTCCTAATATCAACAAATCAACTCTACCCGTCCTGATGTGCTCCATCGAACAACCAACCTAATATCTCATCCGCCTGTCGCTTGTCATCGTGTACTTGTACCACATGTCGCTTCTGATCTGATCCGGAAGGCCCGTCAATGTCCGCGACAGTTGGTCTTAATCATCGATACGCTTCCCCACATTACCATCCGTGATCGCATGATCAGCTTGACGAAAATGTGGAAATGGATGATCACGACGACCAGATCGACGAGGACCTGATCGATGGGTGGCAACGGCGTGATCGATAATGACATGATCGATGGGTGCCAACGACATGATCGACCATGACCCGATGGAAAAAAAGGACGATCGATGGGTGGCCACGACGTGATCGATCATGACCAGATGGTAGAAAGGGATGATCGATGGTTGCCAACGGCATGATCGACCCCCGCCCCAACCGCTGTACGGCTGGGACGAGGATCAGGGGCGGCTGTGGGTAAGCGTATGGAATATTTTGAGGCCAACTGTGGTGAACATAGACGGGCCACCCGGATCAGAAGCGACACGTGGTACAAGTACTCGATGGAAAGCGACAGGCGGATGAGATATCAGGTTGGTTGGTAGATGGAGCACATCAGGACGGGTAGAATTGATTTGTTGATATTAGGAAATTGGTTGATTTTAGGATATAAGCAATAATAAAGTTCTCCTTTTGCGTCCAATCAGCTAGATCACCGATTAGGACGGCGTGATCACCTCGCGCCTTCCTTTTTTTGTATAAGCACCCTTACACGTCCCAAGCGGGAGCACGTAGTGCACTTTTTTGGACCACTGGTAGACGTAAGGCTCTTAGAAATCACCCTCACTCCACCCGCTGTGTCAGCGGCTTTGTTTGGAAAGGCTACTGGGAACGTGATTGAGCCTAGTGATCTCACCTCTTCACCCATTGGTTTGCATCTGTCCTCTAGAAGTTCGGCTGCTTTAAGCGCCCCACGGGAACTCTATGTGCAGATCGGCGGATTTCACAAAAAATCCACCTAGAGAGCGTAGATCGTCCACCTTCCTCTTAAGTTTAGGCTAGGAATACATAATATATGCACATAGAGAGCGCAGATCGACCACCTTCCTCTTAAGTTTAGGCTAGGAATACATAATATATTGGGTATTTAATTAGTGATATAGGCTTAAGAGGCTCGGAGATCAAGTGGTGAAGACTTCCGCCACGTGATCCAGTACCCCTTCGCTGATTACCACTAGATCGACACCGTCGATCTGCGATCATCGATCTGCGACCTGCGATCACCAACCCGTAATCTATCCAATTCGTACAAGATCAACGAGATCGATATGCGATCTGCAATCATCTATCATCGCTCTGCGATTTAAGATCCCCAGTTTACCCCCGCGACCTCGAATCAGCGATTTTTTGCACTTAATCGACACCCGTCGATCCGGCATGAATTCACCTCGATCTGCATCGGAATTGCACTGATATACGTCCGAGTCACCTGGAGAGCGACCCACGACCAAACCGTCGGGTACACAAGGTAAGCAAGACATAAGCCTGTCACAGGACAACCGGAGGACCCCCTTCGTCAGTCGGTAGTCCGGGAGCTGTGGGAACGACTGTCCTCAAAATTTGTCCAGTAGCTCCACCATAACACATTCTTTTTAGCTTTGTTCTATCTGCTCTGCGGACCGAGAAGCGCTGGATTTCGCGATCACTAACCCCGTGAACCAGTCAATCCAGATCAGTAATTTGGTGTTGCCATGCATCGATCGTGGAAGCGACGGTATATGATCCATTGCTATTACCTGGAAAGGGGATGTAGCTTCAATATTTCCGGGCAACTAGCGCTTAATAATCGGTCCGCCCTTTCCAGTTTCACAATCTGTGCAACCGCCCACACATCTCTGCACGCTTTGGGAGAGCCTTCTACAGTAAAAATGAGTCCTGATCTTGTGGTACGTCCTGCCTTTTCCCTGATGTCCTACTATAAACTCACATGATAGTGATGAAAGACTTCCTGCCGTAGCGTCTCCGTAATTACTAATTTCGCTAGTCGGTCCCGCTCGGCATTATCTTACTCGTTATCGCGGAAGTAGTACAGCAGTCCTTTATCTTCCACATCGTAATTATCGGCAATCTTCGCACATTCTTTTTCCTGATCGTTTTCGTCATCTTGGATAACTATCCACATACGTAGGCCTTTAAGTTTACAATCCATTCTTCTTCATCTTGGGTCTTGAGAGTTTGTTGTGCCCTCAGCAGTTGCACGATATCTTCACCAGACTTTCTTTCGGGAACGGTCGGCGAGGTTTTCGGGTCTGTGATCTGGTTATAGCCATCACATGGACATGATCAAAACTTCCTTTGGCCTTGTTAATTTCCGGGAGCTTGTTTATTTTCATTAATTCATGAAACATAGCCTCTTCGGTGACCGTTGTCCCGATTTGATCACGCATAGCTTGGGTCGAAAAATGATCAGTACTTCGATTCCAATCTCGTTTCACATGGCGTAATTCATGATTGGGATGATCCTTTAGTGCCTTCATCACTCGATAATTTAGCATTAGACGAGGTGTCTTAAAATCAATATCTAATGTGATCTGCCTATCACCAGATTGGCGTCACCACATATGATGATCCGCCCTTCTTCTGTGATGCCAGTAGATATAGACACAGGATAAGCCCACGATATTCTGCTTCGTTGACCGTGATGTCTGGTGTGACGTCAGCAGCGGCAGCTAATACGGTCCTTTCCGGTAACTTCCACAAGATAGCGCTATAGGACCTACTTGCTTCTTCACGCTCGCCGACCTATCGAAACTCAGCAATATGAGTTCTTCATTACGTTCAACGGTAAGCGGTGGTAGCGAAATTAATTGGCGGAGATGCTTACGTGGTGCGACCGCTATTAAGGCTTCGTCGACTTCTGATCGAGGAGTGATACTGGCAGCTAGTGTGCCTAAGATTTCCTCCTCTCCCCTAGTACATTTTATGACCTCCAGACACCATTGGGACAAGAGCGCGGACCATCGTCCAAGTCGACCGTCCAATCCGTTTGTTGATAATAACCATGCCAATGTCTATCGCTTCGAAAGTACTTTTACCAATCGACCGACTAGCATGTTATAACAAACATCTAGAACTCGTAATAAAGCCAAAATCTCATTTTCCTCAATTCTATTGTTAACTTCATTTGGCTTCAATGTTCGGCTGTGAATGTTACTGGGTGATATATCCCATCGTACTCTTGCACTAGCGCGGCGGAAATGGACCACTTACTAGCATATACAATAACGATCGGCGCCTTCTCCGAGTCGAAATGTTTGAGTATTGGTGTTGTAGCCATCTTATCCTTCAACATACCGAAAGCAACATCCGCACGTTTTATATGATCTTCCGTATGCCTCTGGGATAGATCTGAGGGTTGATATGACCCCTTTCCCTGCAGTGACCTTTCGCTATCTTCTTCCCGCAACATGTTATAGTCGATCTCCCAAAGTTCATATAACATAGCCGCGTAGATCGCAAAATTATCAATGAAGCGACTGTAATAGTTCAAACTTCTCAAGAAAGACTTCACAGCCTTCAACTATCGGGAAAACGGAAGGTTTCCCAGCGATTCTAAATCTTTAGGATTAGCTTCCAACCCATCATTAGACACATTATGTCTTGAATAGGCAACCTTAGACATGCCCAAAAACTTTTACCGCACTGATCGAATAAGTTCCAGCGATAGCATGTTTCGAACAAACGTTCCACCTTCTCAATGAGATCACTCCACGACGAGGCTGAGATTAGAATGTCATCAATATATGTCCGTCTCCCTAGCACTGACCGTTTCTTCTCCTGATCGGGTTAGTCCTCTGTGAACACATCATAGCTCTCGGTGGGGTCCCTATCGGCACTTATCTTGAAATGTACGTTATTGAGCATTGTCAATCAGCCTATGATAAATCTGAGGCGCGTTCTTCAGACCAAATGACATAAGGTTCCAGTAGAACAGACCTAACGGCGTAACAAACGCAGGTATTTCACGAGCTCGATCGGTCTTTGAGACCACTATCCAAATCCGATGAACAATATCATAGAGTCTTATCCAAATTGTGGTGGAGTCAAGTTCAAAATCGAACACCGTAGTGTAGAGAACTTGACCACCATCGTGCCCGGCCGTCCAACTTACGAGGGTGGGTACCCCGCGAACCTTCGCCTACGATCCGATCTGATCGTCCGTTGCTAGCAGACGACCGATCATCAGCATAGGACGCCTCGTACGATTCTTTCGTCATCTCACCTTGTGTACCAGATGGAATGGGCTGGTAACACACTCGGTGGATCGGTGTAGTAAATCGATTTGGGGCTTAACGTGAGACCGTGCTGGGTAGTGTACCCTGGGCGGAACTCTTCACCCTGGGTACGGGCAGACCAGTTATACTCCAAGTAAATATACTTAAAAGGGCAGATCGCTCAATCGATCGTAGAGCCCAACCAATACGAGAATAAAAGTCCAATACTCCAATATAGAGATCCAATAAGAACTTGATACACTCCACGAACGATATCTCCATGAAATAATCCAATAACTTGATAACACGTTCCAAACGTGTGCAACTTGCGCTTGAAAAGCCGACCAATGTGTACTCCCGTCGAGAGACTTCCGACGGGCCAAGTGCGCCTGCAACGCGTCTCGGCCGGGTATAACAAGATAGAGGGGATTAATCGACCCTCTGCTTCCAAACACTCTGCGGCGTGCAGAGGCGACTGATGTACAGTGCGAAGAAACGACTTCTTGTTGAGTGTTAAAGGCTGAAAATTAACGACTAACCAAAATTATCCCCCTATGGTCCCCAATATGTACAAAACATAAAAATATGTAAGTACACGCCATATCATGTGACTTACCAAAATCCGTGTTCTTGACACCTCTCGCACACAATTGGCCCAAAAGACTCCTTGATTTTCACCAATCCGATCGCCGATAAGCCGGTCGGTGTGCTGCTAACGCAAAGCGACCAAAATTCTTGAGTCCGCTTCACCACAAAATCTTCAAGCAGATCAATAATCAGCGGCATCGGGTACACCATAAGTTTGGTGAATCGGTTCACCAGTCGATAGTCAATACATAGCCGGATGTCCACACCGTTCTTCTTTATTATGATGACGATCGGTTAGGTCCACGGTGATGTCGACGGCTTGATAATATTCGTGGCTAACAATCCTTTGATCAGATCGGATAACTTCTACCGATATTGTGGCGACACACGTCGACATCGTTTGGGCGATCGGCTTGGAATTTCCCACGTCGATATCACAGATTGCTCCATGATCGGCGGGGGGTAGGGAATTACCCTTCCCAATCAGCAAATGTTTTCTTTTCCAAATTATTCCTTTGAGCTGATCAATCTTCTCAGGTGTGTTGACATCTTGATCGCATAGTTCTAGATCTTCCAGGAGTACTTGAGGTGGACGGGTCGACACTTCGGTCAGAACTGCCATCTGACTCTCTAAATCTTCGACGTACTGCTATCCACCCTCGTGTATGCATACCTGGTCATCTCCCGGGGTAACTTCACCCAGTCCGTTCATGTCGGACGGTCTATGCTGCTCCCTATCGGCGGACTGTCCTTTTGTGTCTTGAGTAGAAGTTCCGTTACATTCGTTTTCGCCGATATTATGATCACCCCCATCTATTACCGGTTCCACTATCACTTGATTTCGTAAAGTAACGTTGATGACCTTCGGCCCATCTTCCGGGCATCCACTGTATCAAGTAACTGTGGGACCTCCCTCTTAACCAACATCATCTTGGGTGTTGCCTTTCCACTAATGGTGAGGTGTCCTCTTCCACCGATCCATCATTGCTGACCAGGTTGGTGGTAGCTCCATATGCCAAGTTTGTCCACTCCACATATCTTCCTGACCCGATCGAGATAAACCCCATCATCCTTGGAATCTTTCCTTCGGCCAGCCACATACCTACGATCGTATTGCCGTCTAACATCAGTGGTTTATCACCGATATTAGTAACCAGTATGTGATCTTTTGGCCTCCACTTTTCACAAACGTCGGTACCCAGTGATCGCTTCTTGTCACCCTCAACTTCCTTGTCCGGTAGCCCATATCCACCGGGATATCCGCCGACCGACCCACACGAATAGTGATATTTTTTTTTTCCACCTTACCAGATCAGTGCGTGATCCGTATAAGGGGCGTCGACCAGCCATTTGGATATGGACTTCGTCCGGAAGCCTGAGTACTCCATGCGACAGATCGAGGCGTATGCCTGCCGGCACCGTAAAATCCATGCCAAGGAGCGCATCTTGACCGGTCAACATGCCGACCCAAGTGCTGAAGAAGTAAACCAATGAACCAAATATAGTGATCTTCACACGCGTCCTCCCTTCGGTAATGTAGGAATTTTCACCAATTTCGACGCATTCTTGTCTCTGTACATAGTCGATCTGACATCCGACCTTACGAGAAAAGGCGGAGTCGATAATTGAGACTTCTGCTCCAGAGTCAAACAACATTGTCGCCTTTTCATTGTTGATCTTCCCGCAGGCTTTCGCCTGTTTGAAACATTTATCGGCAGCGTGATATTTCCAGTATCCTCGTGACTCAACAGGAATCCGGTCCAACTGCATAACGACCTTCGATCGGAAATATTCATCAGTCGCAAGACTGTAGATCGGATGATTCTCATCGCTTGTCTCTTTTGCCGTTGAGTTTTTTCCCTTCCGAAATATGCATAGACGATAAACGTAGATCGCTCGGCTCGACCCAGATTCCAACCTGGCGAGCGACCTAGTTTAACATCTTCTCCACATCAGGCGGAAACATTCCCACATTCTTATCTGGAACATACCACTTGTGCATCTGGTTAAAATATTCCTCCATCTTGCACTGTCCATCGTCGTGAATTTCTCCACATGTCTTGAATCCAAATAAACAGTGATCGGTGGGGCGGCCGTGTCTTTCACACTTCTTACAGGTAATTCTTCGCCAGAAGCCCCGATCACCGTGTTTGGTAGACCCGCAGTGCGTGCAATTCTGGTGTGGTGAATATGGGTCTAACCTGTTGACGTTTCTTGCCTTCCATTCGGCACGGCTTGATACTGGTCGGTCTCTTGGTGCAGACTGGGCGACGAAAATGTGACGGTACTGTTCCTCGTCTGACTCCAAACTTGACCAACCACTGCTCTCCCCTTCTGACTCGGTGTTTACATCGGCCACGATCGCTCTAATCGCTCGGGTTGATATGGCTGCGGGTCTCTTCACATGATCATGCTGCACCTTCGATCGGGGTCGGTTCTATCCGACAGAAACCTTCGTCCTCATATTGCGGGAGTGGCGTAGCATACGTAACGTCTGTTCAACTTCTTCCACGTCCCTGAGGCGCAGTAGGGTCAGCTGATCGGCCAACTCCTGATCGTCCAGCGTGCTGATAAAGTGGCCCACATGTTTTTTAGCAGCGTCGATCGGCGGATCGGTCTTTGATCGGGATCCCCGCACGCATCTCAGCCACATTAAGCCGGTGGAGATACTCGATCGGCGTTTCATCGCCCCTCTTCCTGATGTAGTGGTACCTTCGCGCAGTAGAGAAGCCGGAGTGACAGTACTGCTTTTCAAAATCCATGCACAGCAAACTCCAGTCAGATCGGACATCCCGACTTAAATGCTGGATCCATTTCGCAGCTGGTCCTTTCATCAGATCTCTGAAGATCAGCCACCGTTCTTTGTTCGGCGTCTGATTACGGAGGAAGGCGGACTTCGTTCGGCTGAACCATGATCGGGATTGAACCTCCTCAGCATCCTTTCCCATAAGTCCTTCAACTCGGTGCTTGCGTCCATGCGGTTCCTTGGGATCACCGTCGAATTAAAGTCAAACGCCGTCGTTGAGGCTAAGTTCGCCTTACGTGTGCTGCCTCTGCCTGTATCACCGTAGTAATCGTCAATTTTGCTGGTCGACTCCATGTCGAACTCGCTGCTACTTGCCGATCGGAGAGGGCGGATTCGGCGTGACCTGCGTTTTGTCTTGAAAACAGGTATAACACCTTCGGACAGCTTTTCGGTTGATGTTATTGACTGCATTTTGACGTCCACACAAATTGCCTTGTTTTCCTAGGCAGATCGGCTTGGTGCACGAGGGCAAAGATGTTATCGGACTCGATCTGTAACGTAACGCTTCATCATAGCTTCGAACATCGCTTACATGCTTGATTCCATCGAGAGCGAGGTGACTGGATCGGTCTTGGGGTGTGTCAATACCTGTGGGCGCCCCTGGGGCCCCGACAGGCATGCCGCCCTTCGATGCCGCACGTACCTTTTTTGTTCCGTGTGACACACCAACCTCCAACTCGGACGAGCACTAAGAGGAAGGTGGCGACCCATATAGCGAGCTATTGTCGGAGAATGACTTTTAGACAAGTGCTTTCACGAGGTTTGGGGCTTCCAACGCAATTGTTGGAGTTGGGCGGCGCAACTCCCCCACCAATGGCGTCAGTTGGTCGTGTAGCATTGAAATAGCTTGTTTCGACTTCCACGTATCAATTTCGAACAGCTTTCAAACACCATTAACATCCTTGACCTTTATCCCAACCTCGGCTAGCATCGCCAAAAGATTCCTAACCAGCTGCAGCGGTCGATCGGAGTCGATCGTCTCGGTAGTAGGCCCGTGTAGACGATCCGGAATTAGGGGCTTGACAATTCGCATGACCTCGTTTTCGCGAACGAATTTCTTCAGCTTGTAGATGTAGTACATTCTGGTCACCTCCTTTTCATCCACAGCACCATCACCGATCGACGACTTTTCCTCCAAGTCGTCATCGTCCGAAAGCATTGCGAGCCTCTGCTTGGTTTTCTTCATTGTTAATTCAGGCGGATCGGGGTGATCCGACCCCATAGTGTTCTTCACATTCAATTTTTTGTCGAAATACATGGGATCAGGACCCTGTTCCTGATCCCTTCTGGGACTATAGCAAGACTTGCTGTAGTCCCGATCGGCTCCTGTTGGAACCTTATGGGGAAGAGTAAACTTGTTAATCTTGATCTGGTCCTCCCTCTGGCCAGATCGATCATCGCCATCATTTTCCACGACCACGACACGAGGCGATAAGCTTCCTTGTGCCGATCGGCTTCGCCAGGAGCGGTATTGGGAGTCGTAAATTCATTAATTTCGATCTGATCCTCCCCTTGACCAGATCTAACATAGCCATCCTTTACAACCAGTAGCACCCAAGGCGATAGGCGTTCCTTGCGTCCTCTCCAGAGGGAATCAAAACTTGTAAAATCCAAACTTTGCTGAATATCGTGGTGTTATCCACGGTCACCAAATGATACGGGCACGCGCACCATTGTGGTGGATTCCAGTTCGAAATTGAACATCGAAGTGTCCGGAACTTGACCACCATCGCGCCCAGCCGACCAACTTACGGGGGGGGACCCCGCGAACCTTCGCCTGTATGCCGATCGGGTGACCGATCAGCTCTGCAGGACGCCGAGTCCGATTTTCCTTTAATCATCTCACCTTATGCACCCATTGGTGCGGGTGGTTACACACTCGGTGGACCGTCGCTTAGTAGGGATCTTGGTAAGTACCAATATGGGTGGTACCACTTCTGGGGTAATTGCACTGAAAATCAACGAAAAGATAATCCAATGTGTCCGATCTGCAAATGAAGCGGAGATCGTTACTCCAAATGCGGGTAAAATCTGGAGCTTCACTGCACACAGCAGTGATTAACCCAGCCAATAGAAATTCTGTGGCTTGACTGCCCACAGCAGTGAGGAACCCAGCCAATATCTGGGGCAGATCGCAGATCGCGATGTGGAGACCCAGCCAATACGAGAAAAATAACACGTTTCAAACGTGTGGAACTTGAGGGGGTAAATGAACGTAATGAGTGCTTTCCGTCGTGGGACTTCCGGTGGAGCTATGTCTTGTCCGGGAAAATTGAGCTAGAGGGGACCGTGTTAGCCCTCAGCTCCCAATAACTCCAGCGGAGCGGAGACTTATGCAACCCAATGTAAAATGAAGACTATATTTAGGGAGTCGCTATCTAGCGCTCACTTTTCGCTAATCAGTGCTCACCCCCATATAAGGAACCCCTCCACCTGAAATGCTGCACACTGATTGGATGACGCCCAAGTCAAAGATCCACCCAGGCCGACCTTGCTCTCTCTCTCACTCACCCGCCCAAACACCCACCCAGACTACAAATTTCGCTACTTTTTCGCAGCTTTAACACCCACAAAACACGTCAATTTCGACCATGAACAACCTACAAACTCTTGCTGCTGCTACATACGCCACCCTAGAAGACGCCCGTGCAGCAGTAGACCGTCAGTCACGCGCCGACGGCTATGTGCTGGTGCGGAAGACTACAAGGAGAGTAGGGAACAAGCCAGATGGTGACATCAAGGCTGTTGATCTCAAGTGTTTATGCGGGACCGTGCCACCCTCTCAGACTGCGAAGCGCAAGCGCGTATCCTCTAGCCGTGGCACAGGCTGTGGATTCTGCTGCTCTATCCGTCGAGTAGTGGCGCAAGCTGAAGAATCTCACTGGAAAATTGTAGTGGATGGCATTGAGCATAATCACGAGGCCTTTGCACACCCAGCTGTTCACCCTCAAGGGCGTGCTCTTACTAAGGATCAACGCCAAGAGATTCTTCGCCTAAGCAAGGATGGGCTAAAACCGCTAAGGGTAGTGGCAACAATGCGCAGGCAAGGCCTTTCAGTCACTTCACGAGACATTTACAATGTTAAACCGGCTGAGAGGTTGAAAATCTTGGCTGGTCGCTCCCCTCTGATGGCGCTTCTCGACAATCTGGCCACAAGCTCGCGCACACTGTATTTTACGCAGTTCGATGACCAGAGCAGGCTCACACACCTTCTAATTGTGTCTCCGTATGAGAGAAGATCTGCAGCAAGTTCTCAGCCGGAAAGGTGTGGTGCATAGATGCCACATACAAGACTAATCGATTCGGTCTGACCTTAATGCACGTTGTTGGGGTCACCTCAACGTCACAATCTTTCACTTTTGCTTACTGTTTTATGGCTGCGGAGAGGTTTGAGGACTACCTATGGTCATTGCAGCATGTACGCCAAGTCATCAACAAATGGAGCGTCAATCCAGCAACTTTTGTGACTGACCGAGACCTTGCTCTCATGAACGAGTTAGTCGATGTTTTCCCTCAAGCACACTTCCTTCTCTGCCGCTGGCATATCAGCAAAAAGATTATGTCCAAGCAGAGAAGGAATGTTGCAAGCATGGAAGCCTTCAAAGAGCTGTAAAGGCAATGGAACTGCTTGGTGCTGGCTAAGACTCCCAATCTTTACGACCAGCAGCTTGTGAATATGCGAAAAAGGTTGCCCAACCATGTGATGAGGTATCTTGAGGAGAATTGGCTTGTGTTTAAAGAGCTTTTTGTTGCAGCGTTTCTCCACGGCAAGCTACATTTTGGACATCTCACAACATCACGGGTTGAGAGCGCCCATTCAGCTTTGAAAGCTTGGATCTCAGTCTCGACCGGTGATCTGTTAAAAGTTGACACATCCTGTCGCCTTGAATGTGAGGGACAGCTTTCATCCATCCGTCTGCAGACTTCAAAGGAGCAATCAATGGCAAGTCTTGGCTTCGTACCTGTCTTTTCTGAAGTTACAGGCAAGGTGTCTGTAGCAGGCTTGAAAATGGCATTCCAGCAATACAGATTACGGCTTGGAGGTGAGACTGACACGTGTCAAGGTATGTTCACATCAAACCTTGGCATGACCTGCAAGCATCGATTCCATTGTCAAACATCACCAAGACCCCTTTCTTGTGAGGACTTTGATGTGCACTGGTGGTTGGTACAGCCCTCTCGCACAGCATCAGCACCAGTAGCGTCAACAATGTCATTTTGAGCATAGACTCAAACAAGTTTAAGATGAATACAATACTGCACCAGTTCATCGCCAAAAGGTCATTCTTGCGCATGTTTCTGCCTTGCCAGCTGCTGACATCTTTGATCCAGAAATAGTTGAACGTGGTCGTGGGCGTCTTGTGGGATCATTGGGCAGATCAAGACTATCATAGACTTCTACCCAGCGAGATCCATCACTCTTTGAGGTTATCGAAGCTTCTTCAAGGCCGCAAAGGCGTTGTGGACAGTGTCGTCAGATTGGGCATAATGTGCGCAATTTCCCCAACCTCACATCGGCAACTCCCTTGGCTTCTGTATCTAATGTAGTGACTGATAACCATGCCCTGGGTGCAATAGACGACTGTAATGCTGATTGGGATCCGTATTTCACTTCAGAGCTTGCGTAGCTTGCTGCTGCTGCTGATGCCGCCCGTGCTACAGGCCAGGTCTAGCGTAGAAACAATAAAAATCAGTAGATTCACCCAGCAATTTCTCACCCGGCAACCTCTTACCCGGTAATCTTTGACTTTGCGGTATGGTGTTTTTAACCTGCCAACAATTACGTCTAGATTGGGTGGATCTTTGACTTGGGCGTCATCCAATCAGCGTGCATCATTTCAGGTGGAGGGGTTCCTTATATGGGGGGTGAGCGCTGATTAGCGAAAAGTGAGCGCTAGATAGCGGCTCCCTATATTTAATATCCAATTAAAATCCAATATGTAAACTACATGCAAAACCGTGTGCCTCACCTTGAATCTGCGTACCTTACACTCCAGACACACGATTGACCCAAAACACTCCATCCTTTTAGCCAACCCGATCTCTCCAACTTGATTACTGGTACACTGGTACATCCTGGTCAAAAAATTTCAATAGCATTTCACCACATACTTGCTGGTCCGGTATTTGACCGGTAGCTAGATGGCCGTCGCGAGACGGCGTCCATGAGCATTTTTCATGGGACAAAATCGCAATGATTTAAAGTCTTTTGTATACATGGAGTTATGATTAAAGTTTGGGTCGCCCTACCCGCACCCCCCTCCACCCTAGGGGCACCCCCCCACGTGACTTTCGACCAATAGAATTAGTTCCCACACTAAGTACGAGCCGTTACTACTGTGGTGGAGTCAAGTTCGAACTAGAACACCGAAGTGTCGAGAACCTGACCACCATCGTGCTCGGCCTTCCAACTTACGGGGGGGGGTACCCCGCGAACCCTCGTCTTCGATCCGATCGGATCGTCCGCTGCTGGCAGACGACCGATCGTCAGCACTGGACGCCTGGTCCGATTCTTTTCGCATCTCACCTTGTGTACCCGATGGATTGGGCTGGTAACACACTCGGTGGATCGGTGCTTGGGACTGACTTGTGGTCTAAATGCGGTAGACCCTGCTGGGTGATGTACCCGGGGCGGAACTCTTCACCCTGGGTACGGGTATACCGGTTATACTCGAAATTTGTATACTCCCGAGGACAGATCACTAACACGATCATAAATCCCGGCCAATATGGGAGATAAACTCCGGTAATCCAATGAGGTCCAATAATCCAATCCAATAGGTAGATCCAATAAGAACGTGACGTAATCCACGAACGATATCTCCACGAAATAATCCAATAGATAAAATAACACTTTCCAAACGTGTGCAACTTAACGTTGGGGGTTGACCAAAGTACTCTCCCGTCGAGGGACTTCCGGCGGGCCAAATGCGTCTATAACGCGTCCCGGCCGGGTACAATGAGCTGGAGGGGATTAATCGACCCTCCGCTCCCAAAACACTCTGCGGCGTGCAGAGGCGACTAACACGTAAGGCGAAAGCGACCCCAGTTGAGCTGGGGGTCCAACGGTCACTTAAGCGAAGCTAAAAGCCAAAAAAACTTTACGAAGCAAAACCCAAACTAACTACCTACCCCCTATAGCCCCCAGTATGTACCAAACATGAAAATATGTAGTACACGCAATCTCATGTGACCTACCCAAATTTGTGTCCCGGACACCCCTTGCACATGACTGACCCAAAAACCTCTTGCCTTTCCACCAATCCGATCGCCGACAGGCCGATCGGTCCATTTTTGACCGGAACCGACCGAAATTCTTGGGTCCGCTTCACGACAGCCGCCCCTGAGTCGTGTCGCAGCCGCGCAACGGTAGCGGCCCGATCTCATCAAACCCGATTTCCGTCGAAGCTGACTTGACCAATGGACGGATCTCCAACTTCACCTCCGCCAGGTACTTGTTCTGCATACCCGATCGCCTGTGACTCTCTTGACCATCTTGCTGCAGGCGCCCTGCGTTCTTCATCGCCTAATGTTGACTCGCCGACCAGATCGACCAGATCTGACAGCCTTTTTAGCTCTCCACCCAACACTACGGGGTCCGATACACCGGATCGGCATCAGATCGAGGCCGATCAACTTCGAAAAACAGTCGAAGAGCTCCGGTCCCAGTTGGCCATTAAGGATTCTGAGCTCTTGCAACTGCGGGATGAAGTATATGGTTTGGTCTCTCTGACCGCGAATTTGCAAGAAGTAACCACCGAAAATGCACGTCTCCGGGCCCAGGTCGTCCAACAAGCAACGCGAGTTAGGTCGACCGGTCTGCTTCCATCCTGGGTCTGGTATGAATTCCTTTTGCATATAGAACAACTGTCTGCCGATATCGCCAAGGCTTTCGACGCCTTATTTGCGGCGGATCGGCAGTCTCGTGATCACCGCGATCAGCTCCGACCGATCTTGGACGGGCTGATCGGCGCACGCCATGACTTGTCCCGTATGGAAAATTATCGTTCACATCTCCTAGAACAGCTCGCGGTAGTCGACCGACAGATGATAGAAGACCAGTCCTACCGGGTCCTGCTCCGCACCCAACGTGGTCACCTGGAAAGGAAGACCAGCGAATTGCAGGTCATGGTCCGGGAGCAGATCGGGAAGGTCGAGTCCTTCCAGGCACGATCAGACACCTGGACCCAGGAATCAAATCGTCGCTGGGCGGCCGTAAATCGGTTCTCAACAGTTAGATGACTTGTTGCATCAGCGTCCGGATGTTCGTTCCAATGCTGACCGGTCTGCATCGGCCGTTCCGGTCGGTCTACATCAAGACCATACCCAGCGCCATTCATTGGCCAAAAGTGGCCCACCAAAAATTTCACAAACTTCCCAGTCTAAAAAGCGCAATGACGCGCCGAAGATCTCGAGGGCGCGGGGAATAGCGCGCGACTCCGAACTTGAGGAGAAGAGCGTGGTGCCACAGAAGAAGGCCAAGACGCCGGTGCATCTCTCAAGTCCCGAATCGGTCGCGTATGACAAGTCTGTCCCCGCCAAATCTCGTGCGCCCTCGCGCCCCCGTGCCGCGCACACCAAACGCATAGAGGTCTCGTATGTAGAAGGCTAAGAGGGCGGATCCAGTGACTCCTAATATCTGATGACCGCTTTATCCAAGTCTCGGTAGGATCGGCGTCGAGTTTCCGTTCCAGCGAAGCCCGCATCGGGGGATAAAAAGCCGACCAGCTCCCGGGGTGATGGTGCTGTGCCGACGTGCGGGTCGACCGGATCGGTTCCTTCGCTCCAGCCCGGTACATCTGGGCTGCACAAGCACGCCCGACTTAAAGGATTGTTGGCTGGAGGTCAGCCTCTCCCATCTCGAACTTCGGATGCTACTTCGCCGTGGCCCTCGTGGCATATCGGCAGCCTGTACCAGTCTGCCCTGACCAAGCAAATATTAGCATGGTCTCTGTCGCTCCCGGATTCCTGGCTCTTTCCTCCGGCTCCCAAGACCCCTGACACTTCTGCATGGCGAGCGGACTTGGTTACAGCGCCACAGATCGCCCTTCTGTACGCAGATGAGCTGTGGAAGGTGTTCGTCCGCCCTATGCTGGGGCCCATGTTTGCGCCGACTCCGTGGATCGACTAGTTCCTAGGTCGAGTGAAGGCTTTTAACTAGACTCACAGCCAAGCGATCTGGGAGTCCACGCACTATCTAGTGCTTCCCGGTCGAGCGCAGCATGACCAAGGTCTGATCTTGTTCCAGAGGAACCGCAAAAGACGCCGGAGTCAGGCAGGCGAGGCCTGGAAGACCCTATGCCAGTTTGTTCTGGGAGGGATGCAGGCCCGCGAATGCGACCTCGATATTTTCCTGTATACCATGGTTCTCGGTATGGCCAAGCGTCGAGTTGAGAAAACCGGGGTATTAGCTGACGACGGCGTCTGGTATCCTGGTCTTCATTGTGACGAGCCGGTCGCCAACCTCAAGGACGCTTTGGCCCAGATCGATCGGAAGGATCCCTGGCGCAATCAATACCAGAACCAGATCGAAGGCCATCCGGCGTTGACTATCTGCCGTCTGTGGGGCGATTGTGATCCTTGATGCAGCAGGTAGCTGACCAGATAATTCGTAATATATGTCATAATTCCTTTCACATTGCTGATCATCTAATCACTTGACCAATTTTCACCATTTCCTCCAAGCTTGCACCAACACGTTATCATATACAATTTCCATCCACATCGCGAGAGTCATAACTACGTTCGTCGTTCCACTACTCCAGTTCGTCACGGTTCATCAAAGTTCATCATAAATTCATAAAGTTCCGACCTCACACACATTCACACCAATCGATACACTGATCGGTGCTACTGCGTGTCTTGATCTTCATCTTCATGAGTCTGTATCACTGCGAAGCGATTCCGACTCACTTGGTCTCGCTCGAACTCTCGTAGCACTGCTCCACAGTTTAGGTAGAGCTCGTCGATCCAAGTTTCTTCATCATGATCCTTCCACCGGACCAGATATTCTCGGTGGGTGCGACCGAAACGGGTCTTCTTGACCGATCGGACATCCAGCACCTTTTCCACATCGAATTAGTCCTCTTCCAATGGCCTTTCCCAACTGTCTTACGGCATCAGAGCTTCATCAAAATCGAACCTCTCCTCTTCGTCCACCAAACAGGGCATTTTAGGCCGATCGGGGAATTATCTAACCAGCTTCAGTTTGGACACATGCACGATCGGAAAAACTTTGTAATCCGTGCCGATCGTGATCATACGGGCCGCATGCTCACCGATCATCTGCTACACAGAAAGGACCGTGCCACATATGAGCCAACTTCTTCGCATAGCCCTCCTTGACCCGATCGAGGTATAACCATACCCTCGCCCCTGGTTCAATACCATGAGGGTGGACCTGATCGTTATTCCGATCTGCTCGATCTTGCGTGGCCTGACGAAACTTTTCATTGACGACTTCTTTCGCATGCTGATAATGCTTCTGGACCTGCATTCGCCAACGACGGGCATCGCGATCGCGGGTCCTAGTGCAGCCGATCGGTATCGCCGCTTCAAGTGTCGATCGAGGGTCCCATCCATACGCCAGATAGAAAGGCGTTTCTCGTCGGACTCGATCGGTTGAAGAGTTGAGGGTGAATACCAGCCTCTCTGCATACTCGTCCCAGTCACGTTGGTCCGGATCGGCCACGTACATCTCGATCGCCCTTGTGATTGTCTGCACCATGCGTTCAGCCTATCCGTTCGCTTGCGGGCGATATGCCTTTGTCGCGCTCTGTTTCTGGACCAGCATGTTATTTAACGATCGGAACACCTCGGTCATAAAACCGGGTTCCCGATCGTGTCTGATAACCTCGCTGGCACCGAACCTTCTGAATACGCATTCTTCATGACTCTGGGCGATCTGCTCCGCAGATCGGGATGCACTAGCCTTCGCAATCACCAGACCAGTGAACAGGTCGACCCAGATCAGTAGCTCAGTGTTGCCGCTCGTCGAGCTGGGCAGCGACGGTATGTGGTCCATTGATATCACCTGTAAAGGGTAAGTGGCCTCGATATTCCCGGGCGATCGCCCCTTGATTACCGGCCTGCCCTTTCCGGTCTCGCAATCGGTGCAACAGTCCACATATTTCTGCACGCTCCGAAAAAGTCATCTCCAGTGAAAGTGGGCCCTGATCTTGTGATATGTCCTGCCTACGCCCTGATGTCCCCTGTAATGGGGTGCCATTACATAATTTATATTCAAGTTAGAATATCACAGTTAAATTTCAGACGCGTTGTCTGAAATTTAAATAAGAGATTATAAGTTATTATAATCTACGAAGGAAAAGTCGATTCGGTATAAATACCGAATCATGCAGGTTAACTAATAGTACAGTTAGTTGAATACTTGATATCATTATATTAGTTAGGTAATAACTATACCATTAGATTCTAACCACCCATTAAATAAACACTCTTAATTTTGCGTTCTAATAGACAAGTAAATATTTATATATTTACTATAGTATAGGATTAGTTGTCATCAACTAATCCTACCCCTCTTGTATTGCGCGCTTCCTCGCACAAATATAGTGTAAGCCTGTAACAGTATCAGTCCTGTTACACCTGGTAGCACTTTGTGGTCCGTCTTAACGACCACAGTTCCGTTCTGCTAGTTAACTAGCGGAGCGAAGATTAAGAGCCGCTCGGCATCATGTCGCGAGGCATGACGCCTGCCAAGCGATAGAGAACGCTGGAAGTGGTGACGAACACTTCCCCCACTTCTCGTCGCGTAGTAAAGACGCGACGGTAGAAATGGTTCGGTCCATCGGGATCGACATCATTACCTTCCTCCAGGCTAAGTCCCCGGAGGAAGTGATAGAGGTGGTGAATAGCTTTAGGCGAAACCACCTAGAAAAGCCAGCACGGCCCGCGCAAGAGGCAGCGTGGACCGCACCTGCACCTGCAACTCATAGCGTTGAAGTGGCAAAAGTGCGAGTACCGCCCTTTACCGGTGAAGGGGCGAGCCCCTTCGTAGATGGTTTGCAGAGGTGGAAGATGCCATCTCTGCGCAAAATATTGTTGACGAACTTCAACAGGCGTACTTCGCCACAACATGTCGGGGCGACAGAGACAGGGCATGGACGATGAGTCGCAGAGCCACTGATGACTCTGCGTTCCTTACTTATAAGGAATTTAAAGCTGAGCTAAAGCTCAACTTCGAAGCTCCTGAAATGGAGCTAAGTAGTCGGCAGGAGTTTATGGAACTCCGGCAAGGTAATCTTGACCTTCAAGCTTACGCTCAGAAGACGCAATATTTGCTGTCAAATATTGTGTATGAGCCGGTGCCCCCTGATATGCAGGTCACTGGTTTCATGAAGGGACTCAATGATGGTCCCGTCACACAGAGTCTCTACCGGCACCCGCCAGAGACTCTAAGGGATGCCATTGATATGAGCATCCGTGAGGAGTTCAGCATGAGATCAGCGTCATCGCATGCTGGGTACAGCCGAAGGGCTCAACAGCCCTTCGCTTTTGACATGCCGCAACGGCATATCAACAAGCAACAGTCGGGCAGACGAAGTTCGCACTTCGTCTCAAGAAACAGCCACCCGCGCCGGAGCATGGGCGGTGGAGGTCCAGAGCCGATGAACCTATCGGTTGCGGTTGCTTCGAACACGAAGCAACCGAAATTTAAGAAGAATATTCGCTGCAATAGAT
>CM047585.1:15309227-15392065 GCA_026184515.1 Peronosclerospora sorghi
GTGAAGTGTTTGCACGAATCCCCGGTTGATTCCAACAGGTTATGAGCACAAGGCTCAACTGATTGTATCGCGGATTGTTCTTGGTTTTTGGAGTGTGTTTTCGTGGATAGCTTGTCTCGTTTCGTTACGCAGAACTAGTGGAAAGTCCCCTCTCGAAAGGGCAAGTGGATTGACGAAAGTGACTGAAGGATTTTCAAGTGATTTAATATGAGTGATTCAGATGGAGAGAATGTGCCCACTGCCAGTGATTTTAAGGCATTGGTACAGAGTCTGAAGGAAGTTGCGAATCGTCGGACTGCCATTGAAGATGGGCAGGCCAGGCAATCACTTCCCAGTGTGTCCTCCGGTTCGAGGAAGGGATCACCAATGCGGGTACAGGACACAGAGTTCCGTGACAGCCTGCAGAATTACCGTCCTTTCGGCCATCAGATGACTCTGAATGATTTGGCCGAGGACGAAGGGGTTGAAGCCAGAGCAAGGCCACGCCCACAAGTGAATGCGACACCTCGCGGAGTGCCGGTTGGCATGCAAGGTGTTGGCGGGACTGATGCACCACCTGGGCAAGGGTTTATGCCGGTGCATCAAGTCGGGTATAAAATACCCAAATTGAGTATTGAAAAGTTTTCGGGGGCGGGAGCTGTATCCCGGTTTGGGTGCAGGCTACCGCCAATGGGCCTACCTTTTCATGGAGGCAATCGAGATCGGTGAGATAACCTCAGGGTTCCAATGGAGTGAACGCCTTAATGTAAATAAATTTGGTGAACATCTCGAAGGCACCGCCTCGGAATATTTCCGCTCGAACATTGGTTCGTGGTGGCAGGTGAGGCCGCAGCTTACTTACGTGATGGAGCAAATGTGGTTGGGATTCAAGGTTAATATATCCCACCACCAAGCTGCGGCCTGGTTTGCCATGGAAAAGGACGCTAAGCGTTCGTGGACCGAACACTACTTATACCTAGTATCTCTGACTCGCGAAAGCGGATCGAGCGAAAAGTTGATCATTGAAAACATTGTCAAGTTTGCTGCGCCCAAGTTGAAAGTGATGTTAATGGCGCGATATGATCCCTGCCGACAAGACTACCTGTGCCACGCGCAAGAGTTGATTGCCTGGGCACAGGAGTTAGAAGATGATGTCTTCAAGGGCAAGCCAGCGTTTAAGTTGCAGGCGCATGCCGCAACATCTGGCAAGGGCAACCGTGCCTGTTACACGTGTGGAAATGAGGGGCACATACAAAAGTATTGCCCCGAGAAGCAAAATAAAAAGGGTGATGTTGGTAATCAAGGTTCAAATCGTAGCAGAGATGACAAGTCATCGAAGCGTTTTGTACTTTCAACTCTGGATTCCACTTTAGATGCGTACATTAATGCATGTGGTAATTCTGAACGTGAAAATGTTTGGATTATTGACAGTGGCGCTAGTAGACACTTGTTGTCGAACGCAAATTTGTTGGAAGACGCAAAAGATTGTGGACCAAATGATATATTTGCACTGCCGGACGGCAGCATCCTACCAGCTACCAAGGTCGGACGGCTTACGTTGCGGACGTGCGACACAAGTGAAACGGTCGTTGTCTTGACCGAAGTATACTACGCACCGCAATTGGCTCTGAATTTGATTTCACTTGGTCGACTACGCGAAAAGGGCTGTGCCATTGTCGATGATGGACACAAGCTTCGCGTTATGGTTAAAGATGAAAAACTTTTTGACGTATACACGCATGGTTCGGTTTTTATCGCCCGTTTGAAAACGGAAAGGAAAAGCAATTTTTTGACGGATTTCGGTGACATGGTTGTCAACAGTGCGATGGAAGACGTCGGTTCGGACGCTCACAGTGGCAGCCTACATCATTTCCATGTTAGCCTGGGTCACCTGGAATACGACACCATCGAAAGGTTGGCCAGGGACCTAGGTCCGGCATTGTTTAACGGATACGAATCGGCCAAATTGTTTGACGTGCTCCGAGGGTAAAGCGACCCGAAAGACACAGCCGAAGGAGGATTCGGGAAAGAACGCCCCGATTGACCGCATCGGAGGAGTGATCTGCAGTAACCTCAAAGGTCCGATCACCCCCCGAGACAGGCGTGGCAACCGATACCTGGTCGTTTTTGTTGATCATTTTTCGAATTATGTTCGAGTGTTCGCAGCACGCACCAAGGACAAGGCGGCTCGAATGTTTGGCCATTTCATTGCATGGTTTGAAAATGAATTTTCATTCAGAGTGCACGTGCTGCGTACGGATGGTGGCGGCGAGTACCGGAACGTGGATCCGTTTTGTGAACAGACCGGTATTCGTCGCCAAGTGACCGAGCCCGGAACGCCTGCTTCGAATGGCAAGGCGGAACGAATGAACCGGACCATTTTTAACATGGTCCGGTGCACGATATTTGGGTCCGGAGTACCTCTTACGTATTGGTCGGAGGCGGCTGAGTATGCTGCATACATACTCAATCGTACTCCGACCCGATCGAATGCTGGGCGAATTTCGCCATTGGAAGTGTTGACTGGCAAGCGGCCAGTGGTCACGGATATTGCTGTTTTCGGGTCCCCGTGCATGGTTTGGCGGGACCCTAAGAAGAAATCATTGGCAAAGCACGCCGAACGGGCTCTGATTATCGGCAAAAATGATGAGACAAAAGGTTTCAAAGTGCTGTTGCTGAAGGACAGGGTGGTCGTAGTGACACAGCACGTCACTTCGATTGAAACACTCAGTCCTGAGATGAGTGACAAGATCACTAAAGTGCTCGAAGGTGAATGCAACCAAGAGCTCGAAGCATTGGCGGAGTCGCATGCAAGAAAACGAAGTGAAAATTCGACGGTTTCCAACTCTGCCAGTGGTGAAACGCCGATGCCGGTGACTACTCCGGAACGCGCTGGGAACGCTAACCAGGGCACCAGAAAGACCCGACGGAAGCCTAAAAAGACGGCTAAAGGTCAAGAATATGCTGCTTCGAGGGCAAGGGGGGTTGCTTCACACGGTGACACCACGCAGAAAGTTGTCGAAAATGAGAAAACTGCGGAAGGTGTGTTGTGTGTTTATGCTGTTTGTGCGTCAAGTGCGGGAGCGCAAAGTGGGTCAGTGATGCAGCCAGACCCCAAGACATATCGCGAGGCGCATAGCGGCCCGCAATCCACAATGTGGAAGCAAGCGGAAACGGAGGATCTCAAAGCTCTTGAAGACCTCGAAACCTGGGAAATTGTACGCCGCCCTCCGGGTAAGGTACCCCTCCCAACCAAGTGGGTGTACAAGACAAAGGTCAGTGCACACGGTTCGGTCGAGAGGTACAAGGCGAGATTGGTTGCCCGTGGCGACAAACAAGTTTACGGTTCGGACTATTTTTTTCACATTTTCAACCGTTATGGAGTTGAATAATGTCAAGTTGATTCTTGCTTTGGCACAAGTGTGGGGGGTAGCGGCACGCCATGGTGATGTGCCAAGTGCCTACCCAAGGCCAAGTCTGAGGAAAATGTGGAGATTTACCTGCAGGTGCCACAAGGCATGGACATTTCGATGGATACATTGCATGATTTCAGTGTAAATTCACCAAAGGAGCTCGCGCTAAAATTAAAGCGCAACCTGTATGGACTGAAGCAGGCTGGGCGCCTGTGGTACCAATGCCTTTGTAAAACATTATTGAAATTTGGATTCACGCAGTGTGTGACGGATACGTGCATCTTTGTCAAGCAACAAGCAGCCGAAACCGTCATAGTTGGAGCATATGTTGACGATCTCCTGGTTACCGGAACCAGCCAGTGAGAGTATCGTCCGGGAATTTTTCGCAAACATGCAAGTATTGGAACTAAAGGACTTGGGCAGTGTCAGCAAGTTTCTGGGCGTTCGGATTCAAGGTGATCCGAAGAGCGGTTACTTGCTAGACCAAGAGGGCACTATCAAGGACATATTGAAGACGAACAGGCTAGAGAAGATGAACCCAGCACGAACTCCTGTGCTGGCACTGGATGAAGTGAAGGAGTGTCAAGAACCTCTACTACCACAGCCGAAAGAAAACTTGCCGATCATCAAGCATTTTCAATCGCTTGTGGGCAGTCTGCTATGGGTCGCCCGGTGCACGCGTCCTGACATTTCGTTCGCCGTGCACCGAGCCACACGTAAGACCCATGCACCCACGTTGGGCGATTACAAGATTGCCTAGAGGATCCTCAAGTACCTTAAGGGAACGAGTGACCTCAAGCTTGCTCTGAAGCATGATAATGGACTTCCGATGCCATTGCGAATCACTGTTTATAGTGATGCCGATTTTGCGGCGGACAAAGTTGATCGAAAGAGTGTTTCGGCAATGGTGGTTTTCGTAAATGGAATTCTCGTTAATTGGGCGTGCAAGAAACAAACGGCAGTAGCATTATCGACAGCCGAAGCCGAGTTTGTTGCTGCAGCTATGGCAGGCAAGGAGGTGCTCGGATTGAAAGAATTAATTGCGGAAATTGGGATGCACGCCAAGACACCAATTATGTTTAAGATGGACAACCAAGCTGCATTGAAGCAACTCGAAGATGAGACGAGTGCGGCCGGATCCAAGCACGTCGATATCAAGCTGAAATTTTTGAAGGACTACGCACGGAAAGGCATCGTTTCGGCAAGCCACGTGCCAAGTGAAGAGATGCTCGCTGATCTACTCACCAAGGACCTAAGCGCGCAGCGGATTCAAGTGTTGCGTGCAGCGCTAGGGCTACAGTGACGATGGTGCAGCCTCCGGTCTTCCAGGAGGAGTGTTGGAAGAGTGTGTAGCCACTTTCGGCTTTGCACTCTTCCGAAATGGTGGAATCTTATTGGCTGACATGGGTAGTATACATTTTTCATGTTATTGACGGTTACAGAAATAAGTTCACACTTAGGAACCGAATAGTCAGCTAAGTAACCTTACATAATATATACTTTCTATTTTGCATTTAATTAAGCACGCCTACTACCGAACCTTACGCGCCGCTAGAGGGCGGATACCAGTTGGGCTACTTACGTTGATCCCTACGAGCTGAAACTTTGTCAGCATGTAGGTCGCCATCTCGTGAAGTGTTTGCACGAATCCCCGGTTGATTCCAACATAAAAATCGTTAATAGTTAATGTTCCGGTGATAGCTATTTCATCTCCTGTGCAAAAGAAAAGACGATTATACCGTAGTATCCTCATTTTGGTGAACATTCCTATGCTCGCGCTTGTACTAATGATCAGGGGCGGTCTAAACGCCTCCACGCGAAAGACTAACCACCTGTAAATAAAGCTCCAAGTGACGACATTATTTCGGCCTAAATGACGCGTTTGTGTCCACTTGTGGCCAACGCTAGACCGACGCCGTGGGACGGGTCGATGATAATAAACACTTGAAGTGACGCGATGAACCCCTAGAGTTAGTTGAATGCTTAGGTTGTTGGTGAGATCGAAATGAACCTAAATATATTGGCGTCCAATTGAAGAGCAAAGTTGAAGTTGCTTTTTGTTTTATTATCTATGGCACATCGAGTGGAGACTGCAAGGGCAGGGGGAAGCGTACGGAGATAGGACCCTCTTTTTATGTGGTACAAATTGCGACAAACTGAGAGCACAGGCGCAAAAAAAGAATGGGCCACGAGATTTCCTATCCAATTGACAATTCGTCCCATATCGTGATATCGGGCGACGAGAAAGGGCGCGTCTTAAAAATGAGGGTAAACGAGACGAAGATTCACACTAGAACCAAGGATTGGAGCTTGCGGGCAGCAGAAAGAAATATTTCCGCCGATTGATATTTGAGCATGGAGTATCGCTGGAGTGGGAATAGCGAGCGGATAACAACATGGAGCCATGATTGCCAGTAAAACTAAAACTACTGGTACGCAGTCCCATCGTAACTCTACAGGAACTCTCGTGTACCGGCCGTCTTTTTTTTGCATACAGCTCCGTTACTTAAAAAACCCGGTTATACCCAGGGTTATACCGCTGGTCCCACGGCGTCGGTAACCCAACCGGGTCATTTAGCCCGAAATAATGTACTTTCTGCCTTACGCGTCACTTGGAGCTTCGTTTGGAGGTGGTAAGTCTTTCGCGTGGAGGCGTTTAGACCGTCCCTAATGCTCAATGCTTTGGTGAGGACTGACTCTACAACAACGAGACGAGAAAACTCTTGAACCGCTTGGAGCCCTGGCGATTTGTACTCCGAAGAGGTAACGCTTGTTGAACGAGAGCGTACAGATGTTGGGACAAAGTAATGTACAAGCGTCACAGATACTACGAAGAAAAAGCGATGCTTCGAAATGTTCACCGAAAGGAGAAATGCTACGGTAGAATCGTTATTTGTTTTGCACGAATGAGCAGTGGAGTTGAAGTAGCCTACTACACCTCCCTGTTGTGTGTGTGGGGGGTGTAGAGTCAGAGATCACCAAAGCTGCATTGATCATTAGTACACGAGCGAGCACACGATAAGGATCGCATCTGAGATGTGCCTTGTCCACGCCCTTACATACCTTCTCCTCCATCACATGTATTTCGCAGAGAGCGAGCACTGCTCCTTGTCGTACGCTTGACACATAGTAATCACAAGTAGAATACATGTGGCCCTGTTTCTCTCAACTGGGCAATGCCGCATTGTTCAAGGAAATTCACTTTTGGTTTTTCACTCTCTCTCTCTCACGCCGCACAACTACCATGCAGTCTTGCCTAAAATTGATCACCGCGGTTGCTCTAGCTGTCAGCAACGCTGTTGCGCTCAAAGATGGTCTATCGATGGGAATACTAGTCGGTGGGCCCCATGGCGACTTTAAAACGAACCTCCCTCACATGCAACCTGCTCAAACGATGAAGTGCATCAAGATCCGCACTGGTGATCGTCTCGATGCTATCAGCCTCGACGTGGTACTCCCGAATGGCCAACCGACGACGTTCTACCACGGTGGCGATGGAGGCAAAGAACATACTCTCACTTTAGCCGACGGCGAGTACGTCGAAACGATCGAGTATCATACGGGAAAGAAGAATGGCCACACGCGCATTTTCTACATCAAACTGTCTACCAACAAGGGCAAATTTCTCGAGGGTGGTACCCAGACGCGTGATGTCTTCGTTGACCAGGCACCTCTATACTACCAGCTTGGTGGCTTCCAGGGTTTCAGCAAGGATGAGGTGGACATGCTCTCTGCCATTTGGTCAAGCACTCGCCCGATTCCGCCGCTTCCAGTTCCTTCAGGTGATGCTTCACAAAAGGAGCCATGTTGACACGGCTGTATTCGGTTTTGTTGGCTGCACACTGAACAACGGTTGCTTAGTCTAATTTCTTTTCATTCGTGTCAAGGCAGTGGAAGAGAATGACATACATATACCTAAATGAATTTGCCTGTTCCTAGTTCGTACCGGTTGTCACATGTTGTATTCACGATAGCTTAGGTTTCTTCTCAACCTTTCAAGTTTCTTTCCAAAATTATGACATGTATTAAGTGTATGGGACAAGGGGCCGTTCAAAATGGTTATGTAGAGGCTCAGCGACAGAAGTGCTACTTCCTCCATCGTCGGGTTCCAAACATCGATTGTACCCCTTGCCAGGAACTCACAGCCGTGTGGCATAGTGGTGTCGTCTGAGTAGCAGATGCTAAAGTTGCGAAGGGTTGGGCCGTCAAAGTATAGGGGATGTGAAACCGGATTCTAAAGGCTTAACACCAGGAATTCGCGACGTAGTGCAAAGCATAGGATAGACATTTTTGGAGGTGTTTCGCCTGTCAAGGTGAACAGTACGGGATCATCAAGCTGTAAATTTCTCCTGAATTGCACCGTCAGATATGTTGGAAATACATGTAGCCATTTTCGCTTTTACGTCTTTTCATGATGGTGAAACCCCATTGGCTGATGGATATGCATATTTTTAAGTTATAGTTCAAGTTTAACATTTTAGTATTGTTATATTTGACTTAAGTAACTTAACATAATATACAATCGTTTTGGTCTTTTTTGTAGCACACTTACTGTTGAAGGTACGAGAGCAGAGTTTTTCGAAGAGGTAACGATAGCTGAAGTAGAACGTACATATGTTAGGACAAAGTAATGTGCAAGCGCCAAAGATACTGCGAAGAAAAGCGATGCTACGATAAGGATCACATCTGAGATGTGATTGGTCCACGCCTATACATACCAAAGAGGTCACTTTAGTTAATTTTTAGGTGATAGGTGAGTCGGCGCTTCCCCCCCCGACAGGTAGTTGTTGTAGGGCTACAAATCGTTAATAGTTATTTTTCGTTGATAGGTGATTTCCGGCCACATTTAGGTGCAGTAAGCTATTTCAACTACCGTGCAAAAGAAAAGACGATTCCACCGTAGTATCGTCATTTTGGTAAACATTCCTATGCTCACTCATGTACTAGTGCTCAATGCTTTCATGATCACTGACTTTACAACAATGAGACGAGAAAACTCGTTGAACCGCCTGGAACCCTGTCGATTCGTACCCCGAAGAGGTAACGCTCCTCCGACATAGTTGAACGGATACGTACATATGTTAGGACAAAGCAATGTGCAAGCGTCACAGATACTGCGAACAAAAAAGCGAAGCTTCAAAATGTTCACCGAAATGAGAAATGCTACGGTAGAATCGTTATAAGCGCCGACTCACCTATTACCTAAAGAATTAACTAAAGGGACCTCCTCTTTGGTACGTATAGGCGTGGACCAAGCACATCCTAGTTGCGATCCTTATCGTATGCTCGCTCGTGTACTAATGATCATATTTTTACATTATCATGGACGAAGCAAGGGCTCTACAACAATGAGACAACAAAACGCTTGAACGGCCGGAACCCTGGCCCTTCAAGTTCACTCACTTTCGAAATTGTCTTCTGCCGGTTAAACTTCATCCACGATGAAACTCCTTTTCAAGATGCTCGCCGCAGTGTCACTTACAGTGAGTACCACCGAGGCGAACGAGGGTCTACGATATGGCCCCATATGTGGTGGTCCTCATGGCGACTATTTCTCAGGTGCTGATAAGGTTGAACCTGGAACAATCGTGAAGGAGGTGACACTCAACGGTGCAGAACGGGTCAATGGTATCACCATCGTTGCCTTACCCCCAGGAGCAACAGTCCCTTTCACCTTCCACGCCGGTGGCTATGGTGGCGAGCCTACTAGGTTGAAACTTGGTGCCGGCGAATACATCACGTCAGTCGAGTATCATGCGCATAAGCATGACGAAACCCAGCACACGCGCATCTTCTACCTCCAGCTTTCGACTAACAAGAACAAGACGATACATGCTGGCCAGCAGAAGGGAGATGTCTGCATGGACGAAGCGCCGTATGGCTATCAGCTTAGTTCCTTCTGTGGCTTTCAAGGGGATGAACTTGACATGGCGGGTGCGATTTGGACTAGCGTCGACAAGGATCCCCCAATTATCGCGATTCCCTAAGGCGTTCAGATTTTTGTACTGCGACAACTGGACATAGCTTTTACTCGCTGACGTAATGAAAACGTGTTTGCATTTTGTTTACTGGTCGTTATGTTCTTAAGCGAACAGTCTCTTTCAACCTATGAGCACGGAAGTAGAGACTTTTTTCCCGGCTGCACGCTTCTCGTACGAGGCGCACCCCCTTGCTCGTAATTTTAAGTGGAAATATCATTGCGCATAGAGAGCCAGGAAAGTTGCGTTGGGAAAAGTAGGACCGTCATCTTCACCATACAGTAAGTGAGGATAATGTAAACCTCTTTGCTTCTTCTGACCGTTGAGGATCGTGAGTTTGTGTCACCATGTGATGTTTAAAAAGCGATAATTTTCCAAAAGTTGTTCCTAACCCATGGGCTCTGGTATATATTCTGTAAGGAAATTTTACCTTTTTATCTTGTTGAAATGCTTGAGCGTCCATGCTTGCGTAGATAGGGAGAATCTTGTGTCGTAGATGTATAGTAAATAGCTCCAGTCTACTAAAATCGTCTTAGGTTAATATTAAAACAACCAAAAATCCGTTGACCGTGGGACACCCGTAGACTGTTCACTGATAGTAGAAGAAGTTAACCAAACAATGAACTTTATCAATGGAATGTGTAGTGAGAAGTGATTAGGTAGCAGCGTAAAACATTAGAAGGCATCAGCAAACTTCCATCTGTTGTGTGCTCTACATCACTTATTAGTGCCCAAACACATACTATGTATGTACTCAGATTCGAGTACGAATACATAGAGCTTTTTACTAATAAGTACGATATGAATATTGCTACTAATGAAGATATCATTTAGGGGGACTGATAGGTGTACCTCACCCCCTTATTACATGTACCTCACTTTTGATACGTGTACCTCACTTTACAGTTGAGCGCTGGGCCCCGATATAATCTACACCTATCACTCCCCTTTCGAGAATACAGTATATAGTATACAGTATACATAACTAAAATTCAGAGAATTCACCTATACCGGTAATAAGCGTAGCCGCAGAAGCCACCCCCGAACTGGCCGCTATCTACTCACCGGTGGCATTGTTTTCGTAACCATGCAATTTATCTCAGGCCCAGTTGCTGACTGGAACGATAGATGGAAAGGCGCTGAGGTGAATCCAAATTCCACTGAGGGCGTAGGCGTATGAGTCAGTAACGTTTTATGTGTTGTGCAGTCCCTTAATGTAACAGGGTTACATTCTGGTTACATTTAGTTATGTTGTGTACGTAAGTACACTACGGTTGGGGTCAGTATTGACCGGTCCGAAAGGTTTGGACCTATTGGTTATTTTAACCAATCAGGGCAGGAGCCCTTGGTGGAGGCGTGGCAGCCAGCCACGTGTTAGTATACAGGTGGTGTACACTATATTTTGGCTAGGTACGAATTTAGTAAGTTCTACTTAGTATTACATATAGTTTACATTAGTTTAAATTTAATTTAGGCTAATTACATATTAAATATACATTCAGTTTACATTCCACTCAAAAGACTGCAGGACGCACGACCTCGACCGGTTGCGCGCGCAGTGAGTGTTGTAGCGTAAGGGAAGTCCTTCCCTTAGCTACCCCCTTAGTAAGGGAGCTTTGTGTCAAGGCGTTAGTTTGTGGTAACTTGTAAACCAAAGTGGAATCTTGGCCCCGAGTAAGAGAGTACTCTCTTACTAATCCCTTTTATAAGGGCGTATCGGCTAAGTAGCGGCACATCGCCTCTTAAGGAAAGTCTTCCTCTGTGCGCTAGCCGCACCGTGCGTTTACGCACCGGCTACACCTGGTAGCACTCGTAGTCAATCCAACACCTGTGTTGGTAGACGGCATCCACTGCAAAGGATGAACCAGGACGATTGGGGTAATCTAACCCCCCGTCAAACAAGAAGCATTTAAGAGGCCGGTACCCATATTGGGTCAGGATGCCATGCGCCTCCTAGTAGAGCAGGGCCTTGATACCGTGTGTGAGAGGGTGAACGCTCTCATCGCCCATGAGACGAATTTTCGCGGAAGTTATCCTGCGTCTACGGGGTTGCGCCCTCCGTTATCCTTTAAGATAAAGGAATTCACCGGTGAAAAAGGTGATAACCTTTATATGTGGCTTCGCGAGGTCAAAACAGCCTTGCCACAGCGAATGTGATCGAGGATCACTTGCAAGTGGGACTTGCATTAACCCATCTTACGGGCAGATCCCGTACATGGGCGTTTACGTGTCCGGATTCGGTCACCGACGTGTTCCCGAACTGGGAAGTACTTAAGCGAAAGCTTATGGACATGTACGCTAAGCCTGATACGGTTTTCCAGAATCAGCTTTCGTTTTTGAGGTGCCGTCAGGGCACTAGGGACTTGGAGACAAACGTCCAAGAACTGAAGACTATGTTGGCAGGGATGTACGCGAAAGCGAATTCAGACGATGTGTCCATTCCCTTTTTCATGGGACCCCCTGAAAGAAGAGCCAGTACGTTCGTAGCTCTTCCAATGCCGACCCCAATCCCTGGAGGAGGCGTTTAAGATGGCGTTAACGCCGAAAGGAACTTTCGTTCCTCAAAGGTGGGTCCTGAATCCATGGACCTTAGTCAGGTCGAAGCGGAGGATAAATCTCCCGCTAGGAGTCACTCTGACTCCTTCTCGCAGATCTTCGAAGCGGAGCATCTTGCAATGTTGCAGCGGCGTGGGCCGCTAAGAGTGGTTAAGCGCGAGGCGCTTCCAAGCGGAGAGACCCGTAGTTTGTCTCTTCCGCACGTCGGAATTGATTCCGACCACGTCGTATTAGGTGAGACAGGCGAGTCACCGGTGGTAGAGGTAAATACCTATGTGGATAGGCACGATGCGCTTCCAATAGATGGGTCAATTGACTCCCCCCCATCTGGGTCCCGAGGACAGTAGTCAGCAGTACTATCGGATGCTGAATAGCGTGACAGGGTTGTCACGGAAGGCGTAAGCCTGGAACGGTTGCCTGGGGTAGGCGAACTGTTGTCGTTGGAGGAGATGTCCTTCAACGAGTTTGGAACTGCTCTAAAAGCGCGTGAAATTGACGAGGTTGTCGTATTGCGTACGGAAGAGGAATTGAACTCCTCATCCATGATGGACGAGTCAGTTTTGGTGTAAACCAAACAGGAATTGAATGCCCGAAGCGGCCTCAAGATCCTTGCGGATCCTGAGGCCCCTTACCATTACTTCTTGAAGGAATTCGGAAAATGTCATTAGTGACAACCCGCCGATGGAGTTACAACCGGATCGGGGAGTCCGACATGAAATCGATTTGGTTCCTGGAACCAAATACTGCGTCATTAGGCAGTGACTTCTTCCCAGGGAGCAATGCGACGTCATCGAAGCATTCTTCAAGGGGAAAGAAGAGGCAGGGATGGTACGGGAGAGCAAGTATCCCCACTCCTCTCCCACTTTTTGTGTTCGTAAAACGAACGGAAAGTGGCGCATTGTGCATGCGTACAACAAGCTGAATACAGCTACTGTACCCATGCAGACTCCGATTCCTCGGAAGGATGTCCTCCAGAACAATATGGCGGGCTGTACAGTATACAGTGCCTTAGATCTGGTGGACGGGTATTATCAGGTGCTCATGCGAGCGTCCGATATTCCGCTTACATCGGTCAGCACGCCTAGCGGCATGCTGTGGGAGTGGCTTGTTATGCCACAGGGGCTTTCGAATGCACCAGCGACTTTCAATCGCTTGGTGACTCAACTCTTCCGCCCTCATAGAAAGTACGCTCAGAAGTACTTCGATGATATATTCGTCCATAGTCGTGCGGAAGGCGACTCGTCTGATGTTCAGACGCACCTTATACACCTTCGAGCTGTACTCGAATGTATGTGAGAGCATAACCTCTATGCAAACGCATCCAAATGTATTTTTGTTGCTGAGGAAATTCCTTTCCTCGGATGCTTCATCGATAAGGATGGAGTGCGGGCGGATCCCGCGAAGGTGAAAGCCATTGTGGAGTGGCCTTCCCCTGTAAATCTTAGAGATTTACGGAAGTGTCTTGGATTAGCCAATTATTTCCACAAATACAGCGAGAACTACGCTGAAATGGCGAAGCCATTGACGGACCTTCTTAAGAAGGATGTTGACTGGTGTTGGGAAACCAAACACCAAATCGCTTTTGAAGCGGTTAAGGGGAGCTTGTTAAAAGCTCCCGTTATTGCTCTCCCAGACTCTGGGAAACCTTTTAGCGTCGTCTGCGACGCCTCCGATTTCGCAATCGGATGTGCTTTGTTACAAGCAGACGACGCGGGACGAGAACGCGTGATTGCGTTTGAGTCGAGGCAGCTTAAAGCTGCGGAACGAAATTATCCCGTTCATGACAAGGATCCACTTGAAATGAAGTATGCCCTTGTCAAATTTAGGGTTTACTTACTCGGCTCAAAGCCGTTCGTGGTTTATACTGACCACGCGCCCTTACGGACAGCGACGAAGTCGCCTCATCTCTCCCAACGGATGGCCCGTTGGCTCAGCTTCTTTGCGGAGTATAACTTTGAGGTTAAGTATAAACCTGGCAAGCAGAACGTACTTGCAGACACGTTGTCGCGTCGTCCCGATTACGAGCTCGCTCACGCGACATTCATCACCTCGTCTGTGGTGAACCTCATACGCCAGGCGTATGGGAAAGACCCACAATATACGGCGCTTATCGGCGCTTTGAGTGACAAGGGACTTGGCTCGTCTGAGCCTACCCTGTCTAGTCGAGCTAGAGCTCGGTTACACCGTTACAGGTACTGTGAAAGTTTGCTATATTATAGCACGAGCGCAGAGGACACTCCGCGGGTGGTTGTTCCTCATGATGAGGAACCGAAGTATAAAGTACTCTTTGAGGCACATGAGGCTCCTACCGGGGGTAATTTAGGTCGGGATAAGACCTACACCGCTTTAAGCGCTTTGTATTGGTGGTCCAAGATGTATAAGTGGGTCGGTGCGTATATACGCACCTGTGAGACGTGTCAGAGGGTTAAAACCTGTGCAAATTCAGCTGCGCCTTTGGCGAGCTTATCCGTCCCGACGGAATGTTGGAAATCCATTAGTATGGATTTTATCTTCGGTTTTCCGAACGATAAAGCCGGAAACACCGGAATTTTGGTCTTTGTAGACCGTTTGAGCAAGATGGCTCACCTGGCTGCGGTGCCAGAGTCCATTGATGGACAAGGAACAGCGAGAGTGTTCCTAGACCGTGTCTTTCGACAGCATGGTCTACCCGATTCCGTTGTGTCGGATCGGGATCCCCGTTTTACGGGACAGTTCTGGGGAGCGTTGTTTAAGGTGCTGGGCACCAAGCTCCTCATGTCCACTGGGGATCATCCGCAGACGGACGGTCAAACGGAACGCGTTAACCGCGTTGTTGAGGATATTCTCCGGGGCTTATGTCAGGCTTCTCCAAAGAGTTGGAGTGATATGCTTCCGATGGTTGAATTTGCTATATAAACAATCGGTCCATGCATCTACGGGGCTTACCCCGTTTTACGTGAACGGATTAGTGAATCCGAGGGTTCCGTTGACGCCACGTGTGTGTAGCCCAGGGCTTGAGGGGGGAGGATTGCCTGATGTCAGCCCTGTTTCTGTGCGAAAGCACATCGATAAGTTTTTATCAACGCGCCTTAGTGTCTTACGACACGTTTGCGATGCCATGGCGGAAATCCAAGACAAGCAAAAGGAACAGTCCGACCGCAAGGGGAGGCGTAACGAAAAGGTGTACAAAGTAGGAGAAAGTGTTTTATTAAAAGCTAAGAATCTTACTTCACATGCAGTTTCCAACGTGTTGCGGAATAAACTGCGCCCCAGGTTTGTGGGACCTTTTAAGGTACTAGCCCGAAAGGGCATGGCGTATACCGTGGACATCCCGAAGGCGATGCGTACGCATTCAATATTCTATGTGGGTATGCTTAAGCCATACCAGAACCCGGAGGCGGGTACCCTCTTGGAGGAGGGTGGGAAGTCGGATAGCCGAAAGGCACGACAGGTCGGAACATCTCCGACAGGGTCAAAATACGATCCTGAAGCTCTGCAACGAGAGATTCGAGGGAGGCAAGCCACCCCTCGATGCGTTCATTCGCAATACCCTCTTCGCGGAGTCCCTCATGAACATCATGGATGCGACGGCTGTGTCGATCACAGCGCTCGTGGAACTCACGTCGCAATAGCGCGACCTCCTCCTCCAGTTCTTGATACGGAGGGTACTCCACATTACCATGTGGAACGTCTGATGGCACGACGCCACCATCGTGGTGAGACCCAGTACCTGGTGAAGTGGAAAGGTTATCCACATTCACATAGTTCGTGGGAGTCCGAAACACCCCTGCGGCAGGATTGCCATGACGTCGTTAACGCTTTCGAGCGGGAGAATCCCGCTGAGAGTCAACGACCAAAGGGGCGGAAGAAGCCCCTTCACTCCCAGTATCTGGGAGTTTGCCGGAGGCAGATGAAGAGTGTGCATGCTCTCCATCACTACAACGGGTGCTGGTAATTGCCCCAGCTCGTTGGCTTGGGCATACGGCAAGCGCAACGCCCTCTCTACCCGAACGTCGGGTTCGAAAAAGATGTTGTACAGCTCATCAAAGTTGGGGAGGCGCTTCTCCCCTTCCGCCCAAGCGCGGAATGCCCGTTCTGGCTCCTCGACGCTTTCGTCCCGTAGGAGAACGTAGGGAATCTCGCGGATGATCTCTACGACGGCAGCGCGTGCGTGTTTCACGAGGCGCGCTCAGTAGGACTTGACATTGAACTGCTTAGGCGTTAGCAGTTTGCCCCGGAGTTGTTTCCGGCGCGCGATTTCACGCGGCAGTACATCCGCAGGACCAGGGACACAGGAGGCTAAACCGCTCTTCACCTCGTTATTAGTCTTCTTTTGAGAGTCACGAGGACCCTTACGTGCCGGTACGGCATGTCGGGCTTCATGAGCCGTGAATCATTAACGATGGTCGCCTTAGGCCACCCGGATGCATCATACGCAGTTGGTAGAGGTGGCGCACGAGTTAGCGCGATTTCCCCACGAGTGGGGAATGGATTGGATGACTGACACCGCCGTTCGGCGCTGTCGGAGTGGTCAGCTGTTGGGGAGATATCCTAAAGGGCACCCACCTCCGAGTTATCGGAATAGTCTGCATCCTCAGCACCACTAATGGTGCTCATGGTTAGTCAGAATGCTGCCCCACTACCCCTAGCAGTCGGTATTCATAATCAGATATTAGCTGTGCATGATTTACTAATATTTTCTAGGATAGATGAGGGTGCTGAGGATGGCCTGGAAGGTTTTGAAGCTTGTTCTAAAGGGTCCCAAGCCGTTGCTCAGCCTCATACTGGCACGCTTGATTTAGAAGCAGAGGGTGTGCGAAATCCTGTAATTTTAAATGTGACTGAGGTTCTGGCAGTTGGAGTTCTCCAACTAAAATTGATTTATTGCGTAATCAATAGTCTTGATTGGGGAGGATGTAACAGGGTTACATTCTAGTTACATTTAGTTATGTTGTGTACGTAAGTACACTACGGTTGGGTCAGTATTGACCGGTCCGAAAGGTTTGGACCTATTGGTTATTTTAACCAATCAGGGCAGGATCCCTTGGTGGAGGCGTGGCAGACAGCCACGTGTTATTACACAGATGGTGTACTCTACATTTTGGCTAGGTACGAATTTAGTAAGTTCTACTTAGTATTACATATAGTTTACATTAGTCTAAATTTAATTTAGGCTAATTACATATTAAATATACATTCAGTTTACATTCCACTCAAAAGACTGCAGGACGCACGACCTCGACCGGTCGCGCGAGCAGTGAGTGTTGTAGCGTAAGGGAAGTCCTTCCCTTAGCTACCCCCTTAGTAAGGAAGCCTTGTGTCAAGGCGTTAGCTTGCGCTAACTTGTAAACCAAAGTGGAATCTTGGCCCCGAGTAAGAGAGTACTCTCTTACTAATCCCTTTTATAAGGGCGTATCGGCTAAGTAGCGGCACATCGCCGCTTTAGGAAAGTCTTCCTCGGTGCGCTAGCCGCACCGTGCGTGTACGCAACAGCTACACTGAAGCTCGCCTTACAACCGCGCAAGTCAGAAGACGAAGAATAAATATTTGGCTCAGATGAGAGTTTAAGTGTCGGAAACACTCGGAATAAACCCAGCACGAAAGTCATACAGTGTTGCCGCATACTCTGACGACGTATCTCTAAAACTGAACTTTTCTAGCTTGTACTCGGCTTGAAAGGCAAAGATAGCGTCTGCGAGAGATTCTTTAGTGGGCTTAGGTGCCGTCACATCTGCTTCCCAAAATGGTTTCTCTGTAGCCACAGCGTGATCGTGAAGAGAAGTGGCAGTTGTCTTGCTTGGTCATTAATAGGAACAGGAGCAAGTGTCACGTTGTTTTGCTTCGCAATCAAGTTGAACAAAGTTGAATGCCTACCAATCGCTGCATTTTGAATAGACTCCCAAGGCAAAGGAAGATGTTTCACCGCTTCCAACCCGCTTGGGCTAAAGAACACAACCCAGTAAGGCACTCGGCACTCGTCGGGGATCGCGATATTTTGTAGAGCACAAGTCTGGTATGTTAAAGAGGGAGACCTCTCGATCGAAAACTGTCTGGGAGAACATCACGGTGCTTGTAACCACAGAGAAACATCATAGGCTTCTCTTTGCAATCCGCTGACAAGCCACCATTATGATACAGTTATTCGGACAGCATGTCCGCTGAGCCAGCATCGTCGCCTTTGCAGATCACTCCGAGGGGCAGTAGCTCTCGCGACGTGGCTTAACCCAAAGAGAAAACGGGCATAGATTGTAGCTTTTTGAATACCTGCTGTTTCAACTCCAACTCTAATTTATTGACGCCGTTGCTCACAGCAATTGCACTACGTGGACTTGTGACCAAGATGCCACTGTAGCGCTCCAAGTGTGTCATCACATCAAGAAGCTGTGCTTCATTAAGGTATTCAAACGTCAAGACGTCGGTAAAATAAATTTTACGACTTCGATCGGAGGACGATCCAGATTCAGCTTTCTGCTCAAAATCCGCCACGTACTTATCATCCTCTGCCTTAAGCAGCAACACCGTGACAGTCATGCTTAAAATATAGTACTGGTAAAAATAGATATATATAAAGTGAGGTACACGTATCAAAAGTGAGGTACATGTAACAAGGGGGTGAGTTACACCTATCACTCCCCTATAATTTATACCCGGCTTTAATAAAAACTGGTATTATGAATAGTTTCAACAAATGTCATAAACATTGCGACGATATGGGCACCAATGATGCTGTATTCGTCTATAGCAAGTGTACGCAGTTTTGAATTCTGGCTACAAGTTTGACTCGCCGAAGGATGCGAAGACACCCATTAACGCTATTATAGCTCTATCATATCACTAAAAATTGAGGTAATGACCTCTCGTCTCTCGTTTTTTCCTCATATTACTGCTACGAACGGCAGTGGAAGAACCACTGGAATAATCGTATTAGCAAGAAAATCATGCCTTGCATAATGACTGTCATGGAAATGGGTGTCCCATGTAGATTTAGTGAAAACTTGTGGCTAGTTTTGGCAATAGGCAACCGACGCAGCATGGTTCAATACTCAAAGTCTTCTGTATCGTGTGGGTTCTACGCAATTGAGTTCACATGCATCAATCTGCTCATCCACACGTTCCAAAGATCCAATCCAGTCGTGAACTAGTATGTCATGGCGCAGAAACGTGTAACAATTCCGAATAGTTTCTATTGCATTTTATTCTTGGACTTAGTCTTAAAAACTAACGCTATACCATAACGTACGTAACCACTTATCGCTATGTCCACTGAAGTCTTCAATATGCAAGATGAATATATTTAGTGTTGTAAGGGCGCGCAATTCCTGCAGCGCCCGGGTCGCCTGAAACGTTTTTTGTTTTATGACTTTTCGATAAAAACCTAGCGAACTATATATATGCATATTATTTGTTTATGTGTATAACTTAACACTACACAGTCCATCGTATTTAGTCTGGATACCGAATTAGACTGGAATTCAAAATAGTCCGGTCCAGAGTATTTGTTGTGAGGAAGCTCGCCAGCCTACGATCCATACTAATTTCCGTGAAGTCATTTCTTCAAAATAGTGTGGATTCCACAATTACTCTGGTCCAAACCAATAACGGACATTTGTCAGCAAACCACTCTGGTCTGTCAGAAAACTATATTATAACATGTACTCTCTTCTTCTTATATAATATGTATGTTCAAAGGCAGGATACAACCAGACCATTACTATTCCTACTTAACCTCTCGTTTCCTTTCCATCACATCACGTTTTCTCCCAACAAGTTTGACATTCTTCCTCCTTCAGCCGAGCAAAAACACCTATGCGAATCTCTTCGGCTTCCCCTGTACTCAATGGCCTCAGGCTCCATCGATAACGGCTTACCGCTGAAGCTGAATCGAGAAGGAGGAGATCTGGCGGTGGTGACGGCATTGCTGTAGTAGTCGTGGACGACGATGACGCTGCTGGTGGCGATGAACCACCTCTGGATGGCAGTGTCGAAGAAGGAGTTGCAAACGGGCACTCCAACATGTGGTAACCAAGGCTTCTCTCAAGGAGGTTATTCTGTGGATGGTCGAGGACGAGAAAGTGAACGGAGTGAAGGGGTTACCTTCGCGCGCGGTGAAGCGTTTCCCGAAGCACTTTCGTAGAAAATACAAGGCAAACATCCAAAAAGCGACAACTTGGTGGAGGAAGCGCAATGAATACCTGATAACGTTGAAGAAAGAGGACGAAATGAACTCTGTCAATCACGGAGTGCGAAGGACAGTCAAGCTCAAGGCAGCGTCTGGGCGCGGAAGGAAAAGATAGCCTTGGATGAATTGGCTTCATGATGAGATTCGTGAGGAGTTTGACAGATTTAGGGAGGCGGGGCTCAAGATTTCTCCATCTATTCTGATAACTATTGCTCAGAAGATCGTTGAGTATTCTTCACACGAGGAGTTCAACTCAACGACGGTTGATCCAAAGACGAACAAACACATTTCGAGAATGATAACTCGTCGGTGGGCGAAAAGCTTCATGGAGCGCTTCAACATCGTCGTTCGAAAGCAGTCTGGTAAACTTCAAGTCGGCAAGGAGAATCAGGACCACATAGAAAATACTGTAGATTATCACCTAGTACAAGTCTCAAGGCAGTTCCAGAGTGGTGAACTGAACGAAGATATGGTAGAGAACATGGACGAGACTCACTTTCTTATAAACATGGATGACGGTAGGACTCTTGGGTTCGCAGGAGATGAGCAAGTCAAGTATGCCAACGTGGTGTCTGGAGGTGTCGGTATGACAATGGTGGTAAGAATCTGAGGTCCCCTGGCTATCATAGAGCCACCTATGATGATATTAGAGAACAAGGGCAGGAATTATCCGATAAGAGGCTTACCCGACAACTTCCCTGGCTTGTGCTATCGGACTGGGCCTAAATGATGGATGGATAAAACGGTCTTTCCTCAGTGGATTAGGGAGAGGGGAGCAATTCGACCAGATACACACGGCCGATAGAGAGTGATCTTTCTAGCCAACTGCAGTGGTCATAACGATACCGAAGATAGTCAAGCTGCCTTGGCTGAGCTCAATGCAATACTTAGGAAGCTGCCACCCAATGCTACAGATCTCTGCCAACCAGCAGACTCTTTTTTTATCTCAAATATAAAGGGTGCTTGGAAAAGGGGATGGGAAGAGAAGAAACTGGAGCTCATTAAAAACGACGATTGGCAGAACGATATTCGTGGAGACGATATTTGGTCGGGAAAGCTGAAAAATCATGGAAGAAATTCTTTATGGAGCTCTCAGCAAAGGCTGTCCGCGAGGTAAACTCGCAGAAAGACGTGAAAAACATCACATATGCGAGGAAAGCAATGATACGGTGTGGCCTTTCTGAAGTTCTAAATGGTATATGGCATCCTGAACAACTTCTGACGCACTTACAGGAAATAATCAAGAAGTATCCTACATTTTTTAGTGGAGAAGAATCGCCATACTACGACAACAACAATAACGCGGGGCGAGGTGGCGATGATGGCGGCGGCGAGGAGGTAACCAGCAATGAGGATGACGAGGAAGGAGGTTACATCATAGGAGATGGTGAGGAAGAAGCCAAGCTGGAAGAAGATCAGGAAGGTCATCAAGCAACAGAAGAAGTTTCCTCCAATAAGGGAGGAGGAGGTAGATATCCATTCGGCGAAGAATCACTGTATCGTCCTCGTCAACCAACAACCGAGGATGAGCCATTATTGGGTGTCGTCCATCAACGATTCGATAACGAATGGAAGAAGAGAGGTAGTAGGAAGAGGAAGAAGGCAAGGAGCATCAGATCTTCATCATCACTTTTTTTCTCATCATCTTCGTCATGCACGTGGTGGCATAAAAGTTCGGGACTTCATCGTTTCTTCTTCTACTGCGAACAAAGCAGACGAGCAGAAGAAGGAAAAGAGAAGACGCTATGGAAAACACCGAAAACGAGTCGTAGTAGAAGAGGAAGAAAACGCTTTCTCCTCTAGCGGTGCAGATGGTGAATGATGAGCTTCGACACCGACGACCATATATCATCATCATCGTAATTACGATATATAGTGTGATTGAATAAATTAGTATTGACCTGAGTAATTATGAACTGTCTAATTTGGTCTGGACCATTCTAAATTGGAACTAACGTTAATAGTATGGTTTCGCAAATAGTCTGGTCCAGGTTAATAGCTGTGACCCATCATTGAAAAGGGACTTCGGTTTTATTCTGGTACAGACTAAATACGATGGACGGTGTAATAAAATCACTTTGGATTTTGATTTATTTCTCACGCGTGATTGATTGGAGCGTGGTACGCCGGAGTGCAGCTAAAAGTTTCTCTCTTTTGATTACGTGGATTGTGGATTGAGTTACGGTTTTCTCGTTCGAGTCACGTAGTGGATTGATTAATTTTGACGTGGATAATACAAGTTATTTGCGCTTTATTGTTGTCATTACGTTTTTTCCTCTGTCACTATCGTTCTCTAGTGGAAGCATTCGTCCAAGTACTTACTGATTGTTTTGGAACGTGCGTGTGCAAGTACGTTGGTTGAAATGAGCGATAGCGAACAGGTTATGAGCCCAAAAGAGGGCCGTGACAGATCAGATGATGAAGTCAATCCTGCGGATATGATGCGCTTGTTTGGAAACATCTTGAACCGCCTGAAAAGGCTAGAAGTATCAATCAGCACCGTCAGGCAGGAAGAAAACATACCGCCCAAGCCCAAGGGAGACACCAAGATGAGTCTGGCCTCACTTGGTGATAGCGGCGAAGAAAAAAGGTTTTTTTGCGACTGGATTTCAAGGAAGGATGAGCTTCAAAGGCATCAGTCATGCTGGCGTGGATGCCTTCACTCGTGTTGGATCCCCCGGTGCTGGTAGGCCACACGTGCAAGGGCACAATGGTAACCAGCACCAGAAAGCATATGGGATGCATGGCAGGTGACGGCCCAAAGGTTTGGAGTGGTGCGTACGCCCTCTCCCAAGAAAAAGATGCTGCAGATCAAGCCGTTTGATGGAAAGGAAATATACAAAGGACTCGGATCCGGTTTTCAAGCCTGGGGACGCAAGTTTTTGCGCCAGATCAACCTGGCTGAAGCGGCTTGTGGATTCCAACGGTCCGAAGATGTAAAGTTAGTCTTATGGGCCATTATTTGGAGGTCCCAGCAGAATCGTACTACAACCGGCAGGTAGAGGGCTGGTGGTGCGAACCACAAGCCCTATGGTACGTGATGGATAAGTTTCTATCCGTTTCACACGTACAGGTGACCCCGGCACAAGGAATTAAGCTGTTTATGACTCGAAAAGCGCCTGGAAGATCGTGGCCCGGTCAGTTTCTTTACCTGACTGCTAATAAAGAAGCATTCGGGTCGAATTGCGAGAATTTGGTGCTGAATAACGTAGTGTTTCACGCTGCGCCGGAGATGAGACAGATCCTCATCTCCAAATATGATAACACACGGCCTGATTACCTGCGGCACGCAGAGGAATTTTGTCAGTTCGCGCAGGCCGTGGAGTTTAAGTGAAGTGGTAAATGGATCGGATTTTGGAAAAAATAATGATAAGCCGATGAAATTTTCGCAAGGTGGTGCAGTAAATTTGGTGGCTGAAAAGCCAAAGAAGATCATGAAAAAAACGCGTTTGTTATTCATGCGGCGAGGAAGGACACATAAAAAATAAAATGTCCGAAGAACAAGCCGATGAAAGAGGATTTAGCGCTCATGATTGGCGGGTCGTATGGCGAAGTATTGCCGGATACGTGGGTGCTGGACAGTGGTGCCAGTATGCACCTAACGTCGGACCTGACATGTTTGATTGACGTGAAGAACGTCACCCATCAGTGCTATCAAGCCGATGGCAAGAGATTTGAAACCCGCTTTTTTATACCTTCTATACCAATGCTTCACTGATGAATATGAATTACGAGAAAAGGAACACTCTTCATTAATTTCAAGTGTGGATAGAAGAGCACGCGAATTAAAGTCAAGAACGTGTACTACGTGGAAGGCATCGAAAAGAACATTTTCTCGTATGAAATTTTCGAAGCAGGAGGACTTGTTCTTTCCTACAAAAATGGTATAAGGACGCTAGTCAAGCGTAATTACGGTATTGTAATCGTTCAATTGGGCATGGAGAGCAACATGTTGACCTTTCAAGTAACGATGGATAGACCCAAAAAGTCCTACAAAGAGATGGTTATGTCGGTTGCCGCAGCGAATGACACTGATCTCACGGCCAAAAAAGGATGTCCAGACTGGAACTCTTATGGACTTCAACTCTCGGATGGGACACCTTAATTTCGACACGATTGTTGCATTGTCCAAGGATCCCCATTATGGGATCCGGATTACTGATACACCCGCCGCCACTGTGTTACGTGCGCTCAGGTGAAGCAATCGAAGAACCATCAGTCGAAGAAGGACAGCGGCAGAAATGCACCGATCAATCGGATCAGTGGTGTGATTTGTTCCGACCTTAAGGTTCCAATCACACCAAGGGATCGGTTGGGTAATCGTTACTTGGTCAATTTCATTGGCTACAACAGTAACAATGTGAGAATTTTTCTGGCCAAACCTAAAGACATAACCGCGAAAAAATTTGAACATTTCTTGGCATTTTTTGAGCGCAAGTTTGACTGCAATATTCACGTCCTAAGGACTGACGGTGGTGCAGAGTTTAAAAATCTGGATTATTTCTGTCAAAGCACTGGCATTTAGCGCCAGATTAGCGAGGCTGGAAATCAGGCCAGCAATGGCAAAGCAGAAGCTATGCATCGGAACGTCATGAATATGGCCCGGTGCATGCTGTTCGGAAGCGGCCTACCTTTTTCTTTCTTGGGGATGCGGCCTAGTATGCGGCATACGTGTTGAATCGCACCCCCACAAGCACGAACCCAGGGTGGATGTCGCCGCTCAAAGTTCTAACCGGAACGAAACCAAATCTCGGTGAAATTGTCATATTTGGATCGCCGTTCACCGTCTACCGGAATCCCGGGACGAACACGCTCGCGCATCGCGCTCAAGTTGGCATCATAATTGGACGGAGCGAAGAAACAAAAGTTTTCAAGGTGTATCTAAAAAGGACGAGAAAGTTACCTTCACGCAGCACGTTAAAAACGTGGAGACGCTGACAGGTGTGCAGAACCGGCAGCCCAAGAACATGATGGACGATGACGAAGGAAAATAAGCTCAAGGTGGAAGACAAGCTTCAGAAGGAGCGAGTCACGGCTCAGAAGGAGCGAACCAAGCGTCAGAAGGAGCAGGTCAAGTGTCTGAAGGAATTGCAGATGCTTTGGACGAAGAAAAAACGCAGAAAATAATGAAAGACAAGATCAAGGGTATTCGAAAGTATCGAAAAAAGGAAAGAAGCCGCTCTGGACGAAGGGGAGCCACCTTTCGCGGCAGCATGCCAAAACGAAGTCTCTAGAAGATGAAAAAACTGAAGAGAACGACAAAGTGGAGCAACAGGGTGAATTAAATCTAATTACGGAAGCGGATCCCAAGAATTCTCTCGAGGCGATTAGCCGGAAAGATGCGTACAAGTGGGTCCAAGCCATGGATGAAGAAATCCAAGCACTGCAGGATAATCAAGTGTGGGACGTGATGAAAAGGTCTGATGATGTGAAACCACTTCACACAAAGTGGGTTTTGCAAAGTCAAAACTGATGCCAATGCTGATTTGGAATGTTATAAAGCGAGACTCGTCGCCTGCGGAAACGAGCAGCATTTCGGGGTGGACTATGAGTTCACATTCGCAGCGGTCATGGAAATGACCACTGTGCGCTTTATTTTGACGTTATCACGCAAGTGGAGAGTGCAAGCGATGCACGGAGACATCTCCAACGTTTATGTTAAAGTGTTGGAGGACGAACATGACATTTTTCATATATTTCAAGTGGAATGAAGATTGAGCCAAGGAAATTAGAAGAATTGAAGATTGAAAGCGCTAGAAGAGCCGTGCTGAAGTAAAAGAAATCACTCTACGGCTTAAAATAGGCTGGCAGACAGTGTAATCGTTTGTTGCACACGAAGCTAACTGACTGTGGATACATGCAAAGTTTTACTGACGGATGCCTCTACTACAAGAAGATTAATGGTGATATCGTGATTGTAGGGGTGTATGTTGACAATTTGCTTGTGACGGCAACCACGGAGCGTTTCATAAAAGGTTTTTTGACGATTTGAAGTATTTGGAGATCAAAAATCTCGGTCACGTTTCAAAATTCTTGGGCATGCACGTCAGTTACGACGAAGCAGATGGATACATACTAGATCAAGAAGTTATGAATTTTGATTTACTCAAAAACTATGGCATGAAAGGTTCAAACGCGGTGAATACCCCAATTGGGAACGAGTATGAAAATGAAGCACTCAAGGACCAATAGTTGCTTAAAAATAGCGTTCGCGGTGATGAACCGTCAATCAAGAAATTTCAGTCGTTGACTGGAATTTTATTGTGGATTGCGCGGTGTTGCAGGCCGGACATTGCTTCCACAGTCCACAAGGCCAAACTCAGGGCGCATGCGCTCCCAAAATTTGATTGGGCAACCGCCAAGAGGATCCTGCGGTTTCTCAAGGGAACAAGTGAATTAAAGTTTCGAATGAAAGTAAATCAAGAACGGAAGGCCAAGGATGGAGGTGAAATTGAAATTTCGGGCTACGCAGACGCTGATTTCGGCGGGTCTAAGGATGACTGAAAGTCGACTAGTGGCGTAATTGTTAAGATGGATGGGTGCCTAGTGCACTGGTTTTTAAAACGACAGTCGTGGGTATCGCTGTCGACGATGGAGGCGGAACTTTACGCCGCATCAGTCTTGGAATGCGAGTTGATTCGTTTTATGGAGATGGCCAAGGAGGTTGGAATTGGCGTAAAGGTTTCTATGGTATTGCGGTGCGATAACTAAGAGGCGATTAAAGTGATGAGTGGCTCAAGAACAAAGCACATGGACATACGAATGAAGCTTTTAACTTCAAAAGCTCAAGGTGGACTGTTTACTGCTGTCTATGAACCTACGGATACAATGTTGGTAGACGTACTGACGAAAGGATTGGGTCCTGAGAAGTTAAAGCGGATGCAGAAGAGACGTGGATTGACGGCGGACAAGATGGGCTAGGCGGGTTTCACCGGAAAATCAAGAAGGAGTGTTGGAAGGGCGCGCAATTCCTGCAGCGCCCGGCGTCGCCTGAAATGTTTTTTTGTTTTTATGACTTTTTGATAAAACCTAGCGAACTACATATATGCATATTATTAGTTTAAGTGTATAACTTAACACCAATAAAATCCCTTTGTACTTTGATTTATTTCTCAAGCGTGATTGATTGGAGTGTGATACGCCGGATTGCGGCTGGAAGTTTCTTCCTTTTGACTACGTGGATTGTGGATTGAGTTACGGTTTTCTCGTTCGAGTCACGTAGTGGATTGATTAATTTTGACGTGGATAATACAAGTTATTTGCGCTTTATTGTTGTCATTACGTTTTTTCCTCTGTCCCTATCGTTCTATAGTAGAAGCATTTGCCCAAGTACTTACTGATTGTTTTTTATTGTTTTGGAACGTGCGTGGGCAAGTACGTTGGTTGAAATGAGCGACAGCGAACAGTTAGGTCGGACTAAAAATAGATAACCTAAAGACTGCTACCACCACACACCTTTCAAAAAGTTATATCCATTAGTTGACTCACTAAACGCACCGATTCTGCACCGCCCGCAGTCTCGGTGCGGCGAAACGTGTGTGAGGAGATGTGCTACCATCTTTTTAAAATAGTCTACTTATAATTTTATGATTAAAATTAGGTAGGACTATTTGTTTAGATAGCAATTTGCATTTCGTACATTTTAGTAGCTAAAATAGTGTACTTGTACTCGGTTCTGAGTACACATGTTTTTGTACGGGTAAATAATGTAGGTAACGCAACAGCTGTTAAAAGTTTACTATAGCTTCAACACCTTATGCATATTCATGTCAGGCTACCTAATCACTTCTCAATACACATTCCATTGATCAAGTCCCTGGTTCGGTCACTTTCCTCTACTCTTTACGATCTGTCTACCGGTGTCATCTTCACAGTCTAGCGATAATTGACTGTTGGGATATTGACTTAAGACGATTTGGTTATATTAGAGTTACGCCATCGCGGCAATCCTGCGGTAGGGGAGTCTCGAACTCCCACGAACTCTGTGAGTGTGGATAACCTTTCCACTTCACCAGATACTGGGTTTGACCCCGATGATGGCGTCGCGCCACCAGACGCTTCACATGATAATGTGGAGTACTCTCCGCATCAAGCATTGGAGGAGGAGGTCGCGCAATTGCGACGTGAGATTCGCGAGCGCTGTGATCGACACAGCCATCGCATCATGATGTCCACGAGGGACTCCGCGGTGAGTGGGATGCCACTGAACGCTTCGAGAGGCAGCTTGCCTCTCTCGAGACGACCGTTGTGGAGCTTCGTGGTCGCATTTTATCCCTCTCGGGCTTCCTCCGCCCTGTCGTGTCTTACGGCTCTTACTGCTATCCGCCTTTCCAACCCCCTCCAGCAGGGGGCCCGCCTCCGGGTCCTGATATGGCTTAAGCATACCCACATAGAAGGTTGGATACGTACGCATCACCCTCGGGATGTCCAAGGTAGACGATAGGCCCTTTCAGGCTAGTACCTTAAAGGACCCCACAAACCTGGGGCGCAGTTTATTGCGCAACACATTTGAAACTGCATGTGTAGGAAGATTTTTAGCGTTTAATAAAACACTTTCTCCCACTTTGTATACCTTTTTGTTACGCCGCCCTTTGCGGTCAGCTTGCTCCTTCTGCTTGTCTTGGCTTTCCGCCATGGCATCGCAGACGTGGCGTAAGACACTAAGGCGCGTCGATAAAAACTTATCGATGTGCTTTCGCACAGATATAGGGCTAACATCAGGGAATCCTCCCCCCCAAGACCTGGGCCACACACACGTGGCGTCAACGGAACCCTCCGATTTACTAACCTGTTCAAGTAAAACGGGGTAAACCCCGTAGATGCATGGACCGAATTGTTTATAGCAAATTCGACCATAGGAAGCATCTCACTCCAACCCTTTGGAGAATCCGGACATAAACTCCGGAGAATATCCTCCACAACGCTATTAACGCGTTCCGTCTGCCCGTCCGTCTGGGGATGATCCGCAGTGGACTTGAGGAGCTCGGTGCCCAGCATCTTAAACAACGCTCCCCAGAACTGTCCCATAAAACGGGGATCCCGATCCGACACAACGGAATCGGGAAGACCATGCTGTTAAAGAACACGGTCTAGGAACACTTTTGCAGTTTCTTGTCCATCAATGGACTCTGGCACCGCCGCCAGGTGAGCCATTTTGCTCAAACGGTCTACAAAGACCAATATGCCGGTGTTCCAGGCCTTATCCTTCGGAAACCGAAGATTATATCCATGCTAATGGATTTCCAACACTCCGTTGGAACCGACAAGCTCATCAAAGGCGCAGCTGAACTTGCAGAGGGTTTAAATCTCTGACACGTCTCACAGGTGCGTATATACGCACCGACCCACTTATACATGTTGTGCCACCAATACAAAGCGCTTAAAGCGCTGTAGGTCTTATCCCGACCTAAATGACCCCCGGTAGGGGCGTCATGTGCCTCAAAGAGGACTCTATACTTCAGTTCCTCATCATGAGGAACTACCATCCGCGGAGTGTCCTCCGCGCTCGTGCTATAATATAGCAAATCATCACAGTACCTGTAACGTTGTAAAAGAGCTTTAGCTCGACTTGACAGGGTTGGCTCAGACGAGCCAAGTCCCTTTCTACCCAACGCGCTGATAAGCGCCGTACACTGTGGGTCTTTCTCATACGCCTGGCGTATGAGATCAACCACAGACGAGGTGACGAATGTCGCGTGAGTGATCTCTAATCGGGACGACGCGATAACGCGTCTGCAAGCACGTTCTGCTTGCCAGGTTTATACTTAACCTCAAAGTTGTACTCCACAAAGAAGGACAGCCAACGGGTCATCCGTTGCGAGAGATGAGGCGACTTTGTTGCTGTCCGTAAGGACGCGTGGTCAGTATAAACAACGAAAGTCTTAGAGCCGAGTAGGTGAACCCTAAATTTGACAAGAGCATACATCATTGCAAGTAGCTCCTTGCCATGAACGGGATAATTCCGTTCCGCTGCTTTAAGCTGCCTCAACTCAAACGCAATCAAGCGTTCTCGTCCCGCGTCGTCTGCTTGTAACAAAGCCCATCCGATTGTGAAATCGAAGGCGTCGCAGACGACGCTAAAAGGTTTCCCAGAGTCTGGTAGAGCAAGAACGGGAGCTTTTAACAAGCTCCCCTTAACTGCTTCAAAGTCGTTTTGGTGTTTGGTTTCCCAACACCAGTCAACAACCTTCTTAAGAAGGTCCGTCAATGGCTTCGCCATTTCAGCGTAGTTCTCGCTGTACTTGTGGAGATAATTGGCTAATCTAAGCCACTTCCGTAAATCTCTAAGATTTACAGGCGAATTCCACTCCACAATGGCTTTCACTTTCGCGGTATCCGCCCGCACTCCATCCTTACCGATGAAGCATCCGAGAAAAGGAATTTCATCAGCACGAAAGATACATTTGGATGCGTTATCATATAACTTATGCTCTCGCATACATTCGAGCACAGCTCGAAGGTGTATCAGATGCGTATGAACATCAGACGAGTCGCCTTCCGCACGACTATGAACGAATATATCGTCGAAGTACGTCTGAGCGTACTTTCTACGAGGGTGGAAGAGTTGAGTCACCAAGCGAATGAAAGTCGCTGGTGCATTCGAAAGCACTTGTGGCATAACAATCCACTCCCACAGCATGTCGCTAGGCGTTCTGACCGCTGTAAGCGGAATATCGGACGCTCGCATGAGCACCTGATAATACCCTTCCACCAGATCTAAGGCACTGTATACAGTACAGACCGCAATTTTGTTCTGGAGGACATCCTTCCGAGGAATCGGAGTCTGCATGGGTACAGTAGCTGCATTCAGCTTATTGTACGCATGCAGAATGCGCCACTTTCCGTTCGGTTTACGAACACAAAAAGTGGGAGATGAGTGGGGAGACTTGCTCTCCCGTACCATCCCTGCCTCTTCTTTCCCCTTGAAGAATGCGTCGATGACGTCGCATAGCTCCTTGGGGAGAGGCCACTACCTAGTGACGCAGTATTTTGGTTCCAGGAACCAATTAAATTTCATGTCTGACCCCCCGATCCGGTGGTAACCCCATCGGCGGGCTGTCACTGATTCCATCTCCGAACTCCTTTAGTAAGGAATGGTAAGGGTCATCAGGATCCGCGAGGATCTTGAGACCGCTTCAGGCATTCAATGCCTGTTTGGTTTGCACCAAAACTGACTCGTCCATCGTGGATGAGGAGTTCAACTCCTCTTTCGGATGTAATACAACAACCTCGTCGATTTCATCTGCTTTGAAGCAGTCTCAAACTCGTTGAAGGACATCTCCTCCTACGACAACAGTTCGCCTACCCCAGGCAACCGTTCAAGGCTTATGCCTTCTGTAACAACACCTGTCACACTATTCAGCATCCAATAGGACTGCTTACTACTGGACTCGGGACTCATCCCGAGACCCATATGGGGGGAGTCAATTGCCCCATATATTGGAAGCGCCTCGCGTCTATCCACAGAGGTCTCCTCTACCTCTACCACCGGTGCCTCGCCGGTCTCATCTACAACGGCGTAGTCGGAATCATTTCCTACGTGCGAAAGAGACGAACTTCGGGTCTCTTCGCTTGGAAGCGCCTCGCGCTTAACCACAGGGGTCTCTACCCCTACCACTGGGGTCGTCTCAGAGGAATCCACCTCTGTCACTGACAACTCACCGGTCTCACCGTTAACGGCGTGGGGATTAACCGACGAATCCCCCTCGTTAAGGAACTCTTCTTTAACGTCATTGGGAATGATCATTTCAGACATCCCAATCTCTGGCATCTCACGCCAGAATCGCTTTTGCAATCGAGCAAAGGTGGGTTCATGACTCGCCAATTCTTCACCCGATCGCGGGTGCGTTGAGCCAATCGACTTAGCCTTCCAGTCTATCCATGGCTCGTGGCGTTCCAGCCATTTCATGCCCAGAATGAGGTCATACCTCGAGTCCAAATCCAGGACTAGGCAACTTTCCAAGCTGTCGAAGTCTGCAAACTTCAGCTTAAGGTCAATCGAGACCTTCGGTACAGAAACCTGTACGCCCGTCGCAAGACGGACCGTGACAACGTCACGAGAACGGCCTCTAGGGCCTCGGCATACATCCGACTCTTCTCTACAGAAGCCCGTCTGACATAATTGTCAGACGCTCCCTCCAGAGTCTATCAAGACTCTCCAAGGCTTATCAAAGCCTTTCACGTCCGCAAGGACGACCAGCAAACCTGGCTGGTACACCAACTCGGTAATAGAAAGCATCGTTTCCCTCGGGGCTTTGTGCTGTCGTTCCCTACCCTGGGGCTTAACAGCACTGAGGGATCCCCCAGTAGGGCTCCCCGCACCTACAGGGAGCCGTCGTTTCCCGACGGCTTGGACAAGGGCTTTTTCCCCACCTTTGGTCCCTTGTAGCTAGTGTCTCGCTGGGGATTTTTCGGACATCTGTTCCTCAGATGATCCGTGCTTCCACACAGGAAGCATCTCAGCGGCCCATGCCGCTGCAACATAGCTAAGAGCTCTGCCTCGAAGCTCTGCGAAAAAGAGTCAGAGTGACTCTTAGCGGGAGGTTTCTCCTCTGCTTCGACCTGACTCAGGTCCATGGGTTCGGGACCCACCTTAGAGGAACGAAAGTTCCTCTCGGCGTTAAACGCCATCTTAAACGCCTCCTCCAGGGATTGGGGTCGGCATCGGAACAGTTCCGAACGTGCTGGCCCTTCTCTCAGGCCTCCCATGAAGACGGGGATGGACACATCGTCCGAATACGCTTTCGCGTACATCCCTGCCAACAGGGTCTTAAGTTCTGGATATATGTCTCCAGGTACCTAGTGCCCTGAAGGCACCTCAGAAACGCAAGCGGATTCTGAAAACCCAGATCAGGCGTGGGAACATTTCAATAAGCTTTCGCTTAAGTACTTCCCAGTTCGGGAACACCTCCGTGACCGAATCCGGACACGCAAACGCCCATGTAAGGGCTTTGCCCGTAAGATGGGTCAATGCAAGTCCCACTTGCAAGTGATCAGCGATCACATTCGCTGTGGCGAAGTCCGTTTCGACTCTCGCAACCACACGTAAATGTTGTCACCCTTCTCTCCGGTGAACTCTTTTATCTTAAATGATAATGGGGGACGCACCCCCGTGGAACGACTTCCACCTAAACTCGCCTCATGGGCGATGAGGGCATTGACCCTCGCCTTTACAGCCTCAAGGCCCTGCTCCACTAGGAGCTGCATACCCTCTTCACCCAGTAAGGATAACAGCCTGCTAAGGGCTTCCTGATGGACGAGGGTAAACATTACCCAATCGTCTTGATTCATCCTTTCCAGAGGATGCCGTAGCCTACCAACACAGGTGTTGGATTGACTACAAGTTCCACCAGATGTAGCCGGTGCGTACACGCACGGTGCGGCTAGCGTACAGAGGAAGACTTTCTTTTAAGCGGCGTTTGCCGCTACTTAGCCGATACGCCCTTATAAAGGGCTTAGTAGGAGAGCTCTCCTACTCGGGGCCAAGATTCCCGGGTTGGTTTACTACTTAGCCTTAACGGCTGTGTCCCCTTTACGGGGTGTAAGTAAAGGGAGGGCTCACTCTTACCTACAACACTCACTGCACGCGCGACCGGTCGAGGTCTCGCGTCTGCACTTTAGAGTGAAATTTAAACTGAATATATTTAATATGTAATTAGCCTAAATTAATTTAAAATAATGTAAACTATACGTAATACTAAGTAGAACTTACCAAATTCGTACCTAGCTAAAATGTAGTGTACGCCACCTGTGTACCGACACGTGGCTGACTACCACGCCACCCCCAAGGGCTCCTGCCCTGATTGGTTAAAATAACCAATGGTTCAAAACCTTTCGAACCGGTCAATACTGACCCCAACCGTAGTGTACTCCCGTACACCACCTACTTGATGTGACTCGAATGTAACCCTGTTACAGGATATGTATTGTCCATGGCTATCACTTGAAATGGGTACGTAGCTTCAATATTTCCCGGCGACATACCCTTGATCGTAGGCTGGACCTTACCCGTCTCACAATCTACGCATTGCCCAACAAATCGTTGCACGCTGAAAAATAAACCGCGCCAATGAAAATGTCGTCTGATCCGCTGATATGTACGCCCTATACCCTGGTGTCCTTCTTCCAAACTCGCATGATTATGGTGGAGGACATCCGCATGTAGGGTCTCAGGTAAGACCGGCTTGATCAAAGAGTGTCGATCATCTCGAACATCTTGATCACAGCTGGCTTTTCCTTTAGTCATATTTTCACAGTAGATCAACAACCCTTGATCATCGACATCATAGTTGTCGGATATTTTCGCACAGTCTTTCACCTCGTCTGCGCTCAATTGTGAAACGTTACCGTTCAAGTAACACCGCAAATCACAAATCCACTTCTCTTCGTCTTGCGCCTTTTTAACATGTTCCGCCATTATCCCTTCTATGGATACTTCGGGACACGTTGGCGGTAGCTTTGTCGACGAAGATTACGTGATCTTGTCGTCACTAGCACTTGGGGGGAAGTGGGATCTTCCTTCCAAGTGATCAGTTCAGACAATCGGTTGAGATCAGCTAATTCGTCCAGTTGGTGATCATCGACAATTTCATACGTGTTCCATCCCGCATGGTAGTACTGGTGATGTGATCGGCACTCTTTTTCCACTCCCTTTTTACGTGCAGCAGATCGTGATCAGGCCATTCGCAAAGGAGTTTTAAGGCACGCTCCTGCAATACTTGTAGTCGCGGTGCTTTACACTCTATTTCGCCACGCATTTGACTGATCACCAAATCCGAGTCTCCACACACGATCACCCTTCCTTTGGGATACTGCGACAGTAGGTCCAATCTTAGAAGCAGTCCATGGTACTCGGCTTCATTCACCGTGATGTTAGGTGCCTGATCAGGAACCACGATCATGATCTTCCACTCCGGCAATTTCCAAACGATAGCACTGAACGCGCTAAAACATCGCTTAACACTAGCAGTCCCATCGAAACTGATCACGTATAAATCTTCGCCTTTCTCAACCGTGGGAGGTGGGACTTCAATCATCTGCCGAGGCTGCTTTTTCCGTTCTATCGCAATCAGAGCTTCATCAATTTCGGTGTGAGGGGTGATACTTGCGGCTAACGCCACGGGTACCTCCTCTTCTCCATGCCCACATTTCTTGATCTCCAAGTCCCATTGTGACAAGATCGCAGCCCATTTCCCCAATCGTCCGTCTAGCCCGTTGGATGTTAACAACCACTTCAACATTGACGGACGTGATCGGACAGTGATCGCCTTTCCGACCAACATCGTAAAGTAGACATCCAGAATTCACAGAAGAGCCAACACTTCCTTTCCGACGGGGCTGTATTCAGCTCACCGCTCTTCCATGTCCGGATAGCAAATGCTACGGGGCAATACACTTGATCATGCTCTTGCACTAACGCGGCAGACACTGCCCACTTGCTAGCATAAACCACGATCACCGGCGTTTTGGATTGATCGAAATTGCGTAGGGTTGGGGCTGACGCGATCTTCGCTTTCAGCATACTGAATGCCAATCGCGCCCTGATCAATCGATCATCTTCGCCATCCGGACTCTCATTGATCGATGACCGACCTTTTACTTCTTGATAGTCCTTTTCTCGTAACTCATAGAGTACAGCATCATAGATCGCGAAGTCTTCAGCAAATCTGCGATTGTAATTCAGACTCCCCAAAAACGATTGCATAGTACGTAAAGTACCAGAAAAAGGCAAATCGATCAGATCATCCAAATTTTTCGGATTTGTTTCCAAACCGTTGCTAGAGACGTGATGTCCTAAATAAGGAACTTCACTCCTCCCCCAGTACGATTTAGCCCCGCTGATCGACAAGTTCCACTGATCGCACTTTTCCAATAGATTTCGCACTTTATCACACAAGATCGTCCATGTAGGTGCAGGGATTAAAATGTCATCGATATATGATCGCCGTTGCAACAAATACGGGTCTTGTGCCTGATCAAGCTCTCCCATAGTGAATAAATATGTTGTATTGTCTAGATCGTCACCGTCCTTAACCTTGAGATACCCGTACAATGCACTATCGATCAACCGCTGCTAGACCTGCGGAGCATTCTTTAGGCGAAGGGGCATCCGATTCCATTTAAACAATCCAAACGGGGTAACAAAAGCCGAAATCTGACGTGCTCGGTCACTCATAGACACGACCCAAAAACCACTTGTCATATCCAAAGAGCACAACCACAACGCCTTCTCCAAATCTTCGAGCAGATCGGAGATCAAAGGCATTGGGTACACCATCAAGCGCGTTAGTTGATTCACCGCGCTATAATCGATACATAATCGAATATCAACACCATTCTTTTTCACGATGATCACTATAGGTGATGCCCAGGCTGAAGTAGATGGTTGGATGATCTTCGTTGCCAATAACCCCTTGACCAAGGCTGATAACTTCTCGCAAAATTGTGGAGCGACCTTCCGACAATTTTGAGCGATCGGACGCGCAATGCCTACGTCAATGTCACAAACAACTCCACGTGCAGCAGGATGCAGCGCGTTCTCTTTCCCGATCAACAGATGTTTCTTCGCCCAAATTATATCACGAAGCTGATCAATTTACTCTGCTGTGTTGATCAATATGGATGACTGACTTGCAGATCGTCCTTGGTCACTTCTTCTGTACTTTCTGAAACCTCGGGCAGCGTAGCAAGCTGTTTCTCCAACTCTTCCATGAACAAATCTCCTCCTTCATGGCAGCATACTTGATCGTCGGTAGGAATTACACCAAATTCACTGTGATCGACTGAGACGGGGTGGTCACGCATATATTGATCAGGCTCATCACTTGCAACAGATCGTTCAACTTCATGATCAAGTGTCGGACTCTTCACACTCGGTTACAGATCGCACTTCTCTTGCACTATTGCACCTTCTGCGATCTTACGGTTACTAATGCCACAGATGCCGTGTAAAAGTTCGTAGGTCGTACCGAAGTTCCTTGAGGAATAGGATACTCCTTTTTTTCGACCAAGGACCTTGATCGTCACTTTCTTAAACGTCATGAAAAGAATAGGTAGAAGCTTGATACGCGAGATTCTGCCACTCCTTCTAAAGATTAGACCCCACCGAAATAAACCCAGGGCGACGGGGAAAGTCATCCTTATTCATCCAGATGCCTAAAATCGTATCGTCTTGTAGGATGATCGGATGATCAGCAACGTTCGTAATGCGAAAATATCGTAGATTACCAACGCGACTAGTCACAGTGGGGACCCAATTCTTTACGCGAGTAATGATCACGAATCCGAACCTCAGCAGATCGACCTACTGGGATCACTGCTCATACCGATCAAGTTTCATAAAGTTTTCACTTGATCCATAAAACTGCCTACGCCCTTCCAATGGGATGATCACTTCATCAGGCAAACTTAGTGCGCCGTGGGCGACGTCCAATCTAACACCAGCTGGGATCATAAAATTCATTCCCAATATAACATCTTGACCACCGAGCTTTCCCACCCATGCATGGAAGTAATAAACCAAAGAGCCCGCTAAAGTCACCTTGATCTTAGTACGGCCTTCTGTGAGGTACACACTTTCTCCGATACCAACACATTCTTGTGTTTGGCTCGTGTCGATCTGACAACCCACCTTACGAGCAAAGGTTGAGTCTATGATCGACACTTCGGCACCAGAATCAATTAACAACGTGGCACGTTCGTTATTTATTTTACCACTCGCCTTGGCTTGTTTAAACCATTTCTTGGGCGAGTGGTACTTCCAATATCCACGTGATTTTGTGGTGAAGTGGATCTATATTTACAACATGTAGGATGTGATCTGAAACAGATATTACTTCATGGTATATTTGTTCATACCAAGACTCTAAATACTAGCACAATGTTGCTTTTTACGCTGGAGATTTCCTCAAGAATATGTCTACAACCATCTCATGTGCTCATCAAAGAAAGTATCAATTACAACCTTCTTGTCTTGTCAACACTGAACATTAACATCAAAGATCGTTGTGTGCGTCCATCACGTGAATAACTGTTTCAACAAAGTCGTGGTAGCCCTAACACATCCGAGAGTGCAAGTGTTTTCGTCAAAATGCTGTGCTCTTTTGAGTAACATCAACTAAGAAAATCAAGTCGCGGGCACAGATTTCATGCACTACGGCAAATCCAATCCTGGCAAATAAGTCAACGAAAGGTCATGCACTTTTGGCTTCGAAAAATGTTCGATGTGATGTCCTGCAGCTATGAGCGCTAGGTCGTGGGCCGTAGCGAGCTAATTAGATCATGAAGACAAACTGTCAGTACCACTACAGAAAACCAAGACACAGACGTATTTAACATACACAACGGTAGGTTCAATCCCAGAGGTAAAGCTAACGAAAAGTCATGTGCTCTCAGCTTCACATACTGTTCTGCAGCTATGGGCGCTAGGGCGCGGGAAGTAGCAGACGAACAGATCACGAAAACAAACTGTCAGCACCACTACAGAAAGCCAAGCCACAGACGCATCTTACATACACAACGGCAGGTTCAATCCCAGAGATAAATCTAACGAGAAGTCATGTGCTGTCAGTTTCACATACTGTTCTGCAGCTATGGGCGCTAGGGCGCGGGCAGTAGCAGACAAACAGATCACGAAAACAAACTGTCAGCACCACTACAGAAAGTCAAGACACAGGCGCACCTTATAAGCATAGCGGAAGTTCTGATTGTGGTGGGAAGCTCCCGGAAAGTCATGCTCCCTTGGCCGCCCAAGTTGGTTAATTGGGCATTCTCGATTGTTATCAAATGGTTAAGTATTTTCATTTTGGAAAAAATATTTTCAGCCAATCAGAGGCGACCCGCGACGGCCACCTCGCGACGGCCACCTCACGACTGATGGCTTTATAAGTGTTATGAATGTGGAGATATAAATGGATATTTTTAGCCAATCAGGAGCGACCTGCGATGGCCACCTCGCAACTGCCACCTCGCTCAATCAGATTACAGAGGGTTCTGAAGTAACTCTCAAGGATGATCAATCAGGTTACAGAGGGAATCAGCAGTAACTGTCAAGTATTGAAGTCAGTGCTGAAGTAACCAAAAAGTAGTGGGTGAAAAAGTGATTGACTTTGATGTAGGAATTAGTGACACTTAATAGAACCAAAATTCCCTTGAAGTACGCAGATCTCTGGCGGCCGTGAAAACCTTCTTTTTCTATCCAATACAAAAACCAAGTGTAATACAAGGAAGTCGTTGAGTGAACGCCCTAGCAAGTGGAGCAGCGGCTGTTTGAAGCGCGCTAGTGTTGGGAGCAGCCCGGAACCGCCTTTGGAAGTGTGGCACTAGTGTGTTTGATTGATTTGTTGGTTCGGGCGGAAGTATTAAGTACCCGGGAAGTAAAGCAAGAAGGACTAGCTTATTACCTATTTCTGTTATTGATTAAGTAGATTTATCATAATTTTCAACTTCTCCACGACAACTGGAGCCGCGACCCGGGACTAACGTCGACCTTCAGCTTCAACCTTACACAATGGCATTAGTACTACAATAAGATGGTCCAGATCTCCATTTTACACTAGAATACTCCGATGATGATACTAACATGACTTACACATTTTCCGAAGCGTGTGCAAAGGTAACGCAGTATCAACAACAGGTGCTCAGATTAATGGGGATTCGAGAGTTGGTTTTCATTATTTGAGATACCTAAGATGAGGCGGGCTGCACCCAACTTTAGGGTGCGAGAAGATCTCACTACATTTGGAAATCTACAAGAATCTGTGATGGCACTGGAGGATTTGTTCCCAAATTTAGGGTATGAGATTATCAGACGGGGTAAGTTTGAGAATGCGTGTGATTACGATTTGGTACGGACAGCAAAAGATATTGGACTGATGGTGTCTTTACTATTAGAAGAAAATCAGTGGGAAACATCATTAATGGTATATCGAGAAGAAACTGACAATATCATTCCCACTTACTATATAATAGCAGACACCGTACATACACCGGTAAGGGAGTCTAAACCACCGAGTATGTTGGATATCGTTGACAGAGATGAGTTTGAAGAAGTACCACAGTTGCGACCCAGAAAAGTTACCAAAACTAAAAAGAAGTCGGAGTTCTCATCTGATGACGATGAAATCATGTCCACACCAAAACTAGCTGGGCTCAAGAAAGAACCAGGGGTGGCCACATCTAGCCAGGGTCCAGGGGTGGCTGCACCTAGACAGGGCTCAGGGATGGATGCACCTAAAAAAGATACAGTAGTAGCCAATTTGGTAAAGATGATGTAAGATGGGCATTTGAGTTTGGAAGAATTAACTAAAAGAACGGCAGCCTTGTCAGCTAGTCGCACACCCAATACAGCGAGAGGGGCGCCTACTACCTCATATCAAACACCGGCTACGCATCCACGAATGCATCATAGTACTTCAGGGTATGGTATGCCTGGTGGAAGTGCAAACGCATGGGCACCCTCACCTCAACCAGTTACAGCCATCATTCAGAATACTGAGATAAAATATTTTAATGGGAATAGGAAGGATTCTGGAATTGCACGGGCTTGGGTCGCTCGTTTTTCACACGTGGCTAATATATCACATTGGAATGATAGTCATCGTCTGGGAATGTTTCTTGATAGCTTAACAATCACAGCGTCATGGTAGTACGAGCAACTAGCCGGATCGGTAAAATATGACTGGGGTAAGGTGATTGCCCTTTTTAGAAGAAGTTTTGTGTGGAAAAAGTGTCGCCTCGAGTTATGTATTCAAGATTGACGCTGAGACATGATGAGTTGGCTACTACATATCTATACCGATTAAACGCAGCAGCGTTGCGAGAAGGGATGGATTTTAGAAATGCGTTCAACACATCATTATTGGAAGAACACATTCAACAGTGCTTTGACACTATTCATGATCGCACCATACAGATGCAGTATCAACACATAACCTTCTCAACTATCGAAGAGCTAGAAAAATTACTAATTAAACATGAAGCGCGACTTATAAGGCCTGGAAAGAAGGTAGCTACTCGCAAGAGTGCTGATGCTATGTATGAAGACCTGAAACCTAGCGTGCATAGGATGGGCGGGGAAGTACATGCAGTACAGCGGGTGCGACCGACGTATGAGGACAAGAGTGCGCGAACGCCAACAAACCCTAATACTGACCATGTTGTAATATTTGAGCACTGAAACCGACGGGGACATGACAGAATTCACTGCTGGAAATTGGTGAAGTATGAGCATTGCGATAGTTTTGGTCATGATGCAAAGTATTGTCGGAAGTTCATTGAAGAGATGGCCGAGATGCGCGCTAAATTGAAGTCAGGGAAATTGACTAAAGCTCAGGTGGCGGATCAGTTAAGCGCCTATCCCCAAAGTGCATTGCAACCACTGTCGAGAGGAAAGGGGGCATTATCAAGTGAAATTGAAGCGACACCGCTGTCACCCCGCACACAAAAGAAAACCAAGAAAAATAATACATGTTGTATGGATGGATCACTCACTTTGGATGAGGATCAAGAAAATAAGAAAAAACAAGAAAAAATAATAAAACAGGCTACTTCCAGTGAAGATAAGACACAAGCTGAGAGAATGATAAGTGATGAAGTAACAGAGACTCCAGCATGTGCCACACTGGTGGATAAAAATGTGGTAGAAAGACATGGATGGCAACAGCCAATGGAAGAAAAGCAGCCTGCAACTCAAGTCTATGTAAATGGGGACATTGATGATCTGGAATTACCATTGATGTTGGATTCAGGCGCAAACATATCCGTTTTACATACCAATGTGGCACGGAAGCTACAAGTAGCGGTTCGGATGTTTGATACCCCAACTAGCTTTTGTGGCGTGACAGACAGTATTATTGGAGCAATAGGTGTGGCTACAGACAAGGTTCGCATAGGCTCATCAGTGGTTTTCACTATGATATGTGGGTCGCTAGTATTGATACACATGCGCTAGCGATACTGGGTACAGAGTTTTTGGTCAAGGCGGGTTTAATTTTGAACATTAAAGACCAAAGTTGTCAGATTACCAGGGAAGAACCATTGCCGCTGATGACGCAAGCAGATCTAAAGTCAGAAGAACACCTACAAGTGCACACACAAGTGATGGAGAGCGCTAGGATGCCGATCAATTGGACTAACGTACACTCAGTGAGAACTATTGGAGATAAACCTCCTGCTGTGTATGTAATGGATGCAATAGATCCAATGAATGTGGATCAGACAAAATTGGAAAGAGAGGTGTACTTGCATGAAGGAGTTGAGATGTCGGCTGAAGCTATGGAGGAACAGCTAGCACTCATTCCAGAATTAGATAAAAGTCCAATTGAACCACCAGATATGACTACTGCAGACATAGGAGAACCAGGAGTTACTACTAAAGAACAATAAGATAATTTACGTGCCTTGTTGTCTGGGTATACCGATGCTTTTATAAGTTCTGTTAATGCGCTACCACCTCCAGATAAAGGTTTAGGTTTTGACGTGGATGTTGGTGGCAATACACCTATTGCACCAAGAGCACGAAGAGTACCGCCTACACTGTTACCTAAGTTGTATAAATTGATACGAGGTTTATTACAGGCAGGACTAATTCGGTATTCGAGATCTGCTTGGGCATCACCGATCGTCATAGTGCTAAAAAAGAACAAAATCGACATACGGCTGTGTATTGATTATCGGTCGGTGAATGAGAAGACGAGATTGATGGTGTATGCTATGCCGTTGATTGATGATTTACTGGACAATTTTGAGGGAGTAAAATGGTTATGTTCAATGGATAATGCGAATGGGTATTGGGCTATACCGATGACCAAGAGAGATCGGTTGATCACAGCATTTATTTGCCCCTTAGGACATCTCGAAAGGCTTCGGATGCCTCAAGGGCTTAAGAACGCTCCTCAAATATATCAGCGTATAGTGGATAACGCTTTGTGGACAATGGTACGGCGGTCACAACAGATGGGGATAAAGTGTAAACTGCTAGGTGGAAAGTCAGACATGGATAATGACAGTGAAGAGGCACATGTGTTGGAAACATACGTGTCCATCACGCAAGACGTCTTTCATAATGGCAAAGTAGTGATGACTGATGGACAACCTATTATTGGGAGGCGATCGTATAGTGATGATATTACTTTCGGCGCAAGCAGTTGGGATACATTGTGCATCATGCTTAAGAATCTCCTGGAATCATTTAAATATTGGCGGATCACTATAAGTTTACCGAAGAGTGCGTTTGGAAAACACAGTGTGGAATTTTTGAGCCATCGTATATCCGCCGAAGGAGTTAAAGCATCCCCCGCAATTTAGAATCAATTGTCAAAATGGCGTTCTCACGGACATTAAAAGGAGTTCAACGATTCACTGGAAGTTTGATATACTATCTACGGTTTATGACAATTTTTCAACTCTAGCTGCATCTCTGTATGAGTTAACCGAGCTACAGTTGAATGATGGTATCCAACTGAAGCACGCTGAAAAGTCGTTTTCGTTGCTTAAGGATCTTCCGGTGAATGCACCTTTGTTACGACATATCAAGTGATCAAAACCATTGAGTATAGTGCTATATACCAATCCATGGGCGTTCGGAGCAACGGTGTGTCAAGAGTATGATGGAATACTTCACCCCAGTGCGTTACGTTAGCAAGGTTTTTAAAGATGCTGGAACGAGATATACAGGGGCGAAGCAAGAGGTGCTAGCGTTGCTGAAGACGTTGCGTAATGGCAGTCACATTTTGTTTGGACAGCATATAAAGGTTTATGCAAGCTATTCTACAATGCGATGGCTGTTCACATCGAAAGGTTTGACAGGCAGAGGAATCCAATGGGCAATTATGTTGTCTCCGGGGTCATTGAAAATCATACGAACGAATTATGAAGCTGTAGGATTACCTGCTTTATTAGCCAAGTCCATTGTGCCTGCAGAAAAGATGAATGAAGTGCTAGAAGACATTGCTCCGATAAGGTCGTTGAAAGATGTGACGACCATTAAGCCACTTCCTAGTCTACAACGTCATAGCACTTGATATGTTTTATCGTTTGATTGTGCAGTGCGTCTTAACAATGCCCCGAAAGGAGCATTTGGCATGATAGTGTGGGAGTTACCAACCTGGGATGTAGTGGCAGCGGAATATGGGATTCAAGATAACCTTACCGTGAATGAGAGTGAATATCATGGACTAATTCATGTGCTACAACTAGCACAAGACCATAATGTAACAAAATCAATTGTGTGGGGGGACTCTAGACTGGTTATTGGACAATTCAATGGAGATCTACGCTGCAATCATGCATCAATATTGGTTTGGGTGGGCCGATTACGCTCGCTGGTAGAGAAATTCCAAGCAATCAGTCTGATACACGTGGCTCGCAAGTATAACCAGGCGGCTGATTTTTTTACTCAATGTGCTATGAAAGCGCAGCAGGCAGGGAAAATTATCAATGAAGAGAGAAAATCAGATCTGCAGCTGCTGAATCGTCTGCCAGACTTGTTGTATGCCAATTCAGATGAGGCTCAAGTTGTCACAGAGCAGAAAGATATATTAGAGGATGTCGATTATGTGTCACCACAAGTATTTGTGCTCACTCGAAGTATGACAAATCCACGTAATGAGCAACTCCAACATCAAGAGAATGTTACTGTTGGACAAGGGGCGGACACTACTGGTGATCCACACTCAGTGGACAATGATGTGATTAGATCTCAAGAACCTCAAGATAAAGAAGACAACGACCCATATGAAAATGTACCAGTTATTTGAATTGAACGAATTGGAGCAGCCCAGATACAGGATGCGTGGTGCAGAAAGGTCATGGCGTATCTACGAGGAGATGATGATCAGATAAATTCCGCTAGTGAATGGAAAAAGATAGCTCGACATGCGTTCACATACGTGTTGGATAATAAGTGTGTCCTGTACTATGTATCGAGAGCTCAAGATAAAACAAAAGAATATGTGTGGAGGTTGGTGGTACCGACCATATTACAAGTGGATATATTGCATGCGTATCATGTGGAAATCGGGAGTGGTGCACATCAAGGAGTCGGAAAGGTGTATGCTCGGTTGAGACCCAAATATTATTGGCGAGGGATGTATGCTCATATTTAAAACTATGTTGCAGCGTGTGAAGATTGCGCAACCGCAAAAGGTAGGCCAAGGTAGCAGGGGCGCACTAGTGGAAATATTGTAGCATCAAGACCATTTCAGATTTTAGCGATGGATTTCGCGTTGCCATTACCACAGACTGCAATGGGGCATGAAGCGTTGTTGTGCTTTATATGTCTGTTCTATGGGTATGTGATCCTAATTCCAATGGGCACCACCACTGCACAAGATGTAGCAGAAGCGTATATGGTGGAATTTTATAAGAGATTTGGACCCCAAGAAATGTTGAGACATGATAGGGACCAAAGATTTATGAGTTCGGTTTTCAGAAGATTCAATCAAATGCTAAAGCAAAAGCAGATACCTCGTTAGCATATCGACCGCAGGCCAATGGGAAACAAGAAAGATCTGTGCAAACTGTGGTCAAGGAAATCAAATGTTACATCACGTATCTAGAACAGAGAGATTGGGATGAATATGTGGCTCCCTTAGAGTTTGCATTGAATATTTCAGTTGATCTTCAGCATCACCAAACTCCGTTTTACTTGGTACATGGTTGGGAACCTAGAACCACATTGGAAGCAATGATACCACCCAAGGATATATCAATCATAGAACAAGACGCATTGGAGTGGAGGTTGACTGAGACTGAGAAGCATATGAGAGCGCAGGAGCAGGCTGCTATTATTCAGGAACAAGTAATGAAAGACACAGACCAACGTCATAATGACGCAGTAGCGTCTAAAGTATGGTCAACTACCAAAACAGCTTACCGACCAGGTGAATTAGTTTGGCTGTATCATGATTTGGTCAAGCCAGGGTTGGTCAGGAAGTTGGTACATTTATGGCATGGACCATATCTGGTTGATAAACGGATAAACGATATGTTGTATCGGCTACTGATAACTACTGGTGAAAGTCGAATATTCCCGCTTGTGCACATTGCCAGGTTAAAGCCATATATCAATAAAATGAGACGACCTCGGGAGAGACTTCAGTTGAGGATACACTGGAAATGGATGAGGCATTACTCCCTGAGGACTCGTGGTATGAACCAGGTCATGATGATGAGTGGGAAGTAGAACGAATTGTAGACTGTCGAGTCAAACAGCGAACAAAAAACGGACGTCGAACCAAGGAGTATTATGTCAAGTGGAAGGATAGTGATGAGATGACTTGGGAGCCAGAAGACAATCTTTCATGCACTGTTTTATTGTATGAGTTTGATTCGCAACGAGCTTGGGAGAATCGGCATTATGAAGCTCAAACAGCAGAAGAGGATTCTACAGAGGCTGAAATGTAGAGTCCTCATAAAATAAAAAACAAGAGACGAAAGCGTCAAGACCTTCAAGAAAATAACAAGATAAAAAGGCAGGGAGAATAAGAAAGACAAGGCCCCAGAAGATATAGTACATCCCTATCACGGACCCATGTTGGTTGTGATAAGTAGAATGCGGACCCAAGTTGGTTGCATTAGGGGCATAGCAAAAAAGAAAACAAAATAAAAACAAAGATACATGTTTAAGCGAAAACTGGAATTTGTTTGAGCATGCGGAGTAAACAAGTTGCAAGCTAACCTAACGTTCATTGGCGCGGCGTATTTAAGTTGACGAATGGTAATTAAATCGAGTCTATAAGTGATCGGTGAATTAAGAATAAGATGTGGAATCCGTGTAAGATGTAGATCGTACGAAGAGAAGCCGATTAAGGTCCCAAAGGTGTTAAACCTGTACGGCAGCAACAAGATGATACAAAGAGAAACCGCTAAGGTATTAAAAGGTGTGAATCCTGTACATCTATTGTCAATCATATATGGAGGAAAGACAACAAGAACAAGATTGTGCGAAGAGAAGCCTGTAGGGGTATGAAAGGTGTGAAACCTATACGGCGACAACAAGATCGTATGAAGGGAAACCTGTCAGGATATTAAAGGTGTGAAACTTGTACATCTAGTGTCGACCAACCACGAAAAATATATAACAAGAGTGAGATCGTAAGAAGAGAAACCTATCATGGTATTAAAGGTGTGAAACCTGTGCGGCAACAACAAAGCGTACGAAGAGAAACCTGTCAGGGTACCAAAGATGTGAAACCTGTGCGGCAACAACAAAGATCGTACAAAGAGAAACCTGTTAGGGTACTAAAGGTGTGAAATCTGTACGTCATTGTAAAATAAAACGAAGAAAATCAGAGCATCGAGGACGACTGTACGAGAGATATCCAACAGGGCCTAACGGGTCTAGCGGAAACAAAATTATATGCAGAGGCACGGGATGTTACTAAGAAAAAATAAGCCATGGGGCGACAAACCTGGATGTCGCTGATAACCTTATGCGAGGGGTATCAAGTTGGATGATTGAGGGGTAACACCTATATAGCGGTCAGAGGGATGCAGAAGAAATTGCGTTGCAATTCAGTTAGTTGGGATTTGATAAGATGAGAGCAGACAGAACGTACGACATGAACGAGTAGACCCGAAGAGTACAAGTGGATTCACCAGGGTGGCGAGCTCAGTGAGTGAGCTACCTGTTGCATGAGAAGGACAATATATATGAATAAAGGAAGAGGCAGCAGTTGACTCACTGGGGCCATAGGATGTATATTGAATGGGATCATATACTATGATTGGTCTGGAGGCCAGAAGTTCATTTAGAAGTCAAGAGAGCGCACGAATTACCTGAGAAGAATGAATACGGCAGGCTGGGAATCGGCGTGTGATGTTGACATTTTGAGAAGAATATTTTTTGGCCAATCAGAGGCGACCTGCGACGGCCGCCTTGCGACGGCCACCTCGCGACGTATTGACTTATGATTGGTATGAATATGGAGATATAAATGGATATTTTTAGCCAATCAGAGGCCACCTCGCGACGGATTGACTTATGATTGGTATGAATGTGGAGATATAAATGGATATTTCAGCCAATCAGAAGCAGTTAGTGAAGCATCTACCTAAATTATACATCCCATCCAAACTGAGTAACGTGAAGGTATTTCACTGAGAGAAGAAGACAACGTTGCTGACTGATTACGACTTCAACGGGAACTTCAGATGGACAGTACGGATATGGTAGAATCCCTCTTGAGTTTGAGAGCGATAGGACGAGAAGATGATGAAGCAAAGGGCGACGAGGAAGGTGTTTCATTCAGTGAGAATACAGCCCCAGATCCGAATGCCTCAGAAACTACAACAGCATCAGTATCCAGGTCTAGCTCATCATGGACTAAGGAGGAGGAGGAAGAATTATTGAAGATACAACAGGTCAACAAAAACACAAACACCACTTGATCACGAGGCGGAAGTCTTCACCACTTTATCGTCAAGCCTCTCAAGCCTATATCGCTAAAGATATACCCAATATATTTGTATTCCTAACCTAAACATAAGAGGAAAGCGTTGGTCTTCACTTTCTATGTGCACATCGACGGATTTTACAAAAAATCCACCTAGAGTTCCCAAGGGGCGCTTAAAGCAGCCGAACTTCTAGAGGATAGATGTAAACCAATGGGGGAAGAGGTGAGAACACTTGGATAGATCACCCTCTCAGTTCCGCAGAACTCGTCCTCAACTCCGCCCGCAATGTTTACGAAAAGGGGACGCTGAAACCGCGGGCGGAGCTGAGGACGAGTTCTGCGGAACTTTACGTCTGCCGGTGGGCCAAAAAGAGCACTTTGTGCTCCCGCCCGGGACGTTTAAATGTTCGTATGCAATGAAAGGGAGGCGCGAAGTTATCACGCCTTCCCAATCGATTATCTAGTTGATAGGACGCAAAAAGACAACTTTATTATTCCTTAAATCCTATAACCAACCAATTACCTTATATATCGACCAATCAACTCTACCCATCCTAATATGCATCATTCGTCTGTCGCTTACCATCGTGTACCTTTACCCTGCGTCGCTTTTGCCCCGGATGGCGCGTCCATGTTCATGACTGTTGACCAAAAATCTTCGATTCGCTTCTCCACAGCCGCCCCTGAGCCTCGTCCCATCCGTACAGCGGTTGGGGCGTGGTTCGATCTGGTCTTTGACAATCGTCGTTTATCCCTTTCACCCATCGGTTCATCATCGATCATGTACGTCGTGATCATCCATTTCCATTAATACATTTTCAACAAGTCGATCACGAAGTCAATCATGGACGCCAAATCATCCCCTGATCGATCTAAGGCTGACGATCTGATCTCAACGATCAACCGAGCCTGACGCAACAAGAGTATATAGACATGCTGAACAACTCGCTGTCGATGCTTGAAGACTCTGTCAAGATGCTTCAGAGGTAAAAAGCACGCGTTGCCATAAAACTCGTTGAGCGTGAGCAGCAGATCGAGTGTCTCTGCCAAAAAGCTGCGCCTTCATGCGATCATATTCTTGCTGCTGTCAACAAGCTCCAGTCCAGTGAGTCTAAACTGAAGAAACAACTGAAGACCGCCGAGGAAACCATATTAGAGAAACACGAACGGATTCGTGATCTGGAGTGTGGTCATGATCAAGATCGATATCAGCTATCAGTCCAAGCGGAGACCATCGATCATCAAGCTCAGGAGATCTCGCGCCTTGAAGAAGAGCTCCGCGAGGCCAATATCAAGATTGCACGGGCGCCGGCACTCCAAGATCGAGCAACTATCGATCAACTCCGCAACGCTTGGGCATGATACAAAAAGAGCGTGATCATGCCATCTCCACAAACAAGCACTTGACCAAGAAGGTGATCAAGCTGGCATCTAAGGCAAGTAAGCGCAAAGAACAACGATATCGCGTCCGGGCGGACAGTGAAGCTAATCTTGTCATGATGAATGAATTCGTCCCTGCCAAAGCCACGGTTGAAGAGCTATCTGCACGCCTCGATGAGGTATCGATCAGCAATGCCGATCTGGAGAATCTACGTGCCCAGAATTCAAAGTTTCAGGTGGAACTTTTGACGGCACGGCGCCGCCTCAGTCACCAAGCTTCTGAGTTACGTGATCTTCAGTAGGTATCTGCAGATCGTGACACAGTACGCGACGAGATTCAACGCGCTCAGAACAAAGCTACGCGATTGAGATCACAACATTCTTACGTCCAATCCGTTTTGGCTGGTGCGGCGTTACACATGCAGATCGCCCGAGTACAGGCGCCTCTTGTGAAGATTCGGATCAGGCCGCAAGCTCGCCTGCTGATCTTCAGGTCGATTCATCTAAAACTTCCTTCATCCGGCCAACTTCTTCGCTCAAGAAACGTGCTCAGCGATCACGATCTACTCCTCTGTCCAAGGGGCAACGTCGAGTTCCTCCTATTCCATAGGAGAATGGATCGTCGGATGATGATCTCCCGTTTAAAGCTTCTCCCATTCAGTCAGTCCAAGGTATGGGGAATGATCTTTCCAGTCCCGATCAGCCGAATGATGATCAAGGCGATTTTAATACTTCGACATCGGTCAACACGCAGAATTTGTCCATCCATGCAATCAGCGAGCTCGACAGTGAAGATTCGCTCGATCAAGACTCTGATGGGTTTCTCTTCCCTTGCTTGACATGCCCCGTGGGAGGGTTGTTTCCAGTTGCTATGGACGCCCCTGCGACTGATCAGTGGTGTAGTCACCTGATCACCAGGTTTGAAGTGGAGTTACTGTATGCACGACGCCCCTGGGAGTTCTGCAAACAGATTCTACCACCCATCTCTTTCCGCTCGGTCGGCTGGTCTGCTGACTTCGAAGCAAGGTACCAGGCATTCCTAGATCATAATGCACAAGCAATTTGGGAGTAGACTCATCATCTCCCGATAGATCGAGACCTCAGGAAGCGCGACGCCTTCTTCCATGATTACTACGAGAGTCGACGTCAGCGTAGGAGTCGTGCCGAAGCATTGTGGATGAAGCTGGTGGAGTTCGTGTTGCGGGTCATGATCGACGGAGTATGCGATCTTGACATTTTCCTGGACCCGTCGATCTCGCACTGCGCCCGTAACCGCCCCTTGAAGTGTACTCCAGATGATGGTGGATCATGGCACCCAGGGTACCTATCATATCCACCACCTTGGACCTTGAAGGATGCGCTACGTGAAGTTGACGCCGAGGAAACATGGCGGATCCAGTATCTCCTTTCCCTTGGTGATCATCCCGGCCATAACATCCCTCGCCTTCGCCGTAGGTTTTATGTATCAGGCTAGATGGTTGATCACTTCTTCCTCAATCAAAAAAAATTCTTGATCATACCATTCCCAATTGTTGCTTCGTCACTTTTCATGCATATACATAGAATGATCTTCCATAGGCTCATTGGCCGTTTCTCCATTACCATATCTCGCAATATCCATCGTACATTCACGACTTCAATTAAATCGCCACTTCTCCATTAATCTTGAGTTCATCAATCGATATTACTCCTATCGAGGGTTCGTCAGTTACAATTTCAATAGTCGATTCGTCGATCATGCGTTAGTTGGACTCTTCGTCCACTTGCATCTCGTCGAACCGATGTCTGTTAATCATCTTCCTTTCTAAATTCTTGATCAGAGCATCACAATTCAGATCTGCCTCGTCTACCCATGACGGCTCATCGTAACCCTTCCATGAAAATTGATACTCGCGTAACGTTCTGCCATACCTAGTCTTTCGACCAGATCGGACATCGGTGATGCGATCAACTTCAAATTCGTCTGGCTCCAGGGCTCTTTCCCAACTTTCTTCAGGTAGTAAGGCTTCATCAAAATCAAAACGATCTTCTACCCCAGCTGCCACCACAGTAGTAGGTCGATATGGAAATTATTTGACCAATTTCAACTTGGATAGGTGTACAACTGGAAAAATGCGATAGTCGGTGCCGGCCATAATCAACCTTGCTGCATGATCATCGATCACCTCATCGACTCTGAACGGTCCATGCCACATATGTGCCAATTTCTTCGCGAACCCTTCTTTCACCCGATCGAGGTATAACCAAACCCTCGATCCAACTTCGATCTTGTGCGGTGACACTTTATCATTATGCTTTTCAGCTCGATCAGCCATGGCTTGGTGCAATCGAGAACTCACTTTATCACGGGCGTAACGATAATCTTTCTGTAGCCTATACCTCCACCGGCGAGCATCACGATCTTTGCGCCTTATTCCACCAAGTTGCAGCGTTGATTCCAACGATGACCGCGGATCCCACCCATATAACAAGTAAAATGGTGTATCTCCACGGATCCGATCAGGAGTTGAATCTAGTTCAAATACCAATCGTTCTGCATACGATCTCCAATCCTTTTGACCGACGTCTGATACATACATCTTTATCGCTCGTGTGTTTGTTTGCACCATTCTTTACGACTTGCCGTTCGCTTGTGGACGGTACGCCGTAGTGGGACTCTGTCGTTGTCCCCCGATCTTGTTGAACGCAAGAAATACTTCGGACATAAAACTGGGTTCTCGATCATGCCTGATCACCTCACTAGCTCCAAATTGACGAAATACACACTCTTCGTAATTTTCGGTGACTTTCTGTGCTCTACGAGATGATCCAGCTTTCGCGATCACCATACCTGTGAACAGATCAGTCCATATCAGCAGTTCCGTATGCCCATCTGTTGATCGGTGCAACGACCGGATATGATCCATAGCTATCACTTGAAATGGGTACGTAGCTTCAATGTTTCCCGGCGACATACCCTTTATCGTAGGTTGGTCTTTCCCCGTTTCACAATCGACGCATTGCCCAATAATCGTTGCATGCTGCGAAATAAACCACGTCAATGAAAATGTCGTCTGATGCGCTGATACGTCCGCCCTATACCCTGATGTCCTCCTTCCAAACTCACATGATAATGGTGGAGGACGTCCACATGTAGGGTCTCAGGTAAAAACAGCTTGATCAAAGAGTGTCGTTCCTCTCGATCATCTTGATCACCGCTGGCTTTTTCTTTAGCCGTATTTCCACCGTAGAACAACAACCCTTGGTCATCGACATCATAGTTGTCGGCGATTTTCGCACAGTCTTTCACCTCGTCTGCTCTAAATTGTGACACGTTACCCTGCAAGTAACAACTCAAATCGCATATACACTTCTCTTCGTCTTGTGACTTTTTAACACGTTCCGCCATTATCCCTTCTATGGATACTTCGGCACACGTTGACGGTCGCGTTTGACAGAGGTTACGTGATCGCGTCATCACCAGCACATGCGAGACAGTGGGATCTTCCTTCCAAGTAATCACTTCAGATAATCGGTTGAGATCAGCTAATTCGTCCAATTGGTTATCATCGACAATCTCATATCGTGTTCCATCCCGCATGGCCGTACTGGTGATATGATCGACACTCTTGTTCCACTCCCTTTTCACGTGTAGCAGATTGTGATCAGACCAGTCGCGAAAGCGTTTAAGGCACGCTGCTGCAATATTTGCAGTCGCGGGTCTTTGCACTCTATTTCGCCACACATTTGCCTGATCACCAAATTCGAGTCTCCACATACGATCACACTTCCTTTGGGATATAGCGACAGTAGATCCAAACCTAGAAGCAATCCACGATACTCTACTTCATTCACCGTGATGTTAGGTGCATGATCAGCAACCACGATCATGATCTTCAACTCCGTCAATTCCACACAATAGCACCAAACACACCAACACATCGCTTAACACTAGCAGATCCATCGAAACTGATCACGTATAGATATTTGCCTTTCTCAACCGTGGGAGGTGGCACTTCGATCATCTACCGAGGTTGCTTTTTCGGTGAAATCGCGATCAGGGCTTCATCAATTTCGTTGCGAGGGGTGATACTTTCGGCTACAGCCCCTAAAATCTTCACTTCTCCATGCACACATTTCTTGATCTCCAAGTCCCATTGTGACAAGATCGCAGCCCATTTTCCCAAGCGCACGTCTAGCCCGTTGGATGTTAACAACCACTTCAACGTTGACAGACGTGATCGGACAGTGATCGCATTTCCGACCAACATCGTGAAACAGACGTCCAGAATTTGCAAAAGCGCCAACACTTTCTTTTCGACGAGTCTTTAATTCAGCTCATCGCTCTTCAGTGTCCGGCTCGCAAACGCGACGGGGTAATATACTTGATCATGCTATTGCACTAGAGCGGAAGACACTGACCACTTTCAAGCATAAACCACGACCACCGGTGTTTTGGCTTCATCTAAATGGCGTAGGGTTGGGTTTGACGCGATCTTTGCCTTCAGCATACTTAATGCCACTTTCGCCCTGATCAATCGATCATCTTCGCGATCCGGACTCTCATTGATCGATCATCTACCCTTTAATTCTTGATAGTCTGTTTTTCGTAACTCATAGAGTACAGCAGCATAGATCGCGAAGTGTTCAATAAATCTACGATAATAGTTCAGACTCCCCAAAAACGATTACATAGCACGCAAAGTACCAGGAAAAGACAAATCGATCAGATCATCCAAATTCTTCGGATTTTTTTCTTAACCACGGCTAGAGACGTGATGCCCTAAATAATGAACTTCACTTCGCCCCCAGTATGATTTACCACGCTGATCGACAAGTTCCACTGATCGCACTTTTCCAATAGATTTCGCACTTTGTCACACAAGATCGTCCACGTAGGTATAGGGATCAAATGTCATCGATAGATGATCGTCGTTGCAACAAAGACGGGGCTTGTGCCTGTTCAGGATCTCCCATAGTAAATACATCGGTTGAATTGGCTAGATCGGCACCGTCCTTAACCTTGAGATACCCGTACAATGCATTATCGATCAACCGCTGGTAGATCTGCGGAGCATTCTTTAGGCCAAAAGGGCATCGGATTCCATTCAAACAATTCAAACGGGGTAATAAAAGCTCATATCTGACATTCTCGGTCACTCATAGACACGACCCAAAACCACTTGTCATATCCAAAGAGGAAAACCACAACGCCTTATCCAAATCTTCGAGCAGATCGGAGATCAAAGGCATTGGGTACACCATCAAGCGCGTTAGTTGATTCACCGCGCGATAATCGATACATAATCGAATATCAACCCCATTATTCTTCACGATGATCACTATAGGTGATGCCCAGGGTGAAGTAGATGGTTGGATGATCTTCGTTGCCAATAGCCCCTTGATCAAGGCTGATAACTTCTCGTGAAATTATGGAGCGACCTTCCGACACTTTTGAGCGATCGGGCGCGCATTGCCACGTCAATGTCACAAACAACTCCACGTGGATCAGGAGGCAACGCGTTCTCTTTCCCGATCAACAGATGTTTCTTCGCCCAAATTATATCACGAAGCTGATCAATTTACTCTGCTGTGTTGATCAATATGGATGACTGACTTGCAGATCGTCCTTGGTCACTTCTTCGGTACTTGCTGAAACCTCGGGCAGCGTAGCAAGCTGTTTCTCCAACTCTTCCATGAACAAATCTCCTCCTTCATGGCAGCATACTTGATCGTCAGTAGGAATTACACCAAATTCACTGTGATCGACTGAGACGGGGTGGTCACGCATATATTGATCAGGCTCATCACTTGCAACAGATCGTTCAACTTCATGATCAAGTGTCGGACTCTTCACACTCGGTTACAGATCGCACTTCTCTTGCACTATTGCACCTTCTGCGATCTTACGGTTACTAATGCCACAGATGCCGTGTAAAAGTTCGTAGGTCGTACCGAAATTCCTTGAGGAATAGGATACTCCTTTTTTTCGACCAAGGACCTTGATCGTCACTTTCTTAAACGTCATGAAAAGAATAGGTAGAAGCTTGATACGCGAGATTCTGCCACTCCTTCTAAAGATTAGACCCCACCGAAATAAACCCAGGGCGACGGGGAACGTCATCCTTATTCATCCAGATGCCTAAAATCGTATCGTCTTGTAGGATGATTGGATGATCAGCAACGTTCATAATGCGAAAATATCGTAGATTACCAACGCGACTAGTCACAGTGGGGACCCAATTCTTTACGCGAGTAATGATCACGAATCCGAACCTCAGCAGATCGACCTACTGGGATCACTGCTCATACCGATCAAGTTTCATAAAATTTTCACTTGATCCATAAAACTGCCTACGCCCTTCCAATGGGATGATCACTTCATCAGGCAAACTTAGTGCGCCGTGGGCGACGTCCAATTTAACACCAGCTGGGATCATAAAATTCACTCCCAATATAACATCTTGACCATCGAGCTTTCCCACCCATGCATGGAAGTAATAAACCAAAGAGCCCGCTAAAGTCACCTTGATCTTAGTACGGCCTTCTGTGAGGTACATACTTTCTCCGATACCAACACATTCTTGTCTTTGGCTCGTGTCGATCTGACAACCCACCTTAAGAGCAAATGTTGAGTCTATGATCGACACTTCGGCACCAGAATCAATTAACAACGTGGCACGTTCGTTATTTATTTTACCACTCGCCTTGGATTGTTTAAACCATTTCTTGGGCGGGTGGTACTTCCAATATCCACGTGATTCACCCGGAAGTATATCAACCTTCATGATCACCGTAGATTGAAAAAAATCATCAATACGGAAATTAGCCAAACGTGGTAAATCAGGCTGATCATATTTTCATCATCTTTTTCTTCTGCTTGATCATCCCTCTTCTTATCCACATATGCAAAATACACAGACCAGAACGCTCGTCTCGTTCCAGATTACAACCTGGCGAGCGTCCTAGTTTAACATGTCTTCGGCTTCCTTGGGAAACATTCCCTCATGCTTGGTAGGGTTGTACCACTGGCAAATTCTATTGTAGAATTCCTCCATAGGGTACTTGCCTAAGTAATCAATCTCGCCGCACGCACGGCAGACTTACAAGCAATGGTCAGTCGGGTGGCCCTTCTTGCCACACTTCAGACAGGTCAAGCGTTTCAAGCAACGTAAATTACCATGCTTGATTGATCCATAATGAGTACACTTCTTCGTCGCCCCTTAATCAACTGCACTTGATTCACTTCGTTTACCAGATCGAGGCTCACTAGGTTGATTGTTTGTCACTGGTTGATCGCGCATATCAGCAATCATGTAACGACGCTGGTCACCGTCACTTCCACTGTCCTCTGAGCTAGATTCTTCACTTCCAGACATCATCTTTCTCGCGCGCACTGTTTTAGGCTTCCGCGCCGGGGACGGTGCTCGATCATCGCCAGATTTCTGGCGTAATCGGCTAGTGCCTACCGCTGCCGTTGGCTAGCACGACTTATTGCTTGCATAAGCCCGCAGAGTCTCTTCCAAATCCATAACGTTATCCAAACGCAGAAGTTCCAGCTGATCAGAGAATTCGCGATTAGTCAATGTGTCGATAAAATGTTGCTAATGTTCACGTAAGATCGTAGACGATCCGTCCTTGATCGGCAGCTTGTCTCACATTCCCGCCACATTCAACCGGTGAAGATAATCAATAGAAGTTTCATCAGATCGCTGCTTCGTGTAGTAATATTGGCAAGATGCCGATTGACCACTTCCACAGTACTGAGTTTCAAACTATTTACAAGACTTTTCTAGTTTCCACGAGTCGATCTGTTCAGCTGGCGATGCCAATTGCGCGCCGGTCCTTTAAGCAGATCACCCATGATCAAACAATTCTCGTGATCAAAGGCTTGATCACGCATAAATGCTGATTTGAGACGACTGATCCAATTTCTCTATTGATCTTCATCCACTTCTTTCCCTGAGAATTCCTTCAGATCACTGATCGCAGACATCCTGATCCTGGGAATCAGCTGTTGATCAGGCACTCCAGTGTACGCCGACGCAACGTGGCTGATCGAGGCAGAGAGATCGGCTCATCTGGATCGAAATAATCCAGCTGGAATTGTTGATCATGGAGCGAATACACAGACTCCATGTCAACATTCATAACCGTCACCGCTCTTCCTGGCTTTGCTGGTGAATTTTCTATGCGTACAACTTCAAGTGTCTCCTTGCCTCTTTCCTCAGCCAAAAACTGCCCCATAGCCGCATTAAAAAACGCCTTCAGCTGTGGGTCCTGTTGTGACTGATAATCTTCTGCCTTGGCTGATCGAGGTTCCTTCTTCACGGACGAGAACTTGGCTTCATCCTTCTGGCAGATCGTCATCCGGGTGATCTTGGGTTCCACACTATCATAATCACTGCTCGACTTCACTTCAGACTCACCGCCCTCGGAAGGATCAGATTCATAGCAGGATGATCCCGTATGTTCTGCAACGTTGATCGACGGACCCGCTTTAATTATCAACGGAGAGCGAGGGGGTTCCACCTTAGCAGATCGACCCACTATAGGCACCAACAGATCAAACCGCCGCTGGGTAGTGATTGCAGCAACTTTAGGGTCTATACTGAACACTTCTCCAGCATCGTAGGCGCCTTTCGTCAGACCAACTCGCTTGATCATGCGCGTCAGCCCTCACACCAGCTGAAGCTTGTCTTTCCCATCCGTCACTGGTTGATCGACTGGTCCCTTTAGCTTTCCTCTGATCGTGACCTCGTGTAGGATCATGATCGAATACATCAATAAAAAAATTTCAGTTCCTTCATATAAAACGTCCTCACCACATCGTATTCCGATGGCGCCATACTTAATCGAGTTTCGTCGCTCTCCGAACCAGGCGCCTTCAGCAACGCCTTCGGTTGGTCATACCTGTAGTACTTCACCACTGGATTCCAATCCAGATGATTATATCCATATGCAATAGGCGGATCACAACTTGCGATGTGATCCGCAGGGGCTCCCGAAGGAGCCTTGGGAGGTGATCGAGGCTTTTCCTCCTTTATGTCATCAGGATACCTCCCCAGGTCCTGATGATTAACCTTTTCATTTCTTCTTCAGAAGTGGCGACGGAGAACTGCCTTCCATAGTCACAACCACCTCCTCCTTTTCCACTTTAATCTTCATTTCTTCTTCCGCTTCCGTCTTCATGTCCGCGACAGCGCCATCTTGCAGGTAATCGCGGTGATATCCTGTGTCGCCCAAAGATCCGGGCACGCGCACCATTGTGGTGGAGCGGCTGGCCAAAATTTGAGGCTTGGACAGTCGTTCCCACAGCACCTGGACTACCAACTAACGAAGTGGGTCCTCCGGTTGTCCTGTGACAGGCCTATGTCTTGCTCACCTTGTGTACTCGACGGGTTGGGCGTGGGTAGCTCTCCAGGTGGCTGGGGACGTAGATCAGTGCGATTCCGATGCAGATCAAGCGAATTCGTAGCAGATAGAGAGGTGTAGATCTGGTGGAAAATCGCAGATTAAAAATCCCCGGAAAAAACTGGGCGTCAAGATCGCAGATCGATGATCGCAGATCGACGCTGTAGATCTAGTGGAGATCAGCGAAGGGGTACTTGATCACGTGGTGGAAGTCTTCACCACTTGATCGTCGAGCCTCTAAAGCCTATATCGCTAAGTAAATACCCAATATATTTATTTTCCTAGCATAAACTAAAGAGGAAGGGGGTTAATCTGCACTTTCTATGTGCACATCGACGGATTTTACAAAAAATCCACCTAGAGTTCCCAAGGGGCGCTTAAAGCATCCGAAATTCTAGAGGATAGGGGTAAACCAATGGGGGAAGAGGTGAGAACACTTGGCTAGATCACCCTCCCAGTATCCTTTACGAAAAGGGGACCGCTGAAACAGCGGGCGGAGTTGAGGACGAGTTCTGCGGAACTTTACGTCTGCCGGTGGGCCAAAAAGTGCACTACATTCTCCCGCCCGGGACGTGTAAAAGTGCGTATGCAACGAAATGGAGGCGCGAGTTATCAAGCCGTCCCAATCGATGAACTAGTTGATAGGACGCAAAAAGAGAACTTTATTATTCTTTAAATCCTAAAATCAACCAATTACCTAATATCGACCAATCAATTCTACCCATCCTGATATACATCATTAGTCTGTCGATTACCATCATGTACCTGTACCCTGCGTCGCTTTTGCTCCGGATGGCCCGTCTATGTTCATGACAGTTGCCAAAAAATCTTTATGCGCTTCTCCACACTGGTGCAGTGGTTAAAGGCCCCACCACGGGACCGGGTGATCGAAGGTTCGAGTCCCACAGTGGACAGAAATTAAGGTCAAAGTAGAGTCAAAGTAGACTAAGTATAGTTAGGCGGCCCTACAGCACGCGCTTGACATGGCGTACACCTATCCCAATTAAATGGGGTCTCCTAACTATCTCGTTGCTCTATGCGGTGCATGAGACGTCCAGTTATCTCGAATGCTCTCTCGATGCTACCTCAGTACCAACGTCTGTGCATTGGTGCGCCTTCAAGGCGATCTTTATTACAGTCAATGAACGTACTGGATGCTACATGGGTCAAGCAACGGTAGATCCAAAGCTGTTTCGCACTCACACTACGCTAGATTCGATTTCTCCTTGTTGAAATTGGCTAGAACGCTTTACCCATTACCAACACGTCCCGAGACCGCATCGCAGTCTGCGCGTCTTTACGCATGATGTTGACTTCACAATCGTGTAAAGAGCGTACAATACATACTCAGGAAATGTAAAAAAGTATTTCACTTAATGTACTGATAGCTTCTTGAGATGTAGTGACTATAGTTTCTTTTCGACAGATTCATTTTCGATGACGATTTCCGTTTTCCTTATTCCTCTGCTTGTTGCGGTGCTTGGAATATTTTTAAACAGTATAACCGATTTTTTCTTTCCTTGTAGTATGAACACGGGGGTAGATTTGGACTTCAGCACATCAATTCTAAAAGGCTAGACAGATTCTATCGCAAACTTTTGTCAACCCATTTCTCTATATTCAGGCGGAGCGCCCGTATATCAAATAGTGACACGCTGCCATGAAATGTAGCACTCATTTGGAAACCATCCTGTCAGTAACGGCTTATACGTCCACCATTTCATTCAGGTCGACCCTTTCTCGTCTTCTTATCCTCCACAATATCCTCTTCAGTGGGTGCCGTTACGCCGTCTTCTTCGATGACCGATCTACTGTCCGGCGCATTCTCATTCACCTCGGCAACAAATTGGCTTTGAAAGTAACTTAGTGCTTCCGCTTGTTGAGGATGCCAATACCAGCCACATCCACACCGAGGAAAGCTAATCTCCTTCCTGCCATCCCTTTCTTTGGTCAGTACGACACACTCTCTTTGTAGGGGCTTCCTAATCGGATTTATCATTGTCTGTCATATTGCGACGATGTACTGGCTCCACTTAGCGTGCGTGCGATAGAGTGCTTCCAATGTGACGTAATGCAATCAAAACGATGCGGGTACTATAACAACGTAACAATAAATCACCTTTATTCCACGTAATTATTTCCACTAAACGAAATCTCCAGAGTAACGTGAGCATATCGTAACGTAATAAATCACTTCACTTTCCGACAAACAATACAACTCCACCTTGCGCCCCCGCGAGAGACAAATGTACTATGTTCTGCCTGTGTAGTTTTGTACTACAGTTAGAATTCTGAAGTGAATATATTAGAATTAAGTAAAAACCTAATCAAATAAAATGTATATATAGATTTCGTAGATTTGGGTAACATCCAATTTCATTATGGGTGTTACCCAATTTTTTTTACTGAAAGTCGCAATTGCCCAAATACGTCCGACCCACGGCGCGGTCGAATTTTGGGTCCCTTCAACACTCCTTCTCGACTTTCCAGTAAAATAGAGTTACCTGCACTTGTTCGCCCTCAGAACCAGTCCTTGTTGCTATACTTCAACCCTGTAATGTTTAGCCCTTTTGTGAATACGTCTGCAAGCATACACTCACTTGATTCATACTCCACGTCGATTAAATCATACTGTCCCTTGGAAACCAAAACCTTCACTCAAACATCGATGTGCTCGGTCCTTGATGTCTTTTTATCACCGTTCAGTGTCATATTGCCACTTGATTGTCACACATCAACTGCATTGGTAACAACACCGTCAATCCAGTATCCATAGCCATTTCTCTTAATCCAAGTAGTTCGGACTCCACGACCAAAGCTGCGTAAACCTCCCTCCATTGTCGAAAGAGACACACACGACAGCCTTTTACATATCCATTGCGTAATTGTTCCATCCATTAGCGTTAAACCACCGCTCACGGACCTTCTGTCCGTCTTGAACCCTGCAAAGTCTGCATCGAAATATCCACTAATCATCAATTCATTCCACTTGCTTCCCTTGAATTTTCATTCAACTTCCATCTACAACTTCATATCCATTGTGCCCTTTAAGAACCGTAAAATATTCTTGGCTAAGCTCTAATCCAACATACTCGGCGCGTGCGCCCTACGCGTTGCCATGTGTACCGCATACACTATTTCGGTCCTAGTGCAGCGTTAGATCCACATTAAACTTCCTGTAAGCGACTGAAACTCCTTGATGATTGGCTGCCCTTCATTTTCCCCGCACTGAACAATTTCTGCCCGTTCAGTGCTTCGTTCTCATGGTTGTAACTAATTGGTGTCTTCACTCCATTGCGTCTTCAAGCTTGTAATCTACCAACAAATCCTTTATCATCACCTTCTGATCCAAGAAATATCCGTAGTTTTCATCATAAAAGACTCGCATCCCCCAAATCTTACACTCTCCGAGATTTTTTATTTCCAACACTTCCATGTTCCGAAGGAAATCCTCCACATACACGATATTCGTCCCAGTGACCAACAACTCGTCAACATAAACGCCTACAACCACAATATCAACGTCAATTCTCTTGTGATATAAGCAAACATCCGTGCTATTTTGTGTGTATCCATATTGTATCAATTTCCCATGCAGCAGGCGGTTCCATAGTCTACCCGACTGCTTTAAACCATAAAGCGTCTTTCGTAACTTTAACACCAGCTTCTTAACGTCTTCAACTTTCAGTTCATCCAACCTGTCTTGATTAATTTCCATTCCACTCGGCACGTAGAGAAACATCTCGTGTTCATCTTCCAGTGCCTTCACGTATGCATTTGGAATGTCTCCATGTAATTGTAATGGGCCTATGCAATAGTGCCATTACATGGCGATGTCCAATTACGGATTAGTGATTCCCACTAATTGTTTTGGATCGCCAGGTGTCACAGACATGATCCATTTCTACAAACCGACACTCAAGGAGTAATCATTGATTACATCCGCACGGAATGTTCTCGAGCATTCTCGAGTGTTCTCTGCCTGCGACATGTCTTTGCGCACGGTGATGGTTCCTGCTGGGAAACTATCTGTTGACGAAGCCGACGTGTCATTGTGGGTACAATGTTGTTGATGTCAGCCAATCACACCACCCCGTACACAGAATATTCTTCGGAGAAGAATCTCAAGTTCAAGTTCAAGCTTCTCCTTGAAGTTCAAGTTCAAGTGAGAATATTCTTCACGCTCAGCTTCAAGTTCAACCTGATTCAACCCAAGGTTTATTCTGCATTTGTAGGGAAATTGCATATAACCTTCATAGGACGCTAGGGAGATGTTTCCGGAACCGTAAGCTCATTTCAAATCAGTTGCAAATTTGCCGTCTTCTGTTCAAGTCTCCTTCACACTCTTCTCCTCCATCTTCGTCCCTCCAAGTCGGGACACTGCCAAGTCTTCCTCTAAAAGCGCAAGAGTGTGTGCCGAGTTATTGGGAACTGTGTAAACAGCGTCCCGTTACACCTGGTAGCACTTCGTGGTCCTTTCAGCGACCAAGCCAAGAGGGACAGCCGAAGAGCGTGAGTACTTCGAGATCCCTGTTCAAGCGAAATATTGTAAAAGCGGCGTTTCCCTTTGTACATCCTTATTCAAGACTCTCCCTGTCTGTGGATCAGACATTGGAAGGGATGGAGACTCCAGCGAGCATGCTGCCCTACGAGACTGTGACCCTAACGAATGAGCAGTTTCTACATCTGTCGGAGCACGAGTGGGCAGCACTAGAATGGTTGCGCACAGTCATAGGAGAGGCAGCTGTGATCACGTTGTTGAGATCACCTACTCCGGATGAACATAAGAAAGCGGCATTGATCTTCATGCACCATGAGGTCATGGACTCTCGTCGACAGCCCGCAACTCCTGTTTCGACCATGGGAGTGATGCCGCTGAACCTCAACGTGTCTCCGTACCGCGGCGGTGAGAACGAACCTCTCGCAATATGTTTCGTCGAGATGAATGCAGCTATTGTTGCACGACAGCTTCGGGAGCAGAACGTGTTGTTTGCGATGTCCAACCTTGCGAGTAGGGCTAAGAGCTGGGCATTTGTGAAACGTTTGTCGGATGTCAACTGCTTCCACAACCTCGACGACTTCATGCGTGAATTAAAGCGCGCGTTTGAGCCTCCGCAGAGCGAATTCCGCGCTCGTGCCGAGTTCCTCAGGATACGACAAGGACGCCAAGACCTCCACACGTATGCACAGCGCTCACGATTTCTCGTGTCAAGCATCGTGAAGCAGCCGGTTGACGTAGCAACGCAAGTAGTCACGTCATGGCGGGACTGGATGATCGACCGACCAGGAACCAACTCTTCCGCGAGTATTCTGATTCGCTGGACCAAGTTATCGAGGGGGGATGCAAGAATAATTCAGCATAAAGCAGGCCAAGTTTGGTGGTCCGATTCCACATCAAGTTCGCGCGTCGCCACCGACGAACATTGGACCAGAGCCTATAGATCTGTCGTAAGTTCAACAACCCAACAATGTGGGACTTCTCAACCATGTGAAGTGTTTCCGTTGAGGGAAGCTGGGTCACTTCGCTTGGAAATGCAAAGCTTCCTTGCCACCTGGGAAAGAGACACACGGGTTGCGACTCAACTCGAGTGGCAGACGATTTCCTGGCCGCCGGTTTAATCGCCCCCGAGGATCCAAAAACAGGAACAACCAGTAGGAGCTGGGATCGCTACTGGGCCCGACAAGAAGATATAGTGGTTTTTGATTCCCCGTGCATGGTTTGGAGGGACCCGAAAAAGAAAGCGCTTGAACGACATACCGAGCGCGCATTGATTCTGGAAAGAATGATAAAACAAAGGGTTACAAGGTACTACTGCTAAAATATCGAGTGGTCACGGTAACGAGGCACGTCACCGCGATCTAGACACTCAGAAAGGAAGCGAGCAGAAATATCGAAAAAGTTTGGAAGATGAAGTCGAAGGTGACCTGGAGGGAACGGGCGAAATTGCGCTCGCAGAAACAGATAGAAAAATTAGCGCATTTCGAGCGCGAAAATGATGAATCAAGCAACACGACTGAGGTGAGGCAACATTTGAAAATAACAGGAAAAAAGTACGCGCAAGTCAAGTAGGAAGAAGAAAAAACACCAAAGGCCAAGGAATTCGAAGAGTCACGGAAGCAGAAGGCAGTCTCTTGCAATGTTGTTTCGAGTGAAATTTCTGCAACCGTTGAAACGGACGACCATGGCAACGGAAAAGGTGGTGAAAGTGCGCTATGCGCATTTTCTGGGTGTGAACCGAAGGGTTAAACGAAGTTTCGTTGATGGTGGGGCCTGACCCTAAACGTTTCAGGGAGGCGCATGCAGGTGCTCATAGTAAGATTTGAAGAAATGCATAAATAGGGGAGCTCAAGTCGCTTGAAGACCTTAACACATGGGCTGTAGTACGTCGCCCGCAAAGCAAGGTACCTCCCCCGACTAAATGGGTCTACAAGACCAGATGAATGCAGAGGGGTAAGTAGAGAGGTACATGGTGAGGCTTGTTGCCAGGGGCGACAAGAAGGTTTATGGAGATGATTACTTTTTTACCTTTTCGACAGTGATGGAATTGAACAACGTGAAATTCATACTGGTGTTATCAGATCTGGGGGTTGACCGCACGCCGTGGAGACGTGCCAAGTGCTAGCTCAAGGTCAATGCAGAAGAAAGCGTGGAGATGTATCTGCAAGTTCCTCAAGGCACGGTGATAATTCAAGAGCAGTTGAATGAATGGTGTGGAGTCACAGAAAGAGCTAGAGCTGAAACTAAAACGAAATCTTTATGGATTGAAAGAGGCTGGGCGTCGGTGGAAAGAAAGATTGTGCAAGACTTTAGCAGATTTTCTCTTGTACAATGTGTCACAGACACTTGTATTTTTGTGAAGAATGTTGGACGCGATACAGTCGTAGTCGTTGCCTAAGTAGATGACCTACTGGTCACGGGAACCAGTGAAACAATTGTGGAGAAATATTTTGTGGACATGCATGTGTTGGAATTGAAGAACCTCGGCAACGTAACGAAATCATTAGGCGTGAGGATTGGAGGATACTCAAGAAGTGGATATGTGTTGGATAAACAGGCTACGATTAATGAAGTTCTAAGTACACACAAATTGTCCAAGATTAATCTGGCAAGGACGCCGGTGCTTGTGTTAGAAGATGTTGAAGGTTTCCGTGAACCGATACCAGTGCGACCCAAAACCAATATGCCGTGTATAGAGATTTTCCTGTCGCTTGTTGGCAGTTTACTATGGATTTCACGGTGAACGCGCCCAGATATTTCATTTGCGGTTCACCGTGTAACCATAAGAACTCACGCGCCGACTGTTGGTGACTATAAGGTTGCCAAAAGGATCCTCAAGTACTTGAAGGGCTCGAGCAATTTTAAGAAATTAAAGCATGACGATGAACTGCCGCAGCCGTTGAGGATTATGGTTTTGAGGGATGCTGACTTCGCGGCTGATAGAGCGGACCGGAAGAGTGTTTCGGCTATGCGTACGTGTATAAATTGAGTGATGGTTATCTGGTCGTGTAAGAATCAGACTACAATGAAGCTCTCGACGGCCGAAGCTTAATTTGTTCCAGCTTCGATGGCCGGTCGAGAAGCGCTAGGGTTGAGAGAATTGGTAATGTGGAAAAGTAATGCGAAAATTTTGGTCACTTTGTGCAGCGGAACGCCGATCAGCTTATCAGCGATCGGATTGGTGGAAAACAAGGAGGCTTTTAAGCCTATCGTGTGCAAGAAGTGTCAAGAACGCAGATTTTGGTGAGTCACACGATATTGCGTATATTTTACATATTTCATGTTTGTACATATTGGGGACCGTAGGGAGATTGAATTTTTGGTTGTTTAACTCACAACAAGGAAGTCGTTCGCATCTTTGCACAGTATATCAGTCGCCTCCGTACTCCTCCACGGAGTGTTTGGGAGCAGAGGGTCGAGTAATCCCCTCTAGATCATTATACCCGGCCGGGACGCGTTACAGAAGCACTTGGCCCGCCGGAAGTCCCTCGACGGGAGTACGCATTGGTCGGCTTCTCAATCCCAAGTCACACACGTTTGGAACGTGTAATCAAGTTTTTGGATTGTTACGTGGAGATATCGCTCGTGGAGTTTATCACGTTTTCATTGGATCTCTATAATGGAGTATTGGACTTTTATTCTCGTATTGGTTGGGCTCTACGATCGGTTGAGCGATCTGCCCTTTGGAGTATACTTACTCCGAGTATAATTGGTTTGCTCGTACCCAGGGTGAGAGTTCCGCCCAGGGTACACCACCCAGCACGTTCTCACGTTTTTAGACCCACATCAATTCCCAGCGACGATCCACCGAGTGTGTAACCAGCCCATTCCATCGGGTACACAAGGTGAGATGACGAAAGAATCGGACCAGGAGTCCTGTGCTGATGATCGGTCGTCTGCTAGCAGCGGACGATCAGATCAGATCGTAGGAGAAGGTTCTCGGGGTACCCCCCCCCCGTCAGTTGGAAGGCTGGGCACGATGGTGGTCAGGTTCTCAACACTACGGTGTTCGATTTTGAGCTTGACTCCACCACAATGGTGCGCGTGCCCGGATCACTTGGTGATCGTGGATATCACCGAGATGATATCTCGCGAAGAATCGATTATAACGAATTAAATGTGGAATCGTTCTGGAGAGGACATAAGGAACGTTCATCGCCTTATGTTCTCGTTGTCGAAAAAGATGGCGATGTCCGATCTGGCCGGGTGGAGGACCAGATCAGGATTAATAAGTTTTTTCCTCCCCATAAGGCTCCCACCGGAGCCGATCGGAACTATAGCAAGTCTTGCTATAGTTCCGGGAAGGATCAGGACTTTTGTCCTGATCCTATGCATTTGAATGAATGTTTTGATGAAAAAGTAAAAGATGAAAACGACTTGGAGGCTGATCGGAACGATCCGATCCTTTTTCCCAAGGTCCCCAAGCATAGGATCAGAATGCCATCCGATGAAGACGACTTGGAAGAAAAGTCGCAGGTCGGGGATGGGGTTATCAAGGAAGAAGACCTGACCAGGATGTATTACATCAACGAGTTAAAGCGATTTATTCGTGAGGACCAGGTCATGTAGATCTTAAACCTACAGATCCCCGATCTACTCGACCCACCACTGAGCCGATCCAAAGCGATCGGCCATTGCTATAGGTGAAGAACCTGCTGCCGATGTTGGCTGAGGTCGGCATAAAAGTGCAAAACATCGCCAACGTGCAGAAACTGTTCGATCAGGACACTTGGAATCTGGGGATGTCGATGTCGACCCTCCATGATCATTTGGTGCCGTTGGTGGGGGCGGTTCGCCGTCCAACTCCCACCGTGGCATTGAAGGCCGCTGAGGTCACGGCAGCATACGATGATGTGTGCTCCGATGATAAGTCGCTGTATCAGTCTCCACCTGCCTCTTATAGCTCATCGGAGTTGGAGGTCGTTTTTGAGCGGATGACCATGGGGGCGGATCATACCCCCATGGGTGCATAAAAAGGACGCGCGGCAGCATCGGGCTGCATGCCAGTCGGGGCCCCAGGAGCCCCCACAGGTTTCATTACCTCGAAAGGAGGATACCAACATGCTGCCCATGACCCAAGCTAACGCCCAAGCCATGTTTGAGGCAATGATGGAGCGTTTCATGGGAGACCGATGCCGTTCGCCTCCGCGCCCGCATGCCTAGGACCGATCTGCCCGGAAAAATATCAATACTTGCCGGGATGATGATATGGAGTCAGTGGCATCAACGGATACGGCTACCCGAGGTGGCAAACCAGTTGGCAGAGGAATACGCAAGCCGCAGCCAGACCGACAGCGCCGATCAATCAAGAACAGCGATTTCGACATGGATTCGATCGGCGATCCGGATGACCACTATGGGTCAGACGGTGCAGGGGCGGGCAGAACGCGCAGGGCTAACCTAGCCTCTACGACCGCCTTTGATTTCGGATCTACCGCAATCCCACGCATTCGCATGGCCGCGACCACGGATCTCAAGGACTTCAGTGGCAAGGACGCCGACGAGGAGCAATCCAGATCGTGGTTTGGTCGGGTCAAGTCTGCTTTCTTGCGGGATCAGACACCAAAAAAGGAACGGTGTTTGATCTTCAGGGATCTGCTGAAAGGACCGGCTGCGAACTGGATCCAACAGTTGGGTCGGGATGTCCGATCTGACTGGATCTGCTATGTTCAGAATTTGAGGGGCAGTACTGCAACTCCGGATTCTCTACCGCCCGCAAATACCATCATATGCGGAATCGGGGCGACGAGACCCCGATTGAGTACTTGAACCGTTTGAACGTGGCTGCAATTTGCGCCGGGATAGTGATCAAGGAAGGCAACCCGCCGACCGGTGCCGCTATGGAGCACGTGGGTCACTACATCAGTACCCTTGATGACCAAGAGCTGGCATATCAGCTCACTCTGCTGCGCCTCAAAGATGTGGGGGAGGTAGAGAAGACGTTGCGGACGTTGCAACACTCACGCAGCATGAGGGCGAAGGTCGCTGTTGGATCAGTCGCTACAGATCGAAGACCCAGACCGATCCGGTGACGAGGCCCCTGACCAGATCAGCCCGTGCTGTTAAAGCGATCGTTACTGAAGACAGCGTGGATCGGAAGAGGAAAGTAGCGGCCAGTCCAGTCGGAAGTCAGACGAGGACCAGTATCGCCACGTCTTTGTCACGGAACCTTCCCCAAGAACCGGATCGACGCCTAACCAGGCAGATCGGAAGGGCAGGAGTGGAAACAAGTCCGATCCGGACCGACCTCGCAAGAAGTGCTCCCACTGTGGGTCAAGCAAGCACGATGGTGGGGACTGCTGGAAGAAGCTGATATGCAAGAAGTGCGAAAGACGCGGCCACCCCACCGACCACTGCCTCTTCGTGTGCACGTCATGTGGAGAGATCCACGAGGCCGGCCAGTGCAAGATCGAAGAGTTCTTCAATCTGATGCACAAGTGGTATGTGCCGGTTAAGCACGCGGGGATGCTTCCACCTGACGTTGAGAAGATGTTAAACTAGAACGCTCGCCAGGTTGGAATATGGATCGAGCCGAGAGATCTACGTTTGGCATCTATGCATATGTCGGCAAGGAGAATAAAACCGACAATACATGTTCTATTCTCAATTGCGTCGATCGGGATCATCCGGTCTACAATCTCAGGGCAGATGAATATTCCTGATTGAAGGTGGTCATGCAGCTGGATCTGCGGCCTGGGGAGTCTCGCGGATACTGGAAGTATCATGCGCCCGACAAATGGTTTAAACAGGCGAAAGACTGTGGTAAGATAAAAAACCAGAAGGCAACGATGTTGTTCGACTCGGGGGCCGAAGTCTCGAGTATCGACTCCGCCTTTGCTCGTAAGGTCGGATGTCGTATAGACGACACCCAGAGACAAGAATGCGTCGGAATCTGTGAAAACTCTTACATGACCGAAGGAAGGACGCGCGTGAAGATCACCCTATCGGGTTTGTTGGTCTACTTCCTCAGCGCTTGGGTTGTCAAGCAGGCCGGTCAAGATGCCCTGTTAGGCATGGATTTCATGGTGCCTGCAGGTATTCGCCTTGATCTGTCTCATGGAGTGCTTACACTCCCGGATGAGATCCAGATCCAGTTAGCTGGTCGGCGGCCCCTATACGGATCGCACACCGATCTGGTCAGGTGGGACCAAGATTTCACCATTCAAGTCGGCCAATCCGCTGATACCCCGGTCGACAAAGGTTTTCGATCAAGAAAGTTATGGGTGACCAAGGGCGATCGGTGGGTGTCAACTTTTGTGAGGAGCGACGGCCAATATGATTTTGTCCGAGTCACTAATATCGGTTACAAACCGCTTACGCTCGACAACAATACTGTTGTTGGCATGTGGCTGGCGGAATGGAAGGTGCCAAGAAATATGGGGTTCGTCTCGATCGGATCGAGACGGTATGTTGAGTGGCAGAACTTGGCATACCAAGCGACCACCGATATGATCAGCGATTATGGATCGGTGGAAGAAGATACCTCACCTGTGTTGGAACGACCCAGCTATGTAAACCCAAAGAATATGTTAGTTCGAAAAAAAGGCACCGCAGTCGCCGGACACGGTGGACCATCAAGTAGATGATCCAAGGTTCGTAAACGGGATGGCGTCACAAGAACAGGCGACAGCGGGACCGGGAATAGAAGAAGGGGAGCATGGCATTGATGGGGCGGACCACGATGGCGTTCCTAAGCAGATCGATGTCGTTGAAGAGCAGCCCGCTGATCGCGAACAGCAGTGTGCAACCGATCAGGACGCTTTAGGTGATGTTGCCCCAGAAGACGATCAAGTTTGTATACATGAGGGCGGGGATCAATACATTCAGGAGCTGGAGAGCCAGATGGCAGTCCTCCCTGAAGTGTCTGATGATCTGCCCGAAGTCACCTTGGAAGATCTACAAGTGGGTGACCGGGATTTCAACAGCCCCGACCAGATCGATCATCTTAAGAAGATCATATGGAAAAAGAAAAATCTGCTGATAGGGAAAGGCAACGCTCGCGGGGAAATCTGTGACATCGATGTTGGTGATGCCAAGCCGATCGCCCAGTGATGCCGACGTGCGGCGCCACAGTACCGCGAAAAATTGTCTGATATTATTAAAGGACTGTTGGACACCAATATCATTAAGCCGTCGACCTCGCCGTGGCCCTCACCGATCGTGATTGTGATCAAGATGAACGGTGTCGACATCAGGTTGTGTATCGATTATAAATCGGTTGATTAAGCTTATGGTGTACCCGATGCCGCTGATCAGCGATCTGCTAGAAGATCTCGACAAGACCCGATGGTATTGCTCGCTGGACATGGCAAGTGGATTCTGGGTGGTTTCGAAGATCGATCGGGCTCGCGAGATTTCTGCATTTGTTACGCCGTTCGGTCTGTTCGAGTGGAACCGTCTGCCGTTCGGTTTGAAGAACGCGCCTCAGATTTACCAGAGGCTGATCGACAACGCACTTTTATGGACACTTCAAGATAAGTATCGATCGGGAACCCACAGAAAACCATGATTTATTTACAGAGGGTGAGCCCGATCGGGAAAGGAGACCGTCCGTTCTGGGGAGGCGATCGTATATCGACGACATTCTGATCCCTGCTTCGTCATGGAGCGATCTGTGCGAGAAGGTCGATCGGTTGTTGGAGACATGCGATCGCTGGAACCTGTCGATCAGTTCTGTGAAGAGTTTTTGGGGCATGTCCAAGGTCGCCTATTTGGGTCATATGGTGTCAATCAGTGGGGTGGAGGCCAATCTTAAGGATCTGGAGTCACTGAGCAACCTCCCGTTTCCCAGATCACTGAAGGCAATACAGTCCTTCTTGGGGAGCCTAAATTAATACAGCCGCTTCATTGAAGACTTCGCGATGTACGCGGCCGTGCTGTACGAGCTCCGGGAAGTCGACTACCATATGTTGCGCGAAGGAGATCGTGCAACTTTACGGGAGGTCTGCGACTCTGATCTGCCCGCAGATTTTCCGCAGGTGGAGGTAGAGGACCACATGAAGCGTGCAAAGGTTGCTTTCGGTATGCTTAAGGACAAGAATGCGACAGCACCTATTCTCAGACACTTCGATCCGGAAAAAAATGTCGATCGTCATTGTGTATGCTAGTAAGTGGGCCATTTCTGCCACTCTAGTGCAAGAACATGATGGAGTGTACCACCCGGTCACTTTCACGAGCCGGACGTTGAAGCCGAACGAAGTTTACTATGGGATCGTCGAAAAGGAAGTTCTGGCTTTACTACGGATTTTGGATGTGTGCTACAACCTACCGGTCGGCCGATATGTAAAGGTTCTTTCGAGAAAGTCGGCATTGGACTGGCTATTATCGGCCAATGGGATGGATGGTCGGCTTGGCAGATGGTCAGCGATATGTCACAGTGGTCCCTCGAGGTCGTCAAGTGCACCAAGGGAGAGGAGGAGATATTGGGCACATTGTCTGCCAGTATCACCCCTCGGTCTAAAGTGGATGAAGATCTGATGGCGATTGCCCAAAGGAATCAACCTCGACAGTCAATTTTACTGCCGCCACCGATCGTCGATCGGGATGAGGAACCCCTGGTCTTGAGCTCCGACGTATCGGCTAGCGTGAAGAAGAAGGTCGTCTCCTATAGTGACATACTGTGGAACTTACCACAATGGTCTATAGTATCAGCCACCGCTGATTTCACGCCTGACATAACGGTAAACGAGGCGGAATATCGGGGTCTCCTTCTATGTCTTGATCTGCTGTCATCACAAAAGAAAGTGCGGATCATCATATGTGGTGACTCCAACCTATTGATAAGGCAGATCACCGGGGAGATCGACTGTAAGGCGCCACGGCTGAAGTTGTTGAATGATCGGGTGATGAAGGCACTGAAAGACTATCCCAATCACGAGCTATTGCACGTAAAACGGGATTGGAACAGAAGCGCCGATCACCTCGCGACCCAAGCCATGCGGGACCAGATCGGGGCGACGATCACCGAGGAGGCCGTTCTACATTAACCTATGGGCATAAACAGGCTCCCGGAGTTGATCAAGCCCAAGGACATCCCTTATCCGGTGCATGTGATGGCGGCGACTAGATCGCGAACTCGGAAGTCTCGCCGATCGCTCCCAAAGGAAAGGCTGAGTGAGTACGTTGTACAACAGCTAGGGCGGAACGGATCCTCAAGGCGCAGGACGAAGAAGAGTGGATCGTCAACTTGAAGGCCTATCTGCGCGGTGAACTGTCCAAGTTAACAAATGATTAGGCGAAAGAGTGTACCAAGATCGCGGACAGTTACGATGTGGACGACAATGGATTGTTGTATTAATTCCGTGACGCTGATCAAGACAGTGCCGATCGATATCGACTAGCGAAACTGGTGATCCCTGAGTTGCTACAGCCGGATGTCTTTCATCACTACCATGTGTGTCTAGAAGGGGGACATAAAGGCATAGGCAGGACATACCACAAGATCAGGGCTCACTTTCACTGGAGAGGACTTTTTCGGAGCGTGCAGAAATATATGGGCTGTTGCACAGATTGCGAGACCGGAAAGGGCAGACCGATAATCAAGGGCCGATCGCCCGGAAATATCGTGGATACTTACCCTTTCCAGGTGATAGCAATGGATCACATACCGTCGCTGCCCAGATCGACACGCGGCAACACTGATCTGCTTATCTGGATCTACCTATTCACTGGTCTGGTGATCGCATAGGCTAGTGCAACCCGATCAGCGGAGCAGATCTCCAAGAGTTACCAGGAATGCGTGTTCAGAAGGTTCGGCGCCAGCGAAGTTATTAGACACGATCGGGAACCGGTTTTTATGGCTGAGGTGTTCCGATCGTTCAATAACATGCTAGGCGAGAAGCAGAGCGCGACGATGGCATATCGCCCGCAAGCGAACGGATCGGCTGAACGCATGGTGTAGACAATCACAAGGGCTATCAAGATGTATGTGGCCGATCTGGACCAACGTGACTGGGACGAGTATGCAGAGAGGCTGGTATTCTCTCTAAACTCTTCAACCGATCGGGTCCGAGGAGAAACGCCTTTCTATCTGGCGTATGGATGGGACCCTAGAACGACACTTGAAGCGGCGATACCGATCGGCTGCACTAGGACCCTCGATCGCGATGCCCGTCGTTGGCGCATGCAGGTCCAGAAGCATTATAAGCATGCGAAAGAAGTATTCAATGAAAAGTTGCGTCAGGCCACGCAAGATCGAGCAGATCGGAATAACGATCAGGTCCGCCCTCATGGTATTGAACCAGGGGCGAGGGTATGGTTATACCTCGATCGGGTCAAGGAAGGCTATGCAAAGAAGTTGGCTCATATGTGGCACGGTCATTTCCGTGTAGCAGAGCTGATGGGTGAGCATGACGCCCGTCTGATCGCGATCGGCACGGATTATAAAGTTTTCCGATCGTGCATGTGTCCAAACTGAAGCTGGTCAGAGAATTCCCCGATCGGCCTAAAATGCCCTGTCTGGTTGACGAAGAGGAGAGATTCGATTTTGATGAAGCTCTGATGCCGTAAGACAGTTGGGAAAGGCCATTGGAAGAGGACTAATTCGATGTGGAAAAGGTGCTGTATGTCCGATCGATCAAGAAGACCCGTTTCGGTCGCACCCACCGAGAATATTTGGTCCGCTGGAAGGATCATGACGAAGCAACTTGGATCTACGAACTCGATCTAAATTGTGGAGCACTTCTACGAGAGTTCGAGCGAGAACGAGTCATTCGGAATCGCTTCGCAGTGATGTAGACTCATGGAGATGAAGATCAAGACACACAGTAGCACCGATCAGTATATCAATCGGTGTGAATATGTGTAAGGTCTAAATTATTGTGAATTAGTGTGATGAACTGTGAAGAACTGGAGTAGTGGAGTGACGAACGTGGTGATAATTTTCGCGATGTGGATGGAAACTGTGCGTGATAACGTGTTGGTACAAGTTTGGAAAAAGTGATGAAATTTGGTCAAGCGATCAGGTGATCAGGAATTTAGAAAGAATGATGACATGTATTATGGATTATCTGGTCAGCTAACTGCCGGATCAAGATTCACAGTCACTCCAAAGACGGCAGATAGTCAACGCTGGATGGTATTCGATCTGGTTCTGGTGCTGATTGCGCCAGGGCTCCTTCCGATCGACCAGGACCAAAGCGTCCTTCAGGTCTGTGGCCGGCTCGTCACAATGGAGACCAGGATACCAGATGCCGTCCTCAGTCAACGCCCCGGGTCTCTCAACTCGACGCTTGGCCATGTGAATAAACACCGGATACAAAAAAGATGTCGATGTCGCACTCGCGGGCCAGCATCTCAACCAGTATAAATTGGCATAGGGCCAGCCAGGCCTCGCCCGCCCGACTCCGGCGCTTCTGAAACAGGATCAGATCTTGTTCACGTAACTTCCGACCCGCGGGAAGGAGGAGATAATGGGTAGACTCCCAAATAGCCTGGCAGTGGGCTGTGTTAAAAAACCGAAGTCGACCCAGAAGCGAATCGATCCAAGGAGTCGACGCGAATATGGAGTCCAACTTGGCGCTGAGTAGCACTGCCATGGTCGATCTGCATACAGACGGGCGATTTGCGGTCCTGTGACCAGATCCGCCCGCCACGCAGACGGGTCAGGGGTTTTCAAAGCTGGAGGGAAGATCCAGAAATCTGGTCGGGACATCTACCGGGCTAGATATTGCTTGGTCAGGGCTGATCGGTGCAATCTACCGATCTGCCCCGGTAACCATGGCAAAGTAGCATCTGAATTCAGCGATGGAAGATGTCGATCGAAGATCGACAACCCTTTCAATCGGTCGTGATGGCGCAGACCAGATGTGCAGGGATAGAACGAAGGCACCGATCCGGTTGACTCACGCGTCCGTGGAACACCATCACCTTGTGAGCTGATCACCTTATCAGCCCCCGATGCAGGCTTCACCGTAACAGGACCTCGGAGTTGATCGGATCGGTACTTAGACTAAGCAGTGAACAGGAACTCAAAATCTCCCGATCCTTCCCCCGAGTCCTCTCCGGAGGAGATCTCTATACGCTTGGTGTGAGCAGCACGGGGGCGTAAGGGCGCACGCGATTTAATGGTGCTGGACGTGTCACCTGCGTCCGATCTTGGGCTTGGAAGATGATCCAGCGTCTTGGCTTTCTTTTGAGGCACCGCTCGATTCTCCTAGAGTTCGGAGTCGAGCGCTATGCCCCGCGCCATTGAGCCCTTCGACGCGGCCTTACGCTTCTTGGAAACTTTCGTAATTTTGGAGTGCTTACGTTTAGCCAATGGGTGGCGTCGTGTCCGATCTTGGTGCGGATCGATCAGAGCGGCCGATGCAGATCGGTCAACGCTAGAGCCTGCTGCCGGACGCCGGTGCAACAAGTCGGTCAACTGTTGGTAGCACCGATTTACGGCCGCCCAGCGACGGTCTGACTCCTGGGTCCAGGCGTCCGATCGGCTCTGGAAGGACTCAAACTTCCCGATTTGCTACCTGACCACGACCTTCAACTCGCCCATCTGCCTCTCCAGGTCACCATGTTGGGTGCGGAGTAAAGTCCGATCGGACTGATCCTTCAACCTCTGCCGGTTGACCACCGCGAGCTGTTCCAGGAGGTGTGACCTGTAGGCCTCCAAACGAGACAGATAATGCCGTGCGCCGATTAGCCCGTCCAAGATCGGTCGGAGATGATCGCAGTGGTCTTGCGACTGCCGATCAGTCGTGAATAAAGCGTCGAACGTTTTGTCGATGTCGGTGGGCAACCGATCTGCACGCAAAGGAAGGTTAGAGCAGATCCAAGACGAAAACAGGCCGATCGGCTTACCCCTCGTTGTTTGTTGGGCGATCTGGGCCCGGAGATGAGCGTTTTCAGCGATAATCTCCTGCAACTTCGTGGACATGGGGATCGAAGTTTCTACCTCCTTTTGCAGTTGCAGGATTGAAGAATTCTTGACGTCCAACTCCGACTGAAGCTCCCGTACTTCTTTCCGGAGATGATCGACCTCGATCTGATGCCCATCCGGTGTGTCGGACTCTGGAGTGTTGTGAGGGCTGTCAGATCAGGCCGATCTGGTAGGCGAATCGATATGGGGCGATGAGGAACGCAGGGCACCTGCAGCAACGAGCTTCAAGAGAGGTTACAAGACGATCAGGTGTACAAGGCAAGTACCTGGCGAATGCGGATTCGAAGATCTGTCCATCGGTGAAGTCCACTTTTGCAAAGATCTAGGATGTGGTGAGATTGGGTAGTTACCGTTGCGCGGCTACGACCAGACTCAGGGGCGGCTGGTGAAGCGGACTCAAGAATTCCAGTAGCTTTATGTAAGCAGCACACCGATCGGCTCATCGGCGATCGGATTGGTGGAATTCAAGGGGGCTTTTAAGCCTATCGTGTGCGAGAGGTGTCAAGAACCCGGATTTTGGTAAGTCACATGATATTGCGTGTACTTACATATTTTCATGTTTGTACATATTGGGGACCATAGGGAGATATTTTTTGGTTAGTGTGTCGTTTTCCTTTGGCCTTTAACACTCAACAAGAAGTCGTTACATCTTTAAGTACGCTAGTCGCCTCTGCACGCCGAAGGGTGTTTGGGAGCAGAGGGTCGAGTAATCCCCTCTAGCTCGTTATACCCGGCTGGGTCGCGTTACAGACGCACTTGGCCCGCCGGAAGTCCCTCGAAGGGAGTACGCATTGGTCGGCTTCTCAAGCCCAAGTCACACACGTTTGGAACGTGTAATCAAGTTTTTGGATTGTTACGTGGGGATATTGTTCGTGGAGTTTATCACGTTCTCTGTGGATCTCTATAATGGAGTACTGGACTTTTATTCTCGTATTGGTTGGGCTCTACGATCGGTTGAGCGATCTGCCCTTTGGAGTATACTTACTCCGCGTATAATTGGTCTGCTCGTACCCAGGGTGAAGATTTCCGCCCAGGGTACGCCACCCAGAACGGTCTCACGTTTTTAGATCCACATCAATTCCCAGCGACGATCCACCGAGTGTGTAACCAGACCATTCCATCGGGTACACAAGGTGAGATGACGAAAGAATCGGACCAGGCGTCCTGTGCTGATGATCGGTCGTCTGCTAGCAGCGGAAGATCAGATCGGATCGTAGGCGAAGGTTCGAGGGTACCCCCCCCCGTCAGTTGGAAGGCTGGGCACGATGGTGGTCAGGTTCTCGACACTAAGATGTTCGATTTTGAACTTGATTCCACCACGTTCTGTAGAGGACATAACGAACGGCTATCGCCTTATGTTATCGTTGTCGAGAAGGATGGCGATATCCGATCTGGCCGGGTGGAGGGCCAGATCTGGATTAATAAGTTTTTTCCTCCCCATAAGGCTCCCACCGGAGCCGATCGGGACTATATCAAGTCTTGCTATAGTTCCGGAAAGGATCAGGGCTTTTTTCCTGCTCCTATGCATTTGAATGAACGATTTGATGAAAAAATAAAAATGAAAACGACTTGGAGGCTGATCGGAACGATCAGACCCACTTTCCCAATGTTCCCAAGCAGAGGCTCGGAATGCCACCCGATGAAGACGACTTGGAAGAAAAGTCGCAGGTCGGGGATGGGGTTATCAAGGAAGAAGACCTGACCAGGATGTATTACATCCACGAGTTAAAGCGATTTATTCGTGAAGACCAGGTCATGTAGATCTTAAACCTCCAGATCCCCGATCTCCTTCTCGGACCCACCACCGAGCCTATTCAAAGCGATATGCCGTTGCTATTGGTGAAGAACCTGCTGGCGATGTTGGATGAGGTCGGCATAAAAGTGCAAAACCTCGCCAACGTACATAAACTGTTTGATCTGGACACTTGGAAGCTGGAGTTGTCGATGTCGACCCTCCATGATCATTTGGTGCCGTTGGTGGGGGCGGTTCGCCGCCCAACTCCCACCGTGGCATTGAAAGTCGCTGAGGCCACGGCAGCACACGATGATGTGTGTTCCGATGATAAATCGCTGTATCAGTCTCCACCTTCCTCTTGTAGCCTTGGGCTCCTAACCTATAGGAAAATCTAAAATAGCACACAACCACACACTGGTGTTAGGTGCGCGAAGATAGGTCTTGTTCGTGATGTGCGCCACGCCGAGTTGCTTTCAGTCCGAGAGTCATACGAGAGTAAAATGGAAAGTGTAGTAGATAAGGTTACCTAAACAAATATAGTCATTCATATTATATCTAGGATCGCCCTACCCGCACCCCCTCCACCCTAAGGGCACCCCCCACGTGACTTTCGACCAATAGAGATGAATATTGGTACTAATAATAAAGAGATGGCATCGTGCGGTAAAAACGGTATCCTGCAGCGGTAACCATCTCTTAATAATTTAAGGGCGAGGGAAAAATCACCCCAGCTTTTTCGCAAAATCACCCCAACCATGGGCTTTTCACTCGTTACTGACCCATTAGCGCAGAACAAGTGCTCTAATTATGCATGAGTGGTGCTTGCAGTTTATTACACCTCTGGCTGTAGTCGAGTGGTGGATGCTTTTTTATTCTTCAGTTGCTATATAATACCTAGACAGGTGATTGATTATGTCACACGCTGCCGCCCCCGCCCAGGATGCGCCCAAGCAGGAGGAAGATGTGCGCAAAATGAATCTGGTGTCGATGGATGGTGATAGCTTTGGAGTCCCTCGAACTGTCGCTGCCATGAGAAGACGCTCATTTCTGGTGCGTTGCTTAATGCCCAATTAAATAATGACGTTCTATGCTGACGCATTCATGTACCTTATTAAATAGACGACGCGGAAGATGATGAAGTGCAGGAAATTCCTCTTCCTAATGTCAAGAGCCCCGTGTTATCAAAAGTGATTCAGTTCTGTAGCCACCATCACGATAACCCCATGCGTGAGATTGAGAAGGTTTGTATTATTTGTTTGATATGTATACATGGAAAGATGTCGAGGATACTAACTGTGTACGAACTTGTAGCCGCTTAAGAGCGCTGACATGCACGACGTGGTATCGGATTGGGACGCCAACTTTGTGGACATTGAGCAGAAAATCCTGTTTGAGCTCATTTTGGCTGCCAACTATATGGACATTAAAAGTCTACTGGACCTAGCGTGTGCAAAAGTGACCAGTATGATCAAGGGAAAACACCTCAGGAATTTCGCGAGACGTTTAACATTGTCAATGACTTCACGCCTGAGGAAGAGGCCCAAATTCGTGAGGAGAACAAATGGTGTGAAGTAGCGTAATATAGTACACTTCCACCGATAAAAAGAAGAAAGGAAAGCGTTAGCGCAGAAAAGCTTCCGTTTGTCGCTGTCTACCGACGAGCGGTGCTGGATGTACATGATGAGAAGGTGGCCGAGGTACCAGAACAACATGTAAGCAACGAGACGTCTTAGCTGAAAAGGAGGCAGCGTGTGTTCATCAGCGAACGGTTAAAGAGAAGGACTCTCTCATTATAGTTGTAAACCAAATATTGATCTTTTCTTGCTTAAGGCTGCTTCATTTACAGCAATTCTGGACTGCTTATCGACGCATGTTTCATCCGTAATTACGTAACATCGATGGGAGAAACGAAGTCACAAACTCAACCGGATGGGTCGCTCGTCTAAACGTTTGCTATTGCAGTTGCTTGTAAGACCTGGCTGCATGGGTGGTTGGGGTGATTTTGCGAAAAAGCTGGGGTGATTTTCCCTCGCCCTTAAATTATTAAGAGATGGTTACCGCTGCAGGATACCTTTTTTACCGCACGATACCATCTCTTTATTATTAGTACCAATATTCATCTCTATTGGTCGAAAGTCACGTGGGGGGTGCCCCTAGGGTGGAGGGGGTGCGGGTAGGGCGACCCTATATCTAAAGTGTAACCTGAAAGCGTACCTACCCATTTCAGCCAATGGGGTTTCACCATCTTGGAGAGACGCAAGCGATAAGAGGGGTTCACACTATTCCAATAGAGAGAGAAAGATGTACGAGCTATTCGAAAGATAGAGTCCTCAATACCTGGACTGAGAGTGGAATCTATTCCGCGCCCGGATTGGAGACTAGTATAGAGAAATTATAACACTGGAAATGGAACCTATGTACGAAATCAAGGGTAACACGTTGTGTGCTAGTAAAAAAAGCCGCAAAAAATGAAGGACCTTATTCGTGCAGAATACACGCTAACGAGCTGGGTTTTGTTGTTTTGAAAGAGGGAAAAGGCTTACGAGGCACGCAAATGCAGACTCAATAATGTCTTTTTCTTGTTGCAAGTAAAAGACAAAATTTCCGAGTCATTCTCGAGGATGATCCGCGGAAGGTTCCAACTAGTTGTGGTAAAAGTGGACACCATCTCGCGCAGACCTATCTCTTGTCGAAAAAGAAGAAAGGAGAACAGTAAAATGCCGTCTCGTGGAAGCACTCAGCGGCAGTGCAACTACACGTGAGAGCTGATGCCCACGTCAGAAATGATCGGGCGGGTGTTCGAACAAGTATCGAACCTAGCATACTTGGTGGTGCTGGGGTATTCTCCTCCTTGCAAGATACCAGCAAGTCTGCTCTTACTTCTCTCTCGACTGGACAAGTGGATTCTCGCTAAAACTTTCTTCCCATTTGCTAAAGATCAACCTTCCTACACCTCTGGTGGTTGATAGTAGACAGATTCCTTTTTGCTTCCCAAGTCTCCGTTTTCAAATCGTTAGCACCGGTAGAGCAGCAGGGTGTCACCAATTTGGTTACTGGCATCGACCATCGGGAAATAGATTGGCCCACGGCCGACGCCAAGTTACCTGATCCCCTCAACTTCAACCGCATCTACTCGGATCAGGTACAGAAAGGCACATATTGGAAGACTAGTGGCATCGTGTATGTACTGCAGATTGGCGTCGAAGATCTCTCTGGCAGGACCTATGGGTATGGAAGCGCATTACCCGAAGAGTTGACCACTTAACTACGTCCTGATATACAAGTGTTTGGCCCGCCAAGATTTCCGGGGAACTGAAACAAGACAAGACACAAGACAATCGATAGTAGACCCCTTTGTTAGTCGGTTAGTCATTCATTTGCATGGAAAGTATGAAAGCAGGATTACAGGTCGTGTATCCTTCAAAGGTAAAAAACACACACACACACACACACACACACACACACACACACACACACACAC